>CATNEM010000284.1:877500-948543 GCA_950096795.1 Macrostomum cliftonense | reverse complement strand
AATCTAAGAGCCTTCAATATGCGCTTCAAAAACCTCAAAGGCAACGTAGGCGTAGCATTTCTAACCTTGAAAATTGTCAAAATTTATAATTCCCTGGAAAAAGCAACAGCTGGTGAGTTAGCAGTTAACCTGCAGCTCTGCAATTACAATTTATAGGTATTTTAAGAAAAAATACCTAACAATAATAGAAATATTTTGATAAAGAAAACTGGGCCCATGTGTGGTAACACTGGTTGCATGCCTAATGGGCTGATAGCAAGGGTGGGTGTGTCACCGGTGGGTCTTAAAAAGCAGGTTAGCGTGTACCTTTTTTGGAAAAAATAAAGGAATTCTGAATGTCTTAAAATATTTTTTTAACACGAAATTGGACAAAATTTCAGAAACGTATGGGGCCGCCCCATCTCTACTAACTGACACGTATACACTAGGAATAACAGTTCGACTTAAATCTGAAAGCAAGTTCTAAATTTTCTCGATCGTTTAATTGCACGACTGTACAATTTAACTGTAAATTGCCCACTGATTTTTGTGCCTATGCACAAAAATAAATTAACTAGACCGACTCAGTTAATGTGGACTGTAAAATATTCTTTATGGTCTTTTGTAAACGCTTGAAAAAATGATTCTAAAAATGATAACAACCTTGCTTGGCAGGGAGGGTGGAAGAGCGGGGTTAGGCTGACATGAGGGACGAGAAGACAAAATCAGTGTACATAAGCTAGGCGTACTTCTTGTTTAGAGAGTGTACATTCGTACAGCCGCAATCGATCGGTAGGGCCAAACGCGCCATCGCTTTAGCCAATTCAGTCACGCCCCCATCTGTTTCAATTTATTCACAAGATCAGTCACCTATATAAAATAGTTAAAACAAAAACCGCCAGCGCTTACGACGCGTTGTTAATAATTCAAGAGGCTCTGGGTTGAAATTTACAAAGAAAACATTTTTGCCAACTGAATTCTAATAGCTTCATCGACAAAGGATTAAAAAATGGCAGACGACGCTTCATTTCACAGCTGCAGCGAAGAGCTGCACTGTCATCATCAGAATCACCATCATCAGCGCCATCATCAGCATCGTTACTGCGAAGCTACATCAAAAGAGCATGCAGGCAATGGCTGCTCCGCTAGCTGCTGCTATTCGTCAGATACGGACGACGAGGCTCAATTCTTGACGGCCAGCAACAGCCCTATGTCGCTGGAAGCTTCCAATGCTTCCGCTACTGGCTGCTTCGGACCCGGCGCTTCCGGTGGCAACATGCGGCCAGGCGATGCCCCTGTCGACATCGATTTTCTTGCCTGCCTGGCCGGCGACCTCGAACGAACTCTAGGCGGCGAGAGCTGCCAATCAGAGTCGCCATCTTCTCCGATGGTTGACAATCAAACTGACGGCCCAGATGCTGTGGCCTCGTCCACCGTAACAGCCCAGATGGCCAAGTCCACTCGACCATTGAACTATAGCGGATTTGTTGGCGAGCAGAGCGGCCTTATTGACAATGCTGACGACGATGTAGAAGAATTTCCACCGCCATTGGCTTCGTCGTCCAGTGCGTCGCTGGCTGGAATTAGCAAGATGCAACAGAAGAAATCTGGCTGTCAGTCACTTTTAGGGCAAGGAATGTTGCAGCATTCAACTTCAACTGCAAAGGTATTGCTGATTTCCTATGCTGAACTTACAATAACATACCTCCGCCGTAATTCCAACACAAACGACTTAGTAAGTTTTTAAGCGTCTGTGGGTTATTTAGCACTTCGAAATCCTTTCATTTTGTAAAGGGTCCAGAGGCAACCCACAGCACGACAGCAGCAGCAGCAGCGGAAGCTCCGACAGCGGCCAGCGTTCTCGGCGACGCTGAAAACACAACCATCGCTGCCGGTCTCTTACCGCGTCTCCTTGACGGGGACGAGTCACCAGCGGTTGGTGCAACAACTCCAGCCGGCAGCAATGTTAATCATAACAATGATCAGAACTATTGTTACCAGGACAACGATCTGACTGCGCACAGGCCCGCAGCTCGACGCACCCGCTCGGGGCCTACGATGCTCCGGCAGACTTATAGCTCGGCACAGGAGCTCGCCTGGCTACAGAATCGGCACCAGGACGATGTCCAACTGCTCCAACCGGCACCTCCGCCGCCCACAGCCCAGAAAATGACGTCACGATTAAACAACGCTCAAACTGGCGCCGATTCAATTGATTTTCCAACTCAACTAAGGAAGCGAGTTCGGTTTGCGGACGCGCTAGGCTTTGATCTGGCGTCGGTGGTGCTCATAGCCGGTGGTGCCAACTCTAATGGCATTGCAGACAGGGCTTGCCTACTCAATGATGACGACCTGATGTTTGAGGTAGCGAATTTTGCTTTTTGCTAACTCGTAAATTAGTAAGGCCTAGGTGGGGGGGTAGGTTTCTTATCAAAGTATTTTCCGTACTTTACCGCGACGAAATATGCGTTATTCCAATCAACAATGCCACTGATGGCTCATATTTTCTTTAACCCAAAAAACAAAAATGATTTATGCTCATAATTTTGCTAATTCACAGAAAAATCTATCCACCTTAGCAGCTGCACAGGTTTTACAGTTCTATAAGTTATCATAAACATAATGGGCACCTGTATGTGTAGAGGTGTACGCATTATTGCGTAATCAATAAACTTAAACGCAGGATTTCATATTTGTACTTTTAAAAGAAACCGCCAAAAATCCTTTAATGTTAACAAGTTATATGTAGGTCAGCATGATGGCTTCAAAGTCAGAAACAAAGCTTTGAAATCTCTCTGTAAATCCAAGCTAGTAGAGTGCATATCCTCTGCTTAATTCTAATAGCTCGCGTACTCCTTCAGCTCCAGCTACGAGCCTCGGCAGTTGGTCCAAAGGCCTTCACTGCGGCCTTCACACCGGAACTGTTCAGCGGTTTCTGTTTGAACGGTGACACTGCCGAGAGCAGCGAACTCAACCGAGGCAGACTGTTCGCAACCGAAACGGAATCTTTGTCGCAGTCCGGCTGTCCAATGACGCCATCAGCTGTTGATCAGCTGTCAGTCGAGAAGCAGCAATCCGAAGATCTCAACTGGGCCTCCATCACACCCTGGGACCCGGCGCAAATGCCGACGCCTTGCCGTCCGGTGACGCTCGAATCAGTTCGGTTCTACGTCGAGCCGGCCCCGATGCTGGAGCTGACGGCTCGCGTGCTGAACCTGGCGCCGGAGAAACGCGTCATCGCCCGGGTGACCTTCAACAACTGGCGTCACCAGTCGGATTGGACGTTGCGGTATTGCCAGACTCTGCCGACTGCAGACTGCTGCCCCGGTGTCCAGGAACGATTTAGTGCTCGCCTACAGGTACCAGAAGGTGCCGCCGGATTGGAATTGGCGTTGAGCTACTCGGTAGGAGGCCAGGTGCACTGGGACAACAACGCCGGTAGGAACTACATTTACGTCTACAAGATGAACCACTAGGGCGCGTCAGATTTTCGTGTAGGTTTCGAGTAAGAGGCGCGGTTTTTTGAACCAAAAACGACTGTTATTTTTTTAATTTCCCATAGCAGTTACAATCGGTCATAAAATTGATCTGCTTTCGTTATCGTTTCTTTCAGCATTTTCAAGAGTATTTTTCTAATTCCGACTGTTAATAGCGTGTTTTCTTGCGCGTTAGAAAAATTACAAATTGAAACAGACTCTTATTCTAAAAAATCGTTTGGCTTGTTCTGAAAATAAAAACAAAAAATGCACAAGGTGTATTATCTTTCGAATTGTCGATTATTTTAAAAATCTAGTCAACATTGTTTTCTTTATGCAATTACTCATTTAATTATCAACGTCAAGATTCCAAACAGTGTGCATGTTCGTACAGGATCATACGAAAAAAGCTTGAAGAATGGCTGCTCAGAATGTACATGGTTGGTTGCAGAGGAGTTTTAGCCTAGTGGCTAGGGCGCCTGCCTCATGACCGGAAGGTCGTGGGTTCGAGTCCCGGCCCTAGGAGACAATTTGTGCCCTTGAGCAAGGCACTTAATCCCGCATTGCTTCAGTCCGCCCAGCTGAGATCGGGTACCAGGTTGAGCTGGGTAAATTTAGTGTGGGTGTTGCGGCCCCTCCAGCCCGTCAGGCTGAAAGCTGTACACAGCACTCGGATGCGCCGCGCAACTAGCTGCGGCTGTGCCGTGGGCTGTACATCTGATCGAAAGGTCAGGTGTATAAATTTATTCGTTTGAATTGCAGACTATGCATCCGCCTCCAATCAATCATTCAGAGATGATTTCTAACTGCCCTGATACTGCAGACGGTGCTTTTCCCGCTCCCGATATTGCAAAAACTTCTCATTGCTAAATCTCCTAAATTTATTGAATATAAAATCTTCTAGAAGAGCTGGAAAAACAAGCGTGATCGTGAGCGATGCTTTCATCCATTTTGTTGCTTTTCATATCTGAACTGTTATACTATCAGTAGTGCAGTCAAAGACATTGTTTTCTAATTTATCCATAAAAGTATACTAGTTGACTTACCCCGATATTTTTATGGCTTTAGTATAGTGAGCTTTTGGGAAGTATACATTATAGGAAGGCGGCAAACACATCCTAAGATTGATTACTTTACCGAAGGGAAATCTCCCGAATTTTTTCCTACAGAATCTACTCGTACAGAAAAAAATGCCTTTCTTTTAGAGTCGGTTACTCAATTTTTTAACTCCATTATCGAATGATTTCAGAAGTTTGTAACGCAGCACGCAGCACAATAATTAAAAAAAATTAAAAAAATGAATGGAGGCCATGCCCTCCAAATGACTCGAACTGACGGCAAGATTTATTAGGGATTCACTTTAAAACCTGATGAGACGACAGCAAAAAAATAAAATAGAAATTTCGAGGAAATATTCGAAAATCCAGGTAAAATAAGGCCGTTATACTCATAAATAAACAAAAATATTGATAAGAAAAAATTTGACGAAAAGAAAAGAATCCCATATTTTTATCGCTGTCTAGCTGGTTAATTGCTTGCTTTTTAGAAGGCACTGTAACAAGTTAATAGCCTTGGTGTGTAAATCGTTATAACAGTTGAAAATTTTTGGGATAACAAGGAAAAGGGAAAAAGCTATGGTTTTAACGCACCTATGTAAAAAAAATTTGTAATCTATTGAAAAAATCGCTTGATAAAATTACATCAAGGTATTTTAATGATAAAACTTCATTACAGACCAAGTGCAACTGTTTAGGCGTATAAATAGAAAACTAAACAGCTGCAACTATGCAAAAAATATCTTATTGAAAAAACTTTAGATCTAATTTAAAAAATTGCTTCACAGTCTCAGATTTGGGAATAGAGAAGTTCAAAACGTTTAAAAATTGCTCAACTCTAGTAATAGTTGAAAGTAGGCAATAGTATTGTGGTATTTCTGGAAATTTATTTAAATTTTGAAGCACAAGAATCAGAAAACACGGAATTTTATGAGAAATTGTTAAAAAAACTGATCTTGACTGCTTAAAACAACTGTAAAAATTGTAAAAATTTCGTTGATAAATGTCCTCTAAACGAACTTTTTACAAAATTTTACTCGGATAAAGTACACTTAAACATTAACGGTTATTATGAAAAAAAACCTACCTACAGACTGTTTAGTTGTTCGAATTTTTTTCTTCGGTTCCTAAAGTCGATAATTTGGCATCCTAGCAGCATCTTTCAAAGAATTTCCGAGAGGCTCTGATCTGCACTTCTCAGAGGACCGACCCTCTGCTGCTGCTACCCAACTCTAGCGGATGCTCAGCGACATGAACTTGGCGTCGCCGCTGCCGGCCATGTCGGCGAAGCTGCTCGAGAGGACGGAAGTTTCGAACAGCCAGCAGACCAGGGTGTCAGTGCGATACAGGATAAACATACATGGATATTGCTGACCGCACTGCTTGAGGCATTCGAAGTCAGATCTGACCAGATGCTGAGCCAACGGGAAGCTTCCTGATGAAGCTGAAAAACTCGGCCGGATTACTTGGGCGTCGATTTCGTGGAAAGTGGGGCCTGAAATTTTCAGAGAAGAGATTATCCCAGTTTATGTGTCGATTTTTAATTACTGAAGGTCACTATGTTAGTAATTGAGCTTTAGTTTGTATAACCAGACGTCTAAAACAATCCTTAGAGAAAATCATTCATTCACTCTAAAACTGTACATTTTGGACTTACCTAGGACGTACACGTCGACCTCACAAAAGTTCATGTAAATCTGAGTGCCAGGACAGACCAGTCAGATTCTTGTACAAAGCCACGTACCGACCGGTTAAGGGTACAGGGCAGTTGAGGCTAATGGGATTGGTGGCATCAGTTGGTATTCCGGTGTAATAGAAGCAGCGCTTGAACAGGCCCTCGTTGAAGCTGGTCCACACGGCTTCATTCAGCGAAATTCCTGAAGATGAAGAATCGAGAGACTGTGCAAACTTAGACATTCAAAAGACGAATTACATGTACACCCTAACGACTCACCAAGACTTATCTGGGTGAACCGGACCTCATCAGACATATCCAGCCGGTTACAAACTAGCACGCCGGTGACGCGATACACCTGCAGCAGGTCCAGCATCCACCAAGGCGCTGCGTCACTGCCATGCGTCACAATGCACTGTAAGCCAACTTGATGATGTCCGTTTCTGTTTCCGTTGTAGGCCGGACGCGCAACTTGACTATAGGTATCTTGGGACGAAATGTTAACCGGTAAATTTTTCGGCAGAAGTATGGTCCCAGCTGAAAATATATGGGATTTGGACACATTTTTTATGATAAATGTTTTTTTACATGCGGCTTGTGGTTCAAGAAAATTTTTCTTGTCAACTCTTTCGTATACGTAGAGAGCATTTGCAGCTCAATATTTTCTACAACTTGAATGACGTGTTGTTGAATTACGATGACCGCAGGTTATGTATTTTTATGAGAAATCACCATGAAAATATCAGCAGATCCCGATGATAAGCGAAGCAAGTTACACAGAAAGATAGGAAATTGATAAAAATTATCAATATAATTTTTCTTGTTTCAAGTTTTTGGGTCAAAATTTAATCATGTTATTCGAGCGAACACCTACAAGTGCTTAAGACTGATTGTCACACTTCTACGTGCATTGTCAAATCTGTGGCAATGAATGTCTATTTATAGTCGTATTTTGTCTATTAATAGTCGCGAGACAATATTGTTGTGTATATGGTTTTGTCATAGACACGAAGCCACGAGTGACGAAATTAATCATTTTAAAACTCCAAAACCATATAGACAACTATACATTGAGCCTTTTTAATGCTAATATCGGTTTTGAAAATCAATACAGCCATAGATCTGCATGCAGAAGCTCAGCGCCGCTTCGCAGCAGCTGGGGCTTAGGCCATAGACTTTTTTGACTATCGAAATGAGAATTGGACAATCAAAATGGCAACGTGCATCCGGGCGCGGTTAGTTTAGCGAGGCAGCACATTTAAGCATTAGCCAGCCATCTTTCTATTTTGCTCGTGATGGCACCACCTGTGGCGTTACATGCTTCTGGAGAGAGTGGCGCGTGAAGCCGTGACTCCGGACTTAGCAGCTGCGTGGGAATTGCACTGCTTCCGTCAGCTTGGACGCTGCCTTGCTGGGCAGGAGTTCTGAACCTCTGCAGCTGGACTGCTGTGTCTCCATCTTATTTCTGACTGTTAGAGGCTTTGTTGCCATTTCTGTTGTTAATTCATCGTTTCTATAGTTAAATATTCGTTCAAACAAACAGTCACACTGCTCCTGCTGGCATTTTGATTGTCCAAATAGTTTGCAGTTAGAAAGATGCGTAGAAACTTTGAATTCAAAATAAATGTAATGTATTAATCATAATTATCTACAATTAGATTCAAATACATAATATAGAAGCTAAATACTCGTCAAATAAGTCCGATTTTCTTACCATTGAAACACTTGAATAAAAGGATGAAAACACTTAGAAGCAGTGCTTCTCGTTCCATGGCGCAATATCGCAACTTTAATGACAGCACTGTTGAAGATATCGACTGACCTGGTGGATATCCGTCGGTCGCTACTGGAGAGGTGGCTATTCAAGTCTTTTGATGCTTTTATGTTTTCAGGCCCTAGCAACAGCTATCTGCCTGACAAAAGGGGAAAAATGAAAATGCTTCGCGTAACAGGACTGTTACTCATTGGATAATTGAATGGGGGGCTCTTAGGCTTGGCAATATACGGGGATTGCGGCAACCACTACAACTCGATTACCAAGCTATTTACGCTGTACATAAAATACAACTAAAGTACAGTTATTCTTCCTATTGGCTTTTTACGCTGCGAGATGCACGCTAGGTAGCTCTGCCCCATGGTGGTTGTCTAAAAGCAGATGATTTTTTTAAAGATGACTTTTGTCGCCCAGGGCCTTAGCAACCAGTTTTAGGTTATTTGTTGATTTTTGAAACCAACCTCAAAGCGTAAGTTGAGCTCAATGCGTTTTATTGAGGGGAATTTTCATTTTAATTTGTAGGATTTTTTTTAAACCACGAAAAAGCATTTAATTGCTGTCTCCCTCTCAGTACGCCTCTTTCGGGATTCAGTATTTTTTAATAGGTCACGCATGAGACCGCTACCATCAGGGGACTTGGCTAACAGGGCTGCTCTGTCTTTCCCAATTTTGGGGATTGGAGAACAGCCTTCACAGCCGGGACAATCAGCGAGGATACGGAAAACTAAACTATGGATGCGATTTTTATTTGATCCCAGAATTTCACGGCGCAATTATCACGGCGGCTATAGCAAGGTTCAAAATGCGTGTGCAGGCTGGACTGACTGACTGACTGACTGACTGACTGACTGACTGACTGACTGACTGACTGACTGACTGACTGACTGACTGACTGACTGACTGACTGACTGACTGACTGACTGACTGACTGACTGACTGACTGACTGACTGACTGACTGACTGACTGACTGACTGACTGACTGACTGACTGACTGACAGGGTGAGTGAGTGAGTGAGTGATTGACTGACTGAATGACACCGTCCAGTTTGACTGACTGAATCGAATATCACGACAGCAATGGCCGTATTGGAGATACAAGGCTGAGAATTTTAGCTATTTTTTCCTTGAGCATACAACATGTCATGAAAGGGAGGCATATGTTAGGGACCGCACTTTTTCGCTCGTGTCGTCACATTGGCTCTTAGGCTATGCCCTTTTTCTCTACTTATGGGCAGTAGTTAATGTTCATCCCTACTTTTTCGTATTTTATTATAGACTTTGGTTTTTTTTATCTCCTATTGCTTTTTTACATTTCGACAGCTGTACTTCTAACACCTAACAGTACCCTAGGATTTAAATTTAGGATTATGATTTTTTCTCTTTATCTTCTTTGACTGACTAAATTTTCATTATTTGATGTAATTTTTTGTTTTCTTTCTAGGACTTTTTTGCTGCAAATATCCATAAATCACTTTTTGCTCGTAAATCATGCTTTTATGGCGCCATGCTTTTATGGTGATTGATGATCCGTAGGGTCATGTGATCAGACCATCAGCCATTCAGAAAATTACGCTACCGTTATAACAAACTCGTCCTGACCAATTGGAAGATTCAGTGACCGATGTAACAAAACGTCCCGTTAAGCCCGTTTAGTGGCCCGCTATCAACAAAGCTAGCCAGAAGCAACAACTCACCACTAATTGTGGAGTTCGAGAGGACCTGAGGTGTAAATATAATATGATTACTTTAGTGAGAGATCGCTTGATCTAAACCTTGTCGGGTGCATGTCGATTCCTTTCTTTGAAGAATTGGTGCATTTTCTGAGCGCTTACTTTGTGCTGATTTGGTGCCGTAGTCATATTATATTTGAAATAGTAGTGACATTGTTTAGGTGTTAAAGTTATAACCATTCCGTTTATTACTCATTTGTCTCATTATTTGCTAGCTATGAGCTCACATAAGCATCTAAATTAGTTGGCCACGGTCATGGTGGACAGCTTGGGGCTGCGCATCTGATAAATTATTAATGTAATCTTTAGTTTAGTTAGGGCGCGCTTTCGAAAAAGTCTAATTGGGTCATTTCAGAGTTTTATGACTGCTTGTTGAAGCAAGAAGGCCAAAAAAAAGCTGGATAGTTCCTACTCACTCCTCTTAGTAATATAATAGTGCATTTCCAGGTCCACATAATCGGATCCACGCAAGAACCCCCTGCAAAATTCCTCTCTGAGCCTGCTTTGGTCATGCGATCTAGTCCCTGCAGTGTCCCTTTGTCGGCTATGACTTAGAGATTGACAGCTAAAAGACACTAGGCTAGATGTAGGTGGAAATCAGGCCTCAATTAGTCGCGAACTTGGTTTCGATAGGGCTGTCTGGTGATGCAGTCCACACAAGTTGTTGGTGGCGACCTTTCTTAATCTCCGTATTTTAATCTCCTAGGCACTCGCCGCAAATCCTGCTACCCCTGGGTTTTCGATATAGGCAATAAGATCGGCTCTATGAGGGTAAAAGGACAAAGCCAGGAAATTTTACCATTAGCATTAAGCAAAACCTGTTTCGCAGTGGTCTCCTTTACCTGTCTAATCCTACTGCTGACTTCCCTATTCTATTTCACTAATTTTCCCTTCTGGTAGCGTCTTATAGATACAGTGCCGAGCGGCAAGCACTGTTTCACCAGCCTGGGCGTACCGTGGATCAGAGGGTCACGGCCAGGATCTATCCTAGATTCCTAATCCCTAGGGCTCTTAGCCTCAGCACTTGGCTGAAATCTCTCTTCCTAAATAACTAACACAATTGAGCACTAGGCTTATAATGGTTTAGGTACTGATGTTATTCAGTAACTCCCAAGCGAGTTCTGTCTCCTTCACTGCCAAACTGGCTTATATTTATACTAATTTTTATTTTTGTTAGTATGATATCAATTTCAATACTTGCAGTACTGACAGTATTCGCATTCATATTTCATACGGCATAACAAATTTTTATAGTGTTTACAGTACTGACAGTATTCGCATTCATATTTCATACGGCATAACAAATTTTTATAGTGTTTACAGTACTGACAGTACTAAATATTCAAACAAAAATTCAAGTAGGGCCCTGCACACCTGCTAATTGACAAAGAGAAAAAAGCTTTTAAATTATATGCACGGCGAATAATAGATTCCCGTTGATTCCAAAAAAGTTGTTGCATTTTGAAATGATAAACTATGCGTAAAGCTACTTATAAGTACTTTGGGAACACAACTAAACCTGATGCAGCAGCAAAGGACAGTAAACTGTAACTAAACAAAGGAGCGCAGCAAACTTAGCAGCAAGAAACTGTAAAACTTTAGCTAAAAACGAAAGAAAAATAAATATAAAGACAAAAAATAACAAAAATCCACATGTGAAACAAAAATTAGCAAATCTGCTTCTATCAGCTGTTAACTTTCGTAGCCAAACCTTTTACCGCCAACTTTTTTATTAAATAATAAAATAAGTATTCAAGAACGGAATGAAAAAGAAGACTCGACAGATGCATTGTGAATTTTACTATGCAAGCTTAATCATAAACAATTTTATTATCAATCACCTTAATAGTAGAATAAGAATTCGGATTTCATTTTCTGCGATTGTTAAAGTTATATGGCTTTGGGCGAACTATTCTACCAGCATCTTTCTACGAGTGCTAAAGTACAACTAAACATTAACGGTTATTATGAAAAAAAACCTACCTACAGACTGTTTAGTTGTTCGAATTTTTTTCTTCGGTTCCTAAAGTCGATAATTTGGCATCCTAGCAGCATCTTTCAAAGAATTTCCGAGAGGCTCTGATCTGCACTTCTCAGAGGACCGACCCTCTGCTGCTGCTACCCAACTCTAGCGGATGCTCAGCGACATGAACTTGGCGTCGCCGCTGCCGGCCATGTCGGCGAAGCTGCTCGAGAGGACGGAAGTTTCGAACAGCCAGCAGACCAGGGTGTCAGTGCGATACAGGATAAACATACACGGATATTGCTGACCGCACTGCTTGAGGCATTCGAAGTCAGATCTGACCAGATGCTGAGCCAACGGGAAGCTTCCTGATGAAGCTGAAAAACTCGGCCGGATTACTTGGGCGTCGATTTCGTGGAAAGTGGGGTCTGAAATTTTCAGAGAAGAGATTATCCCAGTTTATGTCAATTTTTAATTACTGAAGGTCACTATGTTAGTAATTGAGCTTTAGTTTGTATAACCAGACGTCTAAAACAATCCTTAGAGAAAATCATTCATTCACTCTAAAACTGTACATTTTGGACTTACCTAGGACGTACACGTCGACCTCACAAAAGTTCATGTAAATCTGAGTGCCAGACAGACCAGTCAGATTCTTGTACAAAGCCACGTACCGACCGGTTAAGGGTACAGGGCAGTTGAGGCTAATGGGATTGGTGGCATCAGTTGGTATTCCGGTGTAATAGAAGCAGCGCTTGAACAGGCCCTCGTTGAAGCTGGTCCACACGGCTTCATTCAGCGAAATTCCTGAAGATGAAGAATCGAGAGACTGTGCAAACTTAGACATTCAAAAGACGAATTACATGTACACCCAAATGACTCACCAAGACTTATCTGGGTGAACCGAACCTCATCTGTGGCATCCAGCCGGTTCCAAACTAGCACGCCGGTGACGCGATACACCTGCAGCAGGTCCAGCATCCACCAAGGCGCTGCGTCACTGGTAGCCGTTAAAATGCACTGTAAGCCAACTTGATGATGTCCGTTTCTGTTTCCGTTGTAGGCCAGACGCGCAACTTGACCAAATTCCCATTGGGACGAAATTTTTGTCGGAAAATTTTTCGGCAGAAGTATGGTCCCAGCTGAAATTTATTTTTTTCCTTTAACTTTATAATAATAAAAGACGCTGACAGGTAAACGTGTAGCGCGGGTGCTGATGCAGGTGAAGACTGCACACCCGTTGCATGGTAGGCACCACACTGCCAGCTCCATCTTTTTATTTTGAACCTGCCTGGCGAACAGTGAATCTTCACTCACAAAGCCGCTCAGTGACAGGGTAAGATGGGCCTGCTTCAGGATCAGTTATTACCCAGCATTTGCTGGTGCCCAATCACAGCTAGGTGGACTGAAGCAATGCGGGATTAAGTGCCTTGCTCAAGGGCACAAATTGTCTCCTAGGGGCCGGGACTCGAACCCACGACCTTCCGGTCATAAGGCAGGCGCCCTAGCCACTAGGCTACAACTCCCTCTTAGGGTTTACAGGTTTAACTGCATGGCCTGCGAACCATGCAAAGGGCTCAATAAGAGGCAATTCTAGAAGGAATCTTCTGTGTAGGCATGCTTCACCAGAAAACTCGTCGAATAATTCAGATTTTCTTACCGTCAGAACACGCTATCGAACAGAAGAAAACACAAAGAAGCAGAGCTACACGTTCCATATTGGTATTAATTGCAGCGCTGGTAGCTGAATACGGTACGGCAGGTTAATGCTTTTATTTTTTCTGGCCCTAGCAACCACTATCCGTGACCGGGACTTTTTTAGCCTTGGGCTAAGTACTTTGTATTTGGA
Source organism: Macrostomum cliftonense (assembly GCA_950096795.1). Classification (NCBI taxonomy): domain Eukaryota; kingdom Metazoa; phylum Platyhelminthes; family Macrostomidae; genus Macrostomum; species Macrostomum cliftonense. The sequence goes on along the minus strand of CATNEM010000284.1, from coordinate 935,041 downwards.
ATCTGTCAGTCATGGGAGAACTATGTGGGGCATTGGGACTTGACGCTCTGTGTGGGGAGTGTCCAGCCGTGAGGTTGGCCCGAGCCTCTGGCTGGCTTACGAAGCAGTAGCACTGCAATCGTCCCGATACATTTTTGCAAACATGCTTTTATCGCCCATGGAAACTGTTTTCCTGTTGTTTTTTTTAATGCGAACAGCCCCAGAGCGTAGTCATATCTCCGAAGTGAGCTTAGCTAATAGCTTAAATGCATTTTATTGAGGCGAATTTTTATTTTTTAAGTTTTCGTTAATAGAAGCTCACGCTTTTGATTGCATTATCTTTCTTGCTAGGATCTGTCTCGCTCTCTTTTGGGCTCATTTTTTCGAATAGGATGATTGAGGGAGTCACCCTATGAGATCTTCACTATTACATTGGGTCTCGGCATGCACTGAAGCGTCCGGCCTTCAACAAGACAGCTGGATTTGCATGGTTGTGCCCTTGTTGGGAAGAACAGTGCTGTTGGATTCATTAAAAGTCATTTATTATTTTCATTTATTTTTTATTTTTTATTTTTTATTATTATTTTATTATTTATTTTATTTTATTTTATTATTTAACGCGAATTTCACAGCGTAGCATTGGGAAAGCGCTCACGATCGACTGTAACGCAACTACATGTAGGACAAGCACAAGCTGACACAAGCTGACCTTGCACTATCTTGCAGACCTTCTGGATGAGCTGCTGCTGACTATAGAGCGGAATGACGTGGAGTATACATATATTGATGTTTCCCGCCTCCGTAGCCCTAGCCTTTGGGGAAGAGAAATGACTATGACTAACAGGAGGATGACCATGAGCCACCAATGACCTGAGGCTGACACTCACGGGCCTTCAGTACCGTGCAAACCTGCCCTGAGGAAACTAAGTAGAATTGGGTAGCAATTGGCCTGAGGGCAAGGTCCCACGTCTGCTCTGCTGTTGTCGCGGAATTCTGCCGGCCCCATGCCTCATTTAAATTTTTATCTATTCTTGTGCGGCACCCTCCCCTCTACGTACGCTAGCCATGTACTTGCTTACCCCGCCCCGGCCGGCTAACCCCCTTATCTTATCTATTTTGCTGGCTTAAATATAATGACTTGCGCAGGGGCGTTTTGGTTCTTTGAGTGAGCCCGGTTCTGGCTCTAGAATTGTGCATTTGAGTCTACTAATTTCAACATGGCGCCCGATGTAAAAAGTTTTTTGTCAACAATTCCTACACTTCTGTTTGCGCACTGAGTCAGTTATTAGCATTAGAGCAACGCGGCATAACTTCTGACGGTGATTCTTCTCTTATTCTACTCTGGCCTTCACGGCATTATTGGACAAGGAGACCTTCTGTCAACGGTTGCAAACTTCTATTTTCTGTCACGTGTCACGACTGACAGCATCTTGGACGACCTCGCGTAGACTCCGGGTTTGGATCGCTCTCTCGCTCTCTCTGACGGTTCTGGATCCTGACTCGCGGCCTGGACACGGGGTTGAACCTGCTCTGCTAGTGCTTCTGCTGCCATTACGGTGATGCGCTTTGATTTATGAACACTTTTTTTGTATTTTCCTCGATTTTTGCTCGTTATTTAGCCACTGTTGTTAGTGTCCATTTTTGTTTTTTGTGTGGCCTTGTGTGGGTTGCTGTAACGCTCTCTTGTTGGGGTTTCTTGCTACCAGGCTCTTCCTTCCTTTGAGCTCGTCGTCTCCTGTCTGTCATGGTTCTGTCTGAAGAAGAGTTGGCGGCTGCTATTCGGAAGCGTGCGGCAATTCGGACTAGTGTGACAAAAACCTGCGGCAAAGCAGAGAAACTTCTGGACGGCGATCTTCACAGTGCAGTGGACCGCGCTGAGGCCGAGGCGTGTTTGGAAATTTTGAAGTCTAAATTGGTTGGAATGCAGCAGTTGGATGAGAGCATAGAGGAATCTGTCGTGGAGGAGAAGCTCGAGTCTGAGCAGGATGACAATCATCGCTATTCGATGAGGTGTCTAACCAGCATTAAATTATTGGAGTCTGCACTTGCTAAGCCAGCTGCGCCTCAATTAGTTTCGGTTCCCGCTGCGTTGCCACCGCTGTCTCACGTTAAGCTCCCAAAGCTGCAGGTCCCCACATTCTCGGGAGATATTTCATCATGGCAATCCTTCTGGGACCAATTCGATTCAGCAATCAATTCTAACAGTACACTATCCGAAATCGATAAATTCAACTATCTAGTTGCCTCTCTCTCCGAGTCTGCGAGGTCCTGCATTCGTGGCTTAGCTGTTACGGCTGATAACTATTCCACAGCGGTGGACCTCCTGAGAGATCGTTTTGGCAAACCTGACGTCATTATTAACGAGCTAATGCACAAGTTCTCCGACCTTCGTCTTCAGGATTTATCTTTGAAGAACATTCAGCAATTCCACGACGATATTTCTGCGACTATGAGAAGTCTGGACGTGCAGGGCGTTCGAGCTGACGCGTACGAAGCGCTGCTAGTACCCACACTGATGGACAAGTGCCCACCAGCGTTTCGCTTAGAACTTCTGCGAGCAGCTCAGCTCCAAGGAGAAAAGATTAATACGCTAAAAAATCTTTTAGGATCGTTGAAAGACGAGATAACGGTTCGTGAGAGTGCTGGTCAGCGCTCCAATGCACGACAGTCGCCTTCGTCTGCGCCACCGGTGGAGTCGCTCAAGAGTTCTACTCGGCATTCTTCCGTCTCAACTCTGGTCGCTATTCAGCCGAAGACTCTTCAGCCGGCCACTGCAAGTTCATCAAAGGTTTTCTGCACCTACTGCAAGGCATCGCACTCATCTGAGTCTTGCAACACAGTCTGTTCAGCCGAGAAGCGTCGGGAAGTTTTGGTCGCTGAAAAGCGCTGCTTTCGATGTTTGCGCACAGGTCATATGGCTTCGCAGTGTAAGGCTTCCAGACTGTGCCGCAGTTGTTCTGGAAAACATCATGTCAGTATCTGCTTGCAAGGCTCGTCAGAGGGCCCTTCAGCGAATAAGACCAAGCCATCAAGAGGTTCATGCTTGCCGTCGACTCCGAACCAGTGCCTAACAACGGACTCTGAGACGCCCAGCGCAGCTGGTAGGCGACAGGTTGCAGCGACCAGTGCAGAGGAAGATTCAGCTCATTCAGCGTCTGAAGGAACTCCAGCCGTGTCGATGTTTGTAACCGGTAACCCGATAGTGGCTCTTCCGGTAGCTAAGGCCATTCTGATCAGCCCTGATGGTCGCAGGGAGATGGTGGTCCGCGTTCTGCTTGATACTGCCAGCAATCGCAGCTACATTCGTCGAGACGTTTGCGATCTGATGGGGATCGAATCAGAATCGGTCGAGAATCTCCGTGTTTCTACCTTTGCGGGACTCAATTCTGACTTGCGGTCTGGTGCTGTCCGTATTTGTATTCGGAAAATGGATTCATTTGAGGTCATTAATCTCCGAGCGAACGTCATCGAGAACATTTGTCAGCCTCAGCGATCCGTCACAGTAACCGAGTTTGAGCATCTGCGAAATCTGGATCTCGCCGACCCGTATGACCCCCGTGATGGTCATAACCCTGTTGCGATATTAGTTGGATCAGACTTCTATTATCAGATAGTCGGGGACACTATAGTTAGAGGAGAGGCTGGGCCAGTTGCCATTTCGTCTAAGCTAGGGTTCGTACTGTGCGGACCGCTTACCGTTGGTAGGGTGTCGGGTGAATCCAATCTGTTAAGTTCTGGAAAACCCCAGGATCCTGAAGCGGAAAAAATCTGCACACAATCTCTTTGTTGCTCAGTAAATGAGTACCTCAATCCAGTTGACTCGACATCGCGTGACGTCTCAGCACTCTGGAGATTGGACTCAATTGGGGTCCTGGATGATCCTCGCTCTGCTTCAGATGACTCGTTTTTCTGCAATCCGCAACTGCTTAATGGTCGCTACTGGGTTCAGTTGCCATGGTCACTTCCGAGAGACTCCATCACACTTAAAGATCACTTTGACTTGTCTCTTCGCCGTCTTAAATCTTCTATACGTCACCTTGAGCGCAATCCGACTCAACTGGCTCAGTGTCAAGAAATCATCGAAGAGCAAGAACAGCTCGGAATTATTGAGAAAGTCACCGATGCGGATCCAAATGGCATAATTCATTATCTTCCTCACAGCTGCGTCTTTAAGAATGATAGTGAACACACCAAGCTGCGTATTGTTTTCGACGGTTCCGCTAGAACTCATTCGGCGGATTTTGCTATCAACGATCTTCTTCAAGCAGGGCCGACCAGCTTTCCGCTCATTCCTCAAATTCTAATCCGTTTTCGTCTCAAAAACGTTGCGGTAATTGCCGACATTGCTAAGGCTTTTTTACAAATAGGCATCGACTCCAGGGATCGCGATTCTCTTCGATTTCTTTGGCTACAGAAGCATCCGGATGCCACTCAGCATGTCATTCACTACCGATTTTGCCGTCTACCGTTTGGACTCACGTGCTCCCCTGGCATACTTCGAGCAACTATTCAACACCATTTAGAGTCTCATCGGCAGGACTTCCCAGACGTGGTGGGCATTCTGCAACAAGATCTTTACGTGGACAACCTAGTTACCAGCTGTGATTCTGTTGACGACGCAGTCCACCTCTATGAAAAAACTAAACGCATCTTCACCCTAGCTGGTATGAACATGCGTCAGTGGCAGTCCAACGCAGAGGAGTTTGTCAAGCATCTTCCAGCAGATGATGTCGGCAACTGCACCAAGGTTTTGGGGCTCCCTTGGGACGCCCAACAAGATACTCTTCACTTCGACGTCCGCCCAGTGTTAGACGCGATCGCTCCTCGACAGTCCACGAAGAGGGTTATGCTCGCTGTCTTAGCAAGATTGTTTGATCCTCTTGGATTTTTATCTCCAGCAGCGACGACGGTTAAGGTGTTTTTTCAACAGTTATGCAGCCGCAAGATTGGTTGGGATGAGGAAATTCCACCTGACATTGCGACTCAGTGGTCGCGTTGGCTAGACTCACTTCAGAGGACGAGCCTGTCTGTTCCTCGTTGCATCATACCCATGACGGACAAGTCGGGCCATCTGGATATTGAACTACATGGATTCTGTGACGCTAGTGAGCGCGCGTATGCCGCGGCAGTTTATATCCGGGTTCTGGATCACAAGCGCGGCTGTGCTACGTCCAGTCTCGTCATCGCTAAGGCTCGTATCGCCCCTCAGACCGTCATCAGCATTCCCCGACTGGAGCTGCTCGGTGCACTGATTCTCGCTCGATTGCTACGCTTTATTTCTCCTCTATTTCCTGGTGTCAAAACTCGTCTGTGGACAGACAGCATGAACGTTCTACAGTGGATTACGCAGGAGACTAAGATCCGCCAGGTGTTTGTGCAGAATCGGATTACCGAGATCCGCAAGCTGTCTTCCGTAAGAGATTGGCGACATATTCCGGGGGAGGACAACCCGGCCGACATCCCTTCTAGAGGCTGTCTTCCGGACAAGCTTGTGAACAACCCACTATGGTTGAATGGTCCAACGTTCTTGACCTCGTACGAAACCGTTTGCGACATATCCCTAGATAGCGAGAGTGGTGCCAGTTCTTTAGAGCGACACTCGGACGGTGTTCAGCCTTCTTCAGCAGCGGATTCGTGCCTGCTGGAGAACACAACGGCAGCTCTTGCCTCGGCTGCACTTCCGCTTGGTATCGGTCAAATTATTAACAGTCAGGACTATTCCTCGTGGCCAAAATTGATCCGGGTGGTGGCGTGGGTGCATCGATTCGTGAACAACATCCGAGCAGCCCACTCATCCCGACCACTGCATCTGCAGCAGTCGCTGGCAGTTTCTGAACTCCGGGCGGCGGAACAAGCTCTACTTAAGTCGGTACAGGACACTGCGCTTGCTCCTGAACTGAGACATCTTCGAGCATCCGGTCCTAGTACAGCGCTTGCTCGGAACCTTCGGCTCTTCCTCGATGACGATGGTCTCGTGCGATCTAGGGGTCGGCTAGGTGATGCAGTTCCCTTTGAGACGAACAATCCAGTGCTGATTCCTAGTCGGACTCATATCGAGACGCTCATAATCAGGTACTGTCACCACTCAATTTTCCACGGGGGAGTGCCCGCGACATTGTGCAAGATTCGAGAGAGCTACTGGATTCTGAAGGCTCGGCAGCGTGTCAAGCAGGTTCTCGCCGGATGTGTCGTGTGTCGAAGGCTGCAGGGACAACCATACTCACTGAACCATGTGCCGCAGCTCCCCCCGTTCCGATTATCTGACATCAGAGCCTTCCAGACAGTTGGATTGGACTATGCCGGTCCGATCTATTATCGGACGGGGGAGGGTGGCGATTCTGCAAAATCGTATATTCTGCTTTTTACTTGCGCCGCGACTCGTGCGGTACATCTCGAGCTGGTGACCAGTATGGGCAGCGAGCAGTTCCTGCACGCCCTCCGTCGGTTCGTTGCCCGACGAGGAATCCCATCAATTGTTAGTGATAACGCGAAGACGTTTCGTTCGTCGGCTAAATCAATCGATGCGACAGTTTCTGAAGATCTTCAGACATTTTGCACATCAAAACGAATCAGCTGGAATTTCATCCCAGAGCGTGCTCCCTGGTGGGGCGGGTTCTGGGAACGGCTCATAGGAATTGTCAAGATCGCCCTCAAAAAAGCAGCAGGTCGCCAGCTGTTCACATACGACCAACTTCAAACGCTGGTGGTAGAGGTCGAGGCGGTAGTGAATTGCCGTCCACTTTTGTACGTCTCTTCCGGGGACACCAGGGAGACAATCACCCCTTCGCATTTTATCTCTGCTGCCCGTCTCACCCAGGAACCTGCCTCATCTCCAGAACTTCAACAACTGGTGTCTCTGCCGAAAAGGCTCAAAATGCTGCGAGCGGCTCTGAACTGGTTCTGGGATGAGTGGCAGACCTCCTACTTGAAAGCTCTTCGCGAGAAATCTCTAAAGCATCATCCTGATGGCCGGGCTCCAACTGTTGGTGAAGTCGTTCTCGTCGCTGGTGAGGCCCGTCAGCCACGGTTCAGTTGGAAGCTCGGCGTGATTGAAGAAGTAAAGTCTGGCCGCGACGGCGTTGTTCGCTCAGCCATAGTGAGGGTCGCTGGGGCAGGAAATTCCCGGCGTTGGGAGCGTTTTCGACGACCCATTCAGGCCCTTTTTCCTCTTGAAGTCAGCTCCGCTGACTAACTGTCTGGCTCCTATTTACGTCATTGTTATTTTTTCGTTCTTCGAACCTTAAGCAATTTCTGGAATTTTTCCAGAACTTTTTCGAACTTTTGGTGGTTGTCCTAATTTCTTTATCTTAGTATTTTGGTGATGGTTCCCTTTTGCATCCAATACACAAATTTTGGTTAAATTTTCCTTTCCTACCATTTAGTCTTTGTTGTGTTTCTAAATGATATTCGTTAGTCGGACCTTTTCACCCGACGGCTTTAATTAATGCAGTTCCTGCCTTATAATTTCTGAAATGACAATGTCATTTGGGGGAGTGTCGCGGAATTCTGCCGGCCCCATGCCTCATTTAAATTTTTATCTATTCTTGTGCGGCACCCTCCCCTCTACGTACGCTAGCCATGTACTTGCTTACCCCGCCCGGCCGGCTAACCCCCTTATCTTATCTATTTTGCTGGCTTAAATATAATGACTTGCGCAGGGGCGTTTTGGTTCTTTGAGTGAGCCCGGTTCTGGCTCTAGAATTGTGCATTTGAGTCTACTAATTTCAACAGCTGTAGCTAAGGTGCCTTTGACTGGTCTTGGGGTCATTGTATGAGCCCCAAGGCTGCCACCACTCTGTATGACCTGGCGCACCTGATGACTCTCCAGATGTAACGAAGCCAGAGCTCCGCCCGGGTATTGATTCGGGGTTTTTAGCTAAACAGCGGGGCAGGGCGTAGCCGATTTAGGGGCTCTGCACGGGCTTCTATCGGGAGTGCCGGCATCATTACTGAAGGGCTTTTGTGCAGGGAGTCCTTGGAGGCGGTGCGGAGAGAGAGAATCCGAGAACATGTTACTAAGAGTAGTGAGGTGAGAACGTGGGCTCTCCTACTTCGAACGCTTCAGTGCGAGATGGGTCCGCTTAACCAGGTTTTGCTATCTCTACCCGCCGTCACGTGCACATAGCTACTACACCGCTCATACGCTCATTACACACAGGCGCGCCGCCAGACGCGGCGAGCCGCCCTCGAGAGTCTGTTCGCTAGTTTCCCCTAACTTCCCCATACTTCACCGCCCAAGGTGAAAGGCTTAGCAAGCCATTAGCAGTCCAATAAGGATGGAGTGAAAAAGAAGATAGATTTGATGATTAGGCAGATTATTGTCCTAAAGTAGCACAAGGCTAAATCACTTACTCAGCGAATTAATATATTAATGTAGCCAGATAAAATACGACTAATAAAGTAGGCTCAATTCTCTGGTGCGAAGCAAAGGTCTGAATAGAATAATCCCCAAAAATACGCACTAGGCGGAAAGCAATAAAATAAGCGGGGGAACTTACCGGCAGCTGGCACGGAGAGAGAGAGAGAGGCCGGAGCTGAGATGGCGGCTGTCGTTCTGGCTGCAGAAAGCGGCAATGCGCTGATGGCGTCTGTACGCCGACGGGCCGAGGGCCGAAGCTGTAGATGTCTAGGCACGAAGCCGACGTTGAAGGCACTGAGGCCGCGGATAGGTGGGCAGGCTAAATAGCCGCGCTGGCAGAGCTCTAAGGCTCGCAGATAGGGCCACAAGGCCGGGTGCTGGGGCCACAGAGGGGCGCAAAAGCAGCACCGGAGTCCTTAGACTCGACTTTAGACCGAAGTATGTTCGTCGGAGCTTGAAGCCCGAAACCGAAGCGAGGATGAAACCCCAACGTTCTGCGGATTTTGGAGGCCAAAGCAGCTGTTTATATAGGCCTCAAAATCCAAAATGGCCGCCATCTCATCTCACGTTGCCATGGTTCCCTCTCTCCGATTGGCCGCCGGCTGATGACGCTGAAATGAGAACAACAAAAATGGCCGCCAGCGCATGAGAAAAACGGGGAATTACGCAAGCTGGAGAGGGGTGGGGGGTAGGTGATAATGAGGCGCAAATGATGAGGGGGGCGTTGAGAAGGGATAGAGAACAATGAGAAAGGGCAGAGAACAATAGAAAAGAAAACATTAGAAAAGCAAACAAAAACGGGGAACAATAGAGAAGCCATTAGCAAGAAAAAATTGGAAAGATAAACAAAAATTGGGAACAATAGAAAGGTAAACATTAGAGGAAAAAGAACAATAGAAGCGGAGGTGGCGAGGACGGCATGAGAAATGGGGTTGGGGGCTAACAGGGGTGCGAATGAAAATGTCACTAGGCAGGGGTAGAACAAGGGGGAGAATGGAGGAATAAGTTAGTAAAACGCGTAGAAAATACTGTTAGTAGCATAAATTAGGGGGTAGAAATAGAGGGCTTGAGCAGATTATTATGGGTGTGAAGACTTATCATACTGTAAGTAGGGAGCACGCGCAGAGGCAAAAGAGGGTAAAGAGGGGAAAAGGAGGGCGAAAAGAGGGGAAAAGACTAGAGGAAAGGGCTCCAGCAGGCGCATACCCGGTCCGGGAGGTGACGGAGACAGGCAGGCGGGAGTGGACGTGGCTAGAGGGGAGGCCGGGAGAGGAAGAGATCCCAATCCCACCTCGACGCTCTAGCGACTGCGTCTAGGGGAAGTGCGCGGAATTCGGAAAAATTCCGCGCCCTCGACCTCGCCCAGACCGCAGTTACATCAATATGTATTTTTCGTTAGGAGCGTCCAGTGTTTCATCAAGGCGACGTGCAGGAAAAATATCTGACTACTCCTAATGACGTTTGACCATGCTATTTTCAATTTTGGAATCCATTTTAATGTAGCTTAAACTCCTGACCGGGATTGGGGAGAATATGGGAGGTTTAGGGTAGAAGTAGCTTCTACGAGTAGATGAATGAACTTTTTTACGAGTGTTATACATGTACATTTAAATGTTTACCATTTACATTAAACTTATTGAATTTGTTGGGTTTCGGCCTTGTCGTTTTACCGACGCAGCCTCAGAGCGCCGATCTTATTGCCTACATCGACAACCCTGGCCTCCCATTCCCGATCTCGAGGTCAGCCCCAGGGGTAGCATGATAGATGTGGCGAGCGGCTAGGTCCTATGCTAGGAGAAGACAGCGAGAGACAGACACGGAGATAAAGAAAGGTAGAGAGCCGCCAGCCCCAGAGGGAAGCTGACAGCCCCGCCGCCACCAACTTGTGTGGACTGCATCACCAAACAGCCCTATCGAAACCAAGTTCCCGACTAATTGAGGCCTGATTTCCACCTACAACTAGTGTCTTTTAGCTGTCAATCTCGAAGTCATAGCCGACTAAGGGACACTGCAGGGACTAGATCGCATGACCAAGGCAGGCTCAGAGAGGACTTTTGCAGGGGGTTCTTGCATGGATCGGATTATGTGGACTCGAAAATGCACTATTATATTACTAAGAGGAGTGGATAGGGAATATCCCAGCTTTTAGCCTCGATGCTTCAACTAACTGCCGCAAAGCGATGAAATGACCTAATTAGACTCTTCCGAAAGCGCGCCCTAACTACTCTAAAGATTACATTAAGTTACATTAATAATTTGGCTGCCGCGCCGCCTCGAACTGCACTAAAGTACAGCCGAAGCTGAGTCCTCAATCTGGACTCTGATCGCATGGATCACTGACTGACTGACTGCATGACTGGTCCGCCCTTGGTCCACCATGACCGGCGCCAACTAATTTAGCTGCTCATCCGAGCCAGCATTAAAGAGATTAAAAAGCGATTAACTGAATGATTTAGCCTTCACACCTAATCACTTGACTGCCTATGATATTGGAGCACCTTAACTACTGTTGGCAATATATTATGATTTGACTTCCTTACTGCCTCAAGTTAGCACAAAATAAGCAATAAGCAAATACGCAAATCCCTATTAAGACGCTGAGATGGGGACCGATAGAGGCTACACCCAATAAGGCAAGATCACGCGATCTCTCACCAAAACCAATCAGATTAACGCACTTTCGATGCCTTCGAACTCCACAGTGGCCGAGGTAGATCTCGTACTCGACCGTTAGTACTTGTCGATCTCGCAGGCAAAGGGCCTCTGATGACCTGTCGCTTCTCGCTAACTCTTAGCTGATGCTGACACTAGGGCTGATGTTGATAGCCGATAACTTAGGGGGAGGTTCGCAATCTAAAGGGGAAGATACTTGTAGAACTAGGGGCCGTTTGCTCAGTCTCACTGGTGTTCCGGGACGACAAAACGGGTCCGAGACAGCAAAGCGTTCTGAAGATGGAGCGCGCTCGACGGCGCCGTTAAATAGGCGCGAGAGGCGCCGATTTGTTAGAATGATCGCCGAATTTTGCGATTGGTCCAGCCGCATTTGTTAAAACGGCCGTGCATTTTTCTGATTGGCTGGCAAGCTAGTCACGTGACCCAACCCCACCAGGTGGTCTCACCAGTCTACCCGGGATCATAAAAAAGATGACAGGTGGGGTCGTAAATCAGCGCAGATGGGGAGAATTTACGAGCAAAATGATTTATGGGTTTTCGCAGCCGGAGGTCCTATGGCTTAATAAAAATATGCGCGTTAATCAGCATGAAGAGCAGAAAGTGAAGAAAGTGAAGAGGAAAAGATAATCCTAAATCCCAAGGTACTTTTAGGGGTCGGAAGCTGAGCTGTCAAGAATTGACAGGAAAAAAAGCAAAAATAGAACAATAGACGAGCTTCCTGAACCCCTCCAGATGTCATAAAAAGAGGCATAAAAAGTGCCTCGTGACTCACGGGCGCCATCTGGCGCCAAAAACTGTCAGTGGCAAAGGTCAGACAGTCTGGCGCAGAAGATTTATAGCCTAAAAATACCTGGGTACGCGCGTACGGGGAGAACTTTAGAAGCTAGATCAGAGCGGGTAAAGATGACAAAAATTCCCTACAGGAGCGTCATACCACTCCTGGATAGTAGAGGAAAAGAATCTGCTGTGGGGAAATCTGCGGAGTGAGCGACAAAGTGCGTCCCCATCAAATTTAAGCATACAAATCAGCTTATTAAGGTATTAATTAAATTAAAAAAGACAAGTACTTAACTTAAAAAATTACTGCATGCACGCTGCAAATATGAATGAACAGCATTGATTCATGCATGCAGGGACGCACATTGTCGCTCAATTGCGGAAATGCCCAAAGGCATCTCCTTTTCTCCCACTCGGGTTACGTTATCAAGCTCGTTTACCTAATCATTCTAAAATTTTAGGTGTTTTAGACGAAATTTCTAGCCAGTGGTTCAATAACAATATCAATCTGTGACTGAAATCTAACACTACGGAGATAGAACACGACGAAATTGCTTTGTCGTCCCTCTCCAGCTTGACCAATCGGTATGAAAATGGAGATTTTTTCAGTGTGTGCCTCTGCAAATGACTGCAAATGACAATCAAAAAGCAAATGTGTAAAGATATGGAAAGTCCCTTTAGCACCAGGGCCAGAGGCTGAGGGCGGCAAAATTTAGGTCGTTTCGACTTGCATCTAAAATTCTTTGTTTGCATATGCATAGTTGAAAATCATGTCTATTAAAAATATTTTTCGACCCACAGAAAAATCGAGGAATACTTTAGAGATTTTTGGCATAAAAAATTCAGTCTGAGTCATTTAAGCCTGAAAAGCATCTTAGGTTTTTGTTGCTAAAATACTACATAGTTTCCGGTAAATTTTTACGGATTTCAACTGCGATATTATAAAGCTGCAAACTTTAAGTACCCCTGCTTCATAGAAATGTCAGGTGACGCGATGTAAAATGGTGCAGCACCATAGACCCTACACTTTATGGCCAATGACAGTGCAGGACACCTTAAGTAGTCTTTTTTCTGGCTTGAAACAAATTAAAAGTTTTTTATGATCCAAGTTGATATTATTTACTATTGCATATTTATTTTTCAATAAATCTTCTTCAATAGTTTATTGTTAATCTGTGACTTTAAAACTCATTGACTGCATAGCTTATGTCGTGAAAGGCAATGGTGCATTTAATTATTTTGTATTTAGTCTATATTGTTGCCCAGTCGTCAAAAGATACAAAATGGCCCATAGGACCTAAAATGTTACAATGCATAATATAATAGTAAAGGCCTATGTTTAAAACATAGTAAATTATATTTTCTTGATGTTGCATAATAAGGGTGTATGAAAGCTAGGCTTTTTGAAATTGTCAAATCATGCTTGGTAATATTAAAATCATTATTACTACTATATTACTAATATGTACAACAATAGTGAATAGATAAAAATATTTTGCATTGATTTTGCCATTCAAAGTAAAAATTTTAATCAAAAGTTCAATACAATGCTATCATTACAAAAACCTTTTGTCATTTATAAGTAAAATTTGAAAGTACCTTTCCATTATAATTGCTAATTCATAAGATAAGATTATAATAAGGTATTTGATCTATTATGTACTAGTTCATGACTAATATAATATTGCTATTTTATTCATTTGTAACTTATTTATTTATAGAATATAAAGCTAAAAGTAGATTTTTCATGCCTAATTTTTTTATATTTTTCTAGATTTATCAAATATTACTCAAGTTAATTAACTCATTGGACTAATATACTTTTCATAATCTACTAATGAATTGGGTACTATTTCATTTTTTATATTCTTAAAGATAAAAAAATTGTCTAAAATGCACTAGCATTTATAGAGTTTTCTAGCATTGTGTGTTTTGTAGTTGTTAAGTTGTTTTTAATATTATTATAAAAAAGCTGACAATAAAATATTACTATAATAAAGTTTTTTTCCTATGGAACATTATCAATTAGATCTTATTTATTTAACATGAGGAACTTTATCATTTTCTTTATTTTCTTCAATTTAATTTTTTACCAGGAGTCTGCACAAATCTAGATTCCTTTACTATTTAGTTATCTCTAAAGCTCTGAGTAGTCCATCAATATCACTGTAACTTACTAATCTTCCAATTACAGTGCAAGCAATCAACTTAGTAATCTAGGAAGTCTCTGTCCCTGACTAAAGCTTACCAATCCACGTTATGGGTTGCTGCATAAGCACAGTGGCTTGCTGCTTCTGCAGCTCTGCCGCCTCCCTTTGCTGCTCCGCCTGTCCATCATGTCGCAGTTCAACCTCAACTCGGCTCATGTACTCACTATTGTTCCTGCTGAGCACCGTTCTGTCCTGTATAATGCTGGCCCCCGGCATGAGAACTCTCCTAGCAAAGGTCCCAGCCCTCTGCGACTCATATAAGATTGACACGGCTATTGGCAAAGTTGACACCGGCGTGAAGAGCGGCTTCAATTGCGAACTGGTGCTTGGCTTTGGAGCTGTTTATCGAATTGAATTCGGGGCCACGGCCTTCTTTGTGCTCATGGCTCTGCTCACGATTAAAGTGACTCACAGCAAGTGAGTCTTCTTTGAAACTGCAGCACCTTTAAGATGCTTTCTGCTAATAAATTCTTGCCTTTAGTGTCCATTTCTCCCTGCTCTCAGTTTGTCTCACCCTTCAGCGTCCCTTCACTTCTCCCTGCTCTCAAATTGTGTCGCCCTTCAGCGTCCCTTCACTTCTCCCTGCTCTCAAATTGTCATTCTTCAGCGTCCCTTCACTTCTCCCTGCTCTCAAATTGTGTCATTCTTCAGCGTCCCTTCACTTCTCCCTGCTCTCAAATTGTGTCATTCTTCAGCGTCCCTTCACTTCTCCCTGCTCTCAAATTGTGTCACCCTTCAGCGTCCCTTCACTTCTCCCTGCTCTCAAATTGTGTCGCCCTTCAGCGTCCCTTCACTTCTCCCTGCTCTCAAATTGTGTCATTCTTCAGCGTCCCTTCACTTCTCCCTGCTCTCAAATTGTGTCATTCTTCAGCGTCCCTTCACTTCTCCCTGCTCTCAAATTGTGTCATTCTTCAGCGTCCCTTCACTTCTCCCTGCTCTCAAATTGTGTCACCCTTCAGCGTCCCTTCACTTCTCCCTGCTCTCAAATTGTGTCGCCCTTCAGCGTCCCTTCACTTCTCCCTGCTCTCAAATTGTGTCGCCCTTCAGCGTCTCTTCACTTCTCCCTGCTCTCAAATTGTGTCACCCTTCAGCGTCCCTTCACTTCTCCCTGCTCTCAAATTGTGTCACCCTTCAGCGTCCCTTCACTTCTCCCTGCTCTCAAATTGTGTCACCCTTCAGCGTCCCTTCATTTCTCCCCGCTCTCAAATTGTGTCACCCTTCAGCGTCCCTTCACTTCTCCCTGCTCTCAAATTGTGTCGCCCTTCAGCGTCCCTTCACTTCTCCCTGCTCTCAAATTGTGTCGCCCTTCAGCGTCCCTTCACTTCTCCCTGCTCTCAAATTGTGTCACCCTTCAGCGTCCCTTCATTTCTCCCCGCTCTCAAATTGTGTCACCCTTCAGCGTCCCTTCATTTCTCCGCGCTCTCAAATTGTGTCACCCTTCAGCGTCCCTTCACTTCTCCCTGCTCTCAAATTGTGTCGCCCTTCAGCGTCCCTTCACTTCTCCCTGCTCTCAAATTGTGTCGCCCTTCAGCGTCCCTTCACTTCTCCCTGCTCTCAAATTGTGTCACCCTTCAGCGTCCCTTCATTTCTCCCCGCTCTCAAATTGTGTCACCCTTCAGCGTCCCTTCATTTCTCCGCGCTCTCAAATTGTGTCACCCTTCAGCGTCCCTTCATTTCTCCCCGCTCTCAAATTGTGTCACCCTTCAGCGTCCCTTGATTTTTCCCAGCCACTTAAAACATCCCAAAGATTTTCCCATCTAATCCACTATCAACCAGGGACATTCGCGCCACTCTGCACAACGGTTTCTGGTTCTTCAAACTGCTCGCTCTGATCCTGCTGTGGGTCGGGGCGTTTTTCATTCCCGCTGATAGCGAATTCACCAAAGTGTGGATGGTATTTGGCATGTGCGGCAGCTTGCTGTTCATTGTCATCCAACTAGTCTTGCTTATAGATTTTGCTCACTGTTGGAACGAAAGTTGGACTGAAAACTACGAAGATTCCGGCAATAAATGGTACTACTGCGGCCTGCTGTTCTTCACCATTCTGTTCTACAGCGCTGCCATTGTGCTAACTGTGCTGCTATACGTTTATTATGCGGCTAATTGTAAGTCAGCCAGAGTGACTGCAATAAACAAGCCAGAGTGACTGTGATGAATAAGCTAGAGTGACTGCGATGAATAAGCCAGAGTGACTGTCATGAATAAGCCGGAGTGACTGCGATGAGTAAGCCAGAGTGACTGTGATGAATAAGCCAGAGTTACTGCGATGAGTAAGCCAGAGTGACTGTGATGAGTAAGCCAGAGTGACTGTGATGAATAAGCCAGAGTTACTGCGATGAGTAAGCCAGAGTGACTGTTATGAACAAGCCAGAGTGACTGTGATGAATAAGCCAGAGTTACTGCGATCTGTTATGAACAAGCCAGAGTGACTGTGATGAATAAGCCAGAGTGACTGATGAATAAGCCAGAGTTACTGCGATGAGTAAGCCAGAGTGACTGTGATGAATAAGCCAGAGTGACTGCGATAAACAAGCCAGAGTGACTGTGATGAATAAGCCAGAGTGACTGCGATGAGTAAGCCAGAGTGACTGTGATGAATAAGCCAGAGTGACTGTGATGAACAAGCTAGAGTGACTGTGATGATCAAGCCAGAGTAACTGCGATAAACAAGCCAGAGTGACTGTGATGAATAAGCCAGAGTGACTGTGATGAACAAGCTAGAGTGACTGTGATGATCAAGCCAAAGTGACTGCGATGAATTGTTAATCTCACCTTAAACTGTAAAAATCCCAAATCCCTTGAACCGACCACCTCAGCCGAGTGCGTCACAAACCAAGCCCTTGTGTCGGTGAATCTGATATTCTGCATCATAGCCAGCGCCATGTCCGTGCTACCGTCAGTTCAGGAGCACCAGCGCTCCGGCCTACTGCAGGGCGGTCTAATCACCCTGTACGTCATGTACCTGACTTGGTCGGCGGTGAGCTCGAGCACGCTGCCGTCTTGCAATCCAACTCTGAGCCTTAGAAACTACACCAGACTGGTTGCAGGGGGTAGCGCCGTTGTCAAGGATAGCGATACGTCGGTTAGTGTTGGATTCGATGTTCAGACCTGGGCTTCGCTGGCAGTGTTTGTTGTTGCCGTGCTGTACTCGACGCTGCGCTCGTCGGCTCATAGCAGTGTTGGACGTTTGGACATGAATGTGAGTGCATTGTGTTTTGTATAGTAGATTTTCAAGGTTTCTTTCCTGTTGGTTCGTTTAACATCATTTTGTTGTAGTGTTTCGTTTCAGTTGATTTCTTTTGATTTTTTGTTATATTTTGTTTTTTTGCGTTCAAATTTCAGACTCGCGACAGCATGGAAAATCCCATCCTATTGGAGCCTGTTGAAGTAAGCGGCGCTTACAAATCCTATATTAGTTTTCTTATTAAAGACTCTAGATTGCGGGGCCGAGTGGCTCGGCGGTCTAGCGCGTCCGCCTTGTGTGCCACTGGTCCAGGTTCGATCCCGCGTCGTAGGTTGGCTATTTTCCCTAGCGCGGTTTCGTGTGCAGGATCACATTAATTTGGGGCCTTGTGCACGAATTGGTTGGGCTATGGGCCAGTGTGCAATTTACGACCATGAGGGCAACCCCCCCAAGGCATAGAGAGTGTACATTCCTGGAACCGCTGCTTGTAAATCTTATGTGAGTGCGTTACTGGGTGCCCGCCTGTGTGTATGTCTATGCCTGCATACCGTATTTAATGTGACTGAACGCGCTTCAGGAGTCAGCGCAATGGACAGTCATGCCCAGTCGCTGGTTGTGGGACGATGTAGCTTTAGCGTCAAAGTGGTTACAGCCCTCCTGCAGATTTAGCTTTTTAGACTCTAGACTGCTCTAAACACTCTACTGACTTCCTTTTTTTCAGTAGCAAGTATCGCATATGTATATATATATTTTTTTTGTTGCGAAAATTTACAGACAAACGCAAGCAATTCTAACGGCCAGGACAACGAAGGTCAAACAATTGTCAACGATGAAGAAGAAGGCGTCGCCTATTCCTACTGCATGCTGCACGTGATGCTGGCACTGGCCTCGCTTTACGTCATGATGACCCTAACCAACTGGTACAGCCCAAGTTCCAATCTGCAGACTGTTAATGCTAACAATGCCGCTCTTTGGATTAAAACGGTGTCATCTTGGCTATGCCTGCTGCTCTACGTGTGGACTCTTTGGGCTCCGGTTGTGCTGAAGGATAGAGATTTCTCCTAAAGAATTGTTTAATAAACTGTAGAAATTTTGAGTTTAAAATTCAGCTTGGGTGAATTAAGCACAGCCAATAAGAGGCGATGTTGAGTAGAGAGGGTTAGAAAAATCAGAGGGTAACTCAGTGTACATAGTTGTTTTGACGTTTTTGCCGAAATAACTATCGTCAATTAACAAAAGTAGGACGCTCAAACTATTTTGCTTAACGCCAAAGGGCTGGCTCTAGCCCTAACGCAAGACGCATAACCTAACGAGGCACGTCTCCTAATGGAGATCGGTAAATATATATATTTTTCAGACGACCGCGCTTGTACATTCGTCAGCGTACGTACATAGGGGGGGGGGCAGATGCACTGAACTTAGCTGGCGTTGCAACTGATGACTTTAACGGAAGAACAAAAAAACACTCAACTCTACGAACATGGGTCTAACTGCAGAACATTCCCCCCTTCCTGACATAAAAATGTCAGCAGCAAAGGGAGAAACCTTCCTCGGGGAACCTGAAACCTACTGGCAAATTAAAGCAAATAGAATAATAAGGACTCGGAAAACAATTTGCATTGTCCTTCGCGAAAAGAAAAAGGCGAATGCAAAAGGCATCCGGTACTAACACATTATTTCGCATTGCCCATCACCAAATGAAAAAAGGTTCGCGCAAATAACAGAGGCGCCGAAGGCCAAGCGCAAAAAAACGATAAGTTCCCGCCGAGAAATTCAAAAGCTTGCGCATTGAAAAAAAAAAAAAATATTCGCTCAGCTCACAAAAAATAAACCAACAATGAGGTAAAGCAGGTATTAACTGAACAAAAACTCACCCTAGCCCCGGAGCAAAATTATCAAAAGACTCTGAACCTTGGAAATGGTAAATCTTAAATAAAAATACGAAAACTTGCGCTTCGAAACCGAGAGGTAACTCTTGCTTGAAGGAAAATCTTTTATAAAGCGCAAGCAAAATTGCAGATCGTGACTGGTCGCCTAGGACCAGTTAAACAGAAAAGGATTTACCCAAACTTAACAGTGGGGAAGCTCTTAGCAAAAAAAATAACGCAATTGGGTTGTAAGCAAAAAAAGGCAAAATACTCAGAACTTCATGAGCCTCAACGCAAAATAATATTAGATAAACAACGCAGACACCATCACCAACGAGACGAAACGTCAGAGCGCCAAAGTATCAAGATCATCAAAAAAAAAATGTTTCTATCACTCAATAAAACACAGCTTGTTCACGGGCCGCACGAAAAGAGTCTCGCCGACTTGAACCTTGGCCACACGAACTCGACTGTCTCGTCCAGGATAGACCTCGACTACTCGTCCTAGCGGCCAGTGTCCGCGAGGGGCGTCAGGTTTGATGACGAGGACGACGTCTCCTGGCTGCAGGTCACGCTGCGGTGACGACCACTTGCCTCTCGGTTGCAGTCCCGGCAGCCATTCTCGCATCCAACGTCGCCAGACGTGCCGCACAAGCTCCTGAACTCGCCGCCAGCGCCGCCTCGGATCCGCCGCGATGTCGTTGGGCACCTCCGGAGCGAATTGACCGCCTGCCTGCCCATGCAGGAAGTGGTTGGGCGTCAGCGGCTCGTCGTCTCTTGGATTGGCCGACTGGTAGCTGATTGGGCGCGAGTTGATCAGCGCCTCCGCTCCGGTGATCGCAGACTGCAATTCTTCGTCGTTGACATCCGCATTTCCTAGGATTGCATGCAGAGCCCGCTTCGCTGCTCGAACCATCACCTCATGCGCTCCTCCGAAGTGCGGCGCCGCCGGAGGCTGGAAGCTCCATTTTATGCGCTGTCTGGCGGTCTCGCGGCTGATCCTTGTCTGATCCAGCTCCTTCAGTAGCCGAAGCTCTTCTGCACCTTTCACGAAGTTGCCTCCATTGTCAGAAAACATCTGCCTTGGCAAGCCTCTTCTGTTGACCATCCGATAGAATGCATTCAGGAAAGAAGCGGTGTCCAGGCTGTAGGTCATCTCGAGATGTACCGCTCGCGTCTCAAGGCATGTGAAAAGAGCTAAATAGCGTTTCTGTCTCTTCTTGAATCGGCCCTGGACGGTGAAGAAGGGTCCTCCCATGTCGACGGCTACGTTCGTGAATGCCTTCAAAGAGCCTTCGATGCGCGCCTTCGGCAGCGGGGCCATCTGCTGCTGGATTGGACGGGCCTTTTCTCTCCTGCAAACCGCACATTCAGCTTCCCACTCGCGAATAGCTTCTCTCGCACTGACGATCCAGTACCTGGACGACACTGCAGCCAGCGTCTGGTTTGTACCTCCGTGTCGCTGATCCTCATGATGCTGCTTGATAATTAACTTGGTGAGCCAATGCTTCCGTGGTAAGATGGCTGGATGTCGGGCTACGAACGGCAACTCTTGTCTGAACTTTAGGCGTCCATCAACTCGAAGAACTCCTGCTTCGTCTACAACCGGCTGCAAGCACCGCAAAGTCTTGTCGCTTGCCACTTGGGAGTCAAACGCTTCCGCTTGAGCCAACTTCACTAGCCGGTTCTCTACCTCTTCCAGTTCCTCCACCATCAGCTCGCCGTCGATCCGTTGAGCCTGAGTTTTTTGGCAGTTCCTAATAAATCGCAGCACCCAAGCGGTGACCCGC
Source organism: Macrostomum cliftonense (assembly GCA_950096795.1). Classification (NCBI taxonomy): domain Eukaryota; kingdom Metazoa; phylum Platyhelminthes; family Macrostomidae; genus Macrostomum; species Macrostomum cliftonense. The sequence continues at coordinate 914,201 of CATNEM010000284.1, read as the reverse complement.
TGCAGTTTGTAGAAACTCGAGAAACGTTCTGGTTTAAGCCGCCAGTCCGATTCGTGCTTTACCTCGTTGGTGGTCAGAAAAGCTGTCTCGCCTGTCCACTCGTGGCCACTTGCGGACTTCTTCTGCTGAACTTTTGCCTCAGTTATAACCGGTTCATCTGGAATCGGCATTTCTGGCCACTCGTCAGGCTCCATCGACAAAAATCTCGGGCCGCTCCACCATCGCTCGTCGTCTAGCAACTCTTGCACACTGCATCCACGCGAAGCCAGATCTGCTGGGTTCAGGCTGGTTGGCACGTACCGCCATTGGCTTGGCTGTACCTTCTCCTGAATGAATGCGATTCGGTTCGCGATGAATGGCTTGAACACTTTGCTTCGCCTGCGAATCCACCACAGCACGTTGTGGCTGTCACTCCAAAACGCCACCGTCTCGACCGCGATCTCCAACGCTTCTGCCACAGCTCTAGATAGTCGCACTCCTAGAACCGCTGCCATCAATTCCAGCCGCGGGATGCTTACAGCCAGCAAGGGTGCCACCTTTGCCTTTGCCGCCACAAACCGTACCGTCACCTTGGTCACACTCACGCTCCGCAAATAAACGACCGCTCCATAAGCATCCTGCGATGCGTCGACGAACGTGTGCAGCTCTGCTGATCCATTGTCTGGGCGCAAGCACCGAGGCACAGCAACGCTCATAGCTTTTGAAAGCTGACTGGTCCACGACAAGGCCTGCTTTGCCAACTCCGGATCCAACGCGTCATCCCAGCCGACACCTTCTTGCCAGGCTGATTGCAACATTATCTTTCCTTTAATGACTACCGGAGCAAGGAAGCCGCATGGATCAAAAACTTCTGCTACGCGTCGCAGAAGCAATCTCTTTGTCATAGTCTGTTCGATGTTGCTTGCGTCGCTGATCGAAACTCCAAGGATATCCTCCTTAGCATTCCAGTTTACTCCCAGCGCTTTTGCAGTTCGAGCTTCACCTTTCAATAGCAACTCGGCACGTTCAGCTCGGTCCTCCAGTGGAATTTGGCGCAGCACTTCGACCGAATTCGACATCCACTTGCACGCTCGCATTCCCGCCTTGCTCCACAGTGCGACGAGCTGTTTGTACAGCTGCAACGCTTGGTCCACATCTGCTACAGAGTCAAGGCTATCGTCCATGTAGGTGGACTGCAGCACCGTAGTTGCGGCCAGCGGTAGCTGCTCCTGGTGGCTCTTAGCATTCTCTTGCGCAACGAATTGGGCCAGGAACGGCGAGCAGTTCACACCAAAAACGACGCTGCAGAATTCGTAGCTTTTCGGTTCATGATTGACGTCTAAATCTCGCCACAGAAAGCGAAAAAATCTCCGATCCTCAGGCGCCAGCCGCACTCTTAGGTACATCTCTTCAATGTCGCACGCCAGTGCTATGGGATGCTTCCGGAACCGTAGGAGCACTTTGAGCAGGTCTTGCTGCAGCTTAGGTCCCGTGAGGATGGTATCATTCAAGCAGACTCCGCCGCAACGTGCTGCTGCATCAAACACAATTCGAACCTTGGTCGTTTCCTTGTCAGCCCGCACAACTGCGAAATGTGGCAATAGCCACTCTCCCGCTTGACTTTCCTCGTTGCTGTTAACTTCACGCACATAGCCTTTAGCAAGATACTTGTCAATCACGGCTTGATATGACATGGCCAGCTCCGGGTCCTTAATCAAACGCTTCTCCGTGCTGACAAGGCGCTGCTGTGCGGCTTCTCTGTTCTTGGGCAGGTCCTCTGGATTAGTTTTCCATGGAATCGCCACTTGGAACCGGCCTTCTTCGAGCTTCAAGGATGCTTGCGTCATCTCTACCGCCTTTGCCTCCTCCGCTGTCAACCTTGCCTGCATGCCTCCATCTGGAACTTCATCGACTTCCCAAAGCTTTCGCAGTAGATCAGATGCCTCACTCTCGTCTGCCACCGCCAGGAATGTCCGCTGCTGCTCAACACTTTCCGATTTAATTTCCTCAATTGGCCCGACACAGGTCCATCCGATTGGTGTCAGTCTGGCAATTGGCTCTCCAGGTCGACCACCAACTTCACGACAGGCGAAATGAAGGTCTACGTTGTCCACTCCAATCAGCATATCCACCGTCTGCTTTCCTTCAATCTTATAAAACGGCACACCCTGCAGATGAGCCCAGTGCTTGGCAAGCTGGCTCCAGTCTACTGCTCGCATTCCTCCCGTCACTTTCTCAGTCGTGTAGGCCGTTACTTTTGCTCGAAAGGCTCCGTCTAGACTGCGGATGTCTACGTCGACTGGCATTGTCTGAAAGGTGTTCACTTGCCCATTCAGAACTTTAACTGTCATCGATTCGAGTCTTCCATCTAAGCCGAGTTCAGCCGCCACGTCTGAGTTCAAATACGAGCGAGTGCTGGCATCGTCCAGTAAGGCGTTCACTCGGACTTCCTGTCCACCATTCGACAGAATTACGGGCACGGTGCGCAGCGCAACTGCAGATGGGTTCCTGACCAGTAAGGTGCACGACTCTTGAAGCCCTTGTGGCTTGACTTTCTGCTCCTGGATCGACTTCGGCCTATCGATCGTTTTTGGCGGCCCCCCTTCTTGGCGCTGCGCCTTTGACGTAGGCGATCCTCGTTGATGCAGCAATCGGTGATGGGATGCTTTGCAGCCTTCAACATCACAAGAGATCTTTCGCTTGCACGCCCCAACAAGATGGTTGTCTCCTAGGCAGCAGAAACACAATCGCTTCTCTCGGACCACCACCCACCTAGCATCCGGCTCCATTCGTTTGAACCGTGGACAACTCCACACTCCATGCTGTTCTCCGCAGACGCTGCAACCTTTCCGCATCTCTGCCCTTTCCCCGCTTTGGCAGTTCGAGCCGGCTTCTTTAACGAAGTGCGTACGCGCCGCAGCTTCTTTGCGAGGGAAAGGGGACCGTGCTTTTGCTCCAACGTCTCGCCCGATCTCGTTTGATGAGGCCACGCCCTTCACCGCCTCCCACGCAACAGTCATGTACTCTGCTTCTTTTAAGAGCCACAAGTGCAACACACTCAGCGAGTCCTCTCTACGAGCTTCTGCGACCCACCGATGAAAGCGAGCTAGCATGTCGGGTGGAAGCTTCTTTTGCACTCTCAAATAGAGAAGACCGTTGCTATTCAGCTCTATCTCTCTGCCTGCCGCCTTCAAATTAATCACGGTGACATCGAGCAAATCTGCCAGCTGCTTCAACTGCACTACGTTCTCGACTCGAATGGGTGGAAAATTGTCCAACTCTTCTAATGCCAAAACCAGCCTGCGCCGCTCTCCTCCGTACTCCCTCTCAAGCCTTTCCAATGCCGCTTTGTAGGCAAACTCGGAGTAGCCTAAATTTGCAACTAGCTTCAGCGCCTCCCCTTGTAATGACTGGCGTAACTGCAGAAGCTTGTAAGCGTCCGAAGAGGGCGACGCGTGTACACACGCATAGAAAGCCGCCCGCCACCCCTCATACTGGCGCTTGTCACCTGAGAACACAGGAATCGACACTCTTTGCAACTGACGCAACATATCTTGTCCAATTCTCTCATCTGTCCATGTCTGGGCTGTACATTCTGCAATAGCGCGCTCTGAGGGTGGGGTTGTTTTTTCCGGCCTAGCCCAATCAGCTCCGCGCGCGGCTTGACTCTGCGACTCAACACGGGGGTAGCCAGCGGGCCCTGCACTCAGGCACTGAGCTGGAGTTGGCGTGTTTTGCTTTTCTCTAGGGTTTATTCTCTCACCCCGCTGTTCTGCGTTTATTATCGATGACTCCACTCCACCCAATGATTGGTCGGCTGCGGGCTCAACTCTAGCCTCGGGGTGGGTGTTGGCTTGCGCTGGATTAGCGGCTTGCATTGTAGACGCGGCTTGTGGCCTGACTATCGCCTCGCCTTGCACTTTTGATGCTGCCAACTGCTGTTTTGTTTGCTCCGATTCGTCTGCCATGACGTTTAGACTCTCCAATCTGCAGTCTAACTCACGCTGCCTCTCTGCAAAATCCAGCTGCATTCTGCGGCGCTCCTCTTCTAATTCTGCACGCTGCTGTCTGACCGCCTCCAACTCCTTCTGGCGTCTCTCCTTCTGTTCAATCTGCTCGGACTCGAGTCTCTGCTCTCTATCTCTTTTGCGCAGCTCCCGCAGCAAATTCACTATCTCACCGTATTCGGCCTCCAGCTTCTCCAACTCGTTCGCGGTTTGGATTTGTAGCGGTAGGTTCCAGCTGGCTTCGCCCAGGATCTCCTGCAGCACAGCGTTGACTCGCTCGTAGAAGTCTTCGAGTTGGCCGGCCATTAGCTCTGCGTCCGCGAGACAGGCCTCATCATCGCTCAGCAGCTTTAGCAGCTTGTTGCGTTGTTTCGTAAATGCACACTTGTCAATAGCTTTTCGTGTCTTCAGCGAGATAAGACGACTGTCGCCTTCCTGATGCTCTTTCTTTGGCAGCTCTGCCTCGTCGCTGGACATCTTTACTCGGCCTCTGTGAATTACTAAACAGGCTAATGAAATAAATGAAACCACGCTCTGCTACCAATTTTGTTTTGACGTTTTTGCCGAAATAACTATCGTCAATTAACAAAAGTAGGACGCTCAAACTATTTTGCTTAACGCCAAAGGGCTGGCTCTAGCCCTAACGCAAGACGCATAACCTAACGAGGCACGTCTCCTAATGGAGATCGGTAAATATATATATTTTTCAGACGACCGCGCTTGTACATTCGTCAGCGTACGTACATAGGGGGGGGGGCAGATGCACTGAACTTAGCTGGCGTTGCAACTGATGACTTTAACGGAAGAACAAAAAAACACTCAACTCTACGAACATGGGTCTAACTGCAGAACAATTAAAAAATGTACATTAAATTTTATTTGTTTTATTCTCTCAGCCAATCAGTGGCGATGGTGGGAGAGAGAAGGTTAGCAAGGATTACAGGGTAATTTCGTGTAAATTGTTTAATGTACTTTCAATTTTGTAAGAAATTCGTTCAGCCATGAAATGAGTGGCGATTTGTGTGTAAAGTGTCAGATATTAAGTCTTTGTACATTATTTTTTGTTGTGTTTGTCAGATAATACTATTTACACCAAACTACTTTAGCTTTTTGTCACTTTTGGTTTGATAAATTTTTTATTATCTAAAATTCAGAGCGAAGCTTTCAACAATATCCAAGGTCAACAGCTGGCAATAACAGATCATTTTTGTTGGCTTTTATTAAACCCTGGCACATCGCGTCAAGTTTTTATCGGCACGCAATAATAGTTTTCATTTTTTGTTGCTTCTAGTCTTAATATGCTTTGTTTATTATTATCATTTTGTTTAAAATTTTTCTTTTTGCGTTGTGGCATGTGCAAAAATTCAAAGCGTTTTAAGCGCCGTTGCTTTAAGCATCTATTAAAGTAAAGATAAAAATTAAGCCTCATTTTACCCTACTGTGAGTAGCCTCTGCACCCTGTTAGTTGTAGTCTTTGTTGTAATTAATTTTTTTAAATTATTTTCTACTCCAAGAAATATTTTTTTAGCTTTTGTTCTCCTAATTACACCGTGATAAAAAGGCATACTAAAAAATTATACATGTAACTTATACGCTCGCAACTGTTATTTTGATTGTGAAACTATCTATAATAAAAGAGAAAAAGAAAAAATTAACTAGCAGAAGCTGGAAAACGAATAAATGCTCGAAATTTTTTTTGGTATATTATTTTTGTAATATGCAATCTTTTTTTGTGAAAGCTTGCTTTACTGACGTAGTTTATGTTCTGATTATAATACACACGTGAATACGGACGTCGTTTTTTTACGTGTGATAATCGTTGTCGAAATTTACTTTCAACAAATTTCAGTGGCCTTCTTATTTTATTATAAAGCGTATTTTAATAAACAATTTTTTCGCAATTTTACGGGCCAACAGGGTTAGCTACATGTGCATGTATAATGTACGCACACTAAATGGACAAAGATCGGTAGCTAGCTACATGTACATCCAGTATACTGTAAATTTACGCGCAATGAAGGGACACAGAATGGTTCCAACATGTACATATAAATGTACGCATACTGAAGAAAAGGACGTAAAGCGGTTGTTACATGTACATGTGAATGTACGCACACCAGGAGGGACGAGTAGTTACATGTACATAAAATTGTACAAGTAAGGATGCGAGGCAGATGTGTACGCAGCCGTGGAGTTATTGATTATTCTTTCCAGAATGGAAGACAAATTTTAAAGGTTATTAGAATCTTTCTAATGGATTCTGTCTGCCTCAACTAGCAAGTTTTGCCCCCCTTCGGGAAGCAGAAATAATTTATATTCGTCTAATATATATCTTTTAGCAGGAGTACTTTAAGTTTCTTTCTTTCCGAATAAAAAACTTAAAGCGGCTATTAAGCTTAAAATCGGAATTTTTGGTGATCGTTAATAACGCATTCTAGGTACAACAAAACTATGAATTTTTTACAGTTTCTTAGTGTAAAGCTCTGTAAATGTCAACGTGTTTGATAAAAATTATCTTTTTTATTTCATACATGAAACGCTTAAGAGCAATTTTTTAGTTGTTACTGAAAATAAAATTAAATTTTATTCCAAGAAACTGTGACTTTCCAAGAAATGACTTGCTTTATTCAGATTTTCTTGTTGCTTGTATTGCTCATGTGTACTACAGTTTTATACACATCCAGACAAATTTTTGACTTTCTTCATTTGTAAGTGAATTTCTAAGCCCTGCTCATCGTACTAACTGCGACTGTAATGTTCCGAACAATAAGTAGCTCAGCATTGCAACTATTGCCCTTCAATGAGGCCCCTATTATTATAATAAATGACTTTAAGAGTCAGTTCAATGCAGCTATCTTATTGTGAATGGACTTTGCAAAAGCAACTGGAGCTACATCCTTCGACCTTTGACGCTTTTAATAAAGCCAACATTGGCTTTAAATAGCTAGGATATATGATATATTATATCATACTAAATCCCCCCTTTCGTTTTTAGTCACACTAATCAGCAGACTTCTCTTTTCTTATATGCCTCATTCACATTGTCAAAAATTATTTTAAATCAAATCCCATTTTATATACAAGTCTATTTCAAATTTGATACCATTTTAATAGTTCATAATGGATAGCTAATATCAATGGTTAATTAAATATTAATGGATCAATTTCTAATCTCCTTTCTTTTTCTTGATGATTCCAGTTCTCATCAGATCCTATTTCTCATCTGACCTATTTTTTAGTAATATATTATGTATCATTCTTCAAAACCAATGCATGCCTAACAGTTTGACTTTTAAAATAGAATCAGGCAGGTACCAGGAATGCAGATTCATGAATCATGGAACTGGTCTTTGTCCACTGAAAAATGTATTTGTATTTCTTGAATTACAAAATACATTGAAAACAACAAAACAAAAACAATGGAGTGAGCATTCAGAAAAATGAATATTATAGAGAATTCAATTCAATGAAAAAATTGCATTGCTCCTAAAAATATTTACACAAACAGTAAACATGATGAACTTGCAGAAGGCTCCACCAACAAGATAGTATCATTGCACAGATCATTGCATTTGACTGCAAGAATAATGGTGTCAATCCTACTGCTTGCTGGCTTGCTTTACTCTGCATTGCTGGTCAGAGGCATTCACTGGGGCAAGTTAAGTTCATGCACTCAACATCACACAAAAAGCTTAGCTATCACAAGTCTCTAGGTTTGCTGGAGCTGCTTCAAACCTCTCAATGGCTGCATACCCTCAGTTTTAGAGTGGAAGAACCTCTGAATCGTGAAAAAGCAGCGAACACGTTATTTCAACCACTCTCTCAAGGCCCATTGATATGCAGCCAACTTGCTTTATTTACCTAAATTAATTTCACAATTGCATAACTAAATTATGATCATTGCATAGCTACCTAAATTCATAAGGCTCATTGCATAGTATAAGGATTAGTACCAGGGGTGTCCGTAAAGTCTTGAAACTTTTCTGCTTAAGGTAAAACTTTTAATCTACTGCAACAAAACATGCAACATATGTTTGCGGCGCAACTGTGTAAACTTTAAGTGCAAAAATGGAAGCACTATTGTTAAAACCATAAAAATTTATGCCCATATTAGTGCAAAAGTATCTAGTGTTACCATATAGAAGTTAGGAATACATAGCGACTGAGTGTAAAAATGAAGGTGCACCATGTCCCTTAAAGTTGGTGGGCCACAAGCTTGCTAAGCACCCATGCGTACAGGCACACAATGTTTGTGCTGCAGCTGCATTTCCAGTTTGATCAACTTTAGACAACATCTGATCTGGAAGTAGCTGCCTTCCAAACAGAATCCATAAAGCTTAACGGGCCATGTACATTTAAGGCTGGGCCAGTACCACGAAGCATACACTGTTCGGTGGATGGGATTAAAGGGGCTGAGTTTTGACAAACTCAACAGCATATATGAACAGAAGGCCAGTTGTGACTGCCTGGAGGATGAGGTTCGACGAATCCTCTTCACTGCGATCTAAAGCTGCCACTATGCGGATGCAATTGACTGCAGGAGAAGTTTTGCTTTTCTGCATCTGCTGTTTTTGCTACACTCAGCGACTTTCATGCTATGCTGACTAACTTTTACTTATGTCATGGAATGACATTTTAAAAACTGTTTTCATCGTTAACTTTGCTGTTTCTAACATCTGTATGAGACAATAAGATACCTTGCACAGATATTGGCAAAACTTTTAATAGTTTCAGACACTTCCATTTTTGCTCAAAGTTTTGCTATTAGATTGGTGGTGTCTTGTTAAAGTAAATGAAAAGTTTCACTTGTATCAGAAAAAAATTACTACCTTACGTTCACCCCTCTTACTGATCTCAATTCTGGTTCTGATCTCAATGATCCCAATTGAGTTATGCAATGATCCAAATATAGCACTGCAAAGGTCTAAATACAGTTATGCAATGATCCCCATTTAGTTATGCAATGATTTAAGTATAGATCCTGTTTTAATCCCATCTAATTTGAATTTATTAGGTGAATAACGCAGGATTTGCCTGACATGTCTCATCGGGACATTTTATACATATCAGGAGAAACTACTTGTGATCACTATTAAACACAGATACCAATGCGACACTGGTAGACAAACATGCACATAAGCAATACTCACTTCAATGACGCCTGGAATTCGCCTAATCTCCAGTGAGCACTTCTGGATACACCACGTTTCTAGTCTTGCTGCCACAGATCCGGACGCGAACATTCGCGGCATTCTTCGCCCGTGACAGCGCCGTGTACGTACAGCTGACCATGAGTGAAGCAACCGACAGCCAGGTCAACTCCAACGGTCTCCAGGGATTGTCCTTGTGCTTTGTGTATTGTAAGGCAGAAGCTCGGCTTCACAGGAAACTGCAGCCGCTTGAAATTCACTGGTAGATCCGCATTGTTTGGAATCAGCGGAATTCGCGGCAGCAGGATCTCGTCTCCAGTGAATTGGCCGGCGGCAATCTTGCAGCGCAGCACATTATCGCCCATCGTGAGTACTATCAGCCGTGTACCGTTGCACAGCCGCGGCGGGTTGATGTTCCGAAGAAGCACCAGCGGCATGCCCACCTTGATCCTGAGCAGATAAGTTGGAAAATTCGGGGCATCCAGCTGGTTTAGCAACTCCGTCGGGAAATGCGCAGCGCCCTCCTCATCAGCCAGGCTGTCTACAGAGCGATAATCTCGCAGGCAACCCGGGAAAATGCCCAGACACATCTCGTTGATGGCATCGACAGAGTCATTTTACGGCGCCAGTATCGCTCGACTTGCAAAATAGTCGTCCCGCTCCACTGATTCTTCAAACGACGGGTACACGAACTTGATCAGGTCAGTCAGCGGAGCCTCTGCAGAAATTACCATCTCAGCGGGAAGGGACACCTTCTCCTCAGCATCCTGCTCGATTGTCCCGGTTCCGATCTGTGAAAAGAAAAGCAATAGAAATATGAATGGCGCTAGATAGTCCCGATGATCCCAATGTGTAAAATAAAGTAAAATAAAATTCTCACCTGCATGAGTAGCTCCGTGAACTTCTGGTACATAGCTGGCTCGGAGCTGCACAGCAGACGGATGTTTCTCGTCAAGCGATGTCGCTTGAAAAGTTTCTACAGCGAAGATCTGCAGACACACGCCATGACGCTGTTGGCGCGGGTTCCATTTACTACGACAGGCAGGAGCTGGCGGAAGTCACCGGAACACACCAGAGTGACTCCTCCAAATGGCTTGTCCTGCTTCTGAACGTCTCGCAGACACTTGTCCACGGATTCCAGATCCTTTCGATTGGTCATGGAGATCTCGTCCCAGACAATCAGCCGAACTCTACGAAACACTTCCGCTTGCTTGGACTGCGCGCCGACAGCGCAGACATCCTTGTTGGATCGGAGCAGCCGGACTGGGATCTTGAACCTAGAGTGAAGTTGTCATAAGGTAGAATCGGTTAGAAACGCGACTCTATAAAATTCAGATTTATTCCCCTAATCTAAAAAACTTACGTGGAATGCGCAGTCTGTCCGCCTGGCAGCAGAGTCGCTGCGATTCCAGACGCCGCAACGGCCAGGGCGACTTCACCGCGGCTGCGCACAAAGGCCAGCAAAACCTCCAGCAGGAAGGTCTTGCCAGTGCCAGCGGGCGCGTCCAGGAAGTGCAAGCCGCCCAAGCCGGCCACAAGATCAGCAGTCACCGACTCGTACACCGCAATCTGCTCCTCCGTCAGCATTGACAGTCTTGCTTCCCTGATCTCGGCCTGTTCAACCGGGTCGAACTGCATCGGTCCAACTTGAGGCAGCACGGAGGCCGCAGGCAAGCCGTACTCGGGCAGGCTGTGACCGCCCATGGAGGTCAGCATGCTCTGCAGCTCGCGCAGCGCCAGGTCGGTGATTTCCTCAGCGCTTAAGTCTCGGTGGTGAAACCGCAGGTCCTCGCACAGATCCTCGGCGAAAGTGCACCACAGATCGCTGCCATCCACAGGGTTGCCCCAAATGAGAATGACAGCCAACAGGTGCCTGAGAGCTCTCGGCATTCGCGACTGGACTGCCTCGGCTAGACAGCGCCGCCAGTGGTCGTCTCGTTGCAGCAGACCCAGGGCCGTGCAAGCAGCCTTGGCGCTGGGATACAGCACTCCGTCCACAGTGTGCAGCGCCTCGAAGCTGGTTGGCCCTCTAACCTGCAGGAGGAGCATTCGCATATAAAACAGATCCCCTGCTCTCGGACTCACCGTGTACATTCTGGCAATGTTCGTGTTGTGCACAACACCAGGGTGGCCTTCAACTCTCGAACCGTTCTTGGCGCGGCGCCACTCCCTCTCGCTGTGGTGCCACACGAAGTAGGACGGCACCTCGGTGTACACCAGGCCTCTAGCGAATTCATCAGTGCGGCACAGCTTGAAGAAAGCCGTCAGCGTCGAATCTCTGGGCGCCCTGGCCTTTGTGCTCGCATTTTGCTCGTTGAAATACACGAGCTGCTCGTTAGACTTGTGCACGCACAATCGGATCACAGCCGGAAATCTGTTGTGCACCTGTTATGTTTTAGTTTAAAAACCATATCATTATTTTCCCATTGTTTGCTCCTAGAACTGCCTTGCAAAAATCTATGACTTACTTCAAAGCCCAAGATGGTATTCACGGCTTCCATTGGGCCTATGTAGCGCGCTAGCAGATACTCCTTGATCTCATTTCGCCCCTCCTTCTTGGCTTGAGTCGGAGCCTTGCTAGCTGAACCTTCCTGTCGTTCGCCATCCGCAGCCTGCTCTCCTGGCCCGCTCGGCTTCTTGTTTGCCTGGAACTTGAACGACGCCATGTCGCCGCCTTTTAGCAAGTACTTGATCACGTACTTGACCGACTTGACGGTGGCACAAACTTCAAAGTTCATGTGGCATTCGAAAAGGAGCAACAGGCCCGGGTTGTATGGTACAACCCACCTGTATGTGCCAGGAAAAGCATTGCTAATTAATGATTTATGTATTCTAGCAATGGTAAATTAACCTTACAGTAAAAAATAAACTAAACACAAGGCTAAACTAAGTACTTTGCTTTCGTATTAAAGAATCAACCTTTCAATCAAGTCTGAAAAAACACCAACACCTCACTCACCTGTTGTCCATGCGAATGCTGTGGCCTTTGAAAAGTTTGTCCACCGTAAATCCGCCCATCTCAGGGGACAGCCTGCGATACAATGGGTAGCCAGTATCGCTAGTTAGAGTCGCCTGCTGGAACTCCTTCGGGAAGCCCTTGCTGCACTGGCCGTCCACCATGCACGGGCAGGCTGGATTTACCACGCCGCAGGGGCCATGGATCATATGAGTCTTCACCAGCTCGTGCAACCTTGGCTGCTGCTGTGGGTCCGGGATCTCAGCGGACACGATTTTGTCGTAGCGGTCCGGAGTCACTTTCTGTCCACTGACCAGCCAGAGCAGGAAGTGCACATGGGGGAGACCTGCGGAAGACATAAATAAATAAGTGATTCAATGCAACGTATGATTGCGAAATACCTTGCATAAAATATGGATAGCCAAACCTGGAATGTATAGCAATGCAATCCTTGAACTCAAAAGTCTGTAATTACAGAATGAAAATTGAAACCGCAAATTGCTAACTTACCGCACTTCTGATACTCCAGAGAGCAAACATGCGCGGCCTCCATTCCAAAGCGCTTCCTCAGCTCGGCAAGCAGAGCCTTCTTCTTCAGCTCGAAAACGCGCGTGACAAAATCCGGCCGGTCCTCAGGTCGCTGTCCAGGCAGCAGCTGTGCGCTGATTTCCGGCCACTTAGGGTTGCACGTCGCCGTGACAAACAGGTCCGGCTTGCCAAACTTTTGTACGTAGGTCATCGCGTCTTGCAGCCTCTCCATCAGGTACCTTGGCCCGCCAACGAAGCTGGAGGAAAGGAACACGTTTCGTGCCTCCACATTCCGGGGCAGAGGGCTCACAATGTACACTGAGAAAAGCCAGTGAGAAAAGCTGTGATGTGTCTCGCCAGTGGAGTTGACACAGTTATGTACATTTGACACACTGAAATTTTTATCAGTGTTATAACCAGTGTCACTTTTACCAAAACTGGCTTTGCAAAACTGGTTCCATTATTCAATTGAATTGAAAATATTTTAAGCATTAAAAATATACACGATGCCTGAGCATTACTTTTATCTCATTTTGGGACCACCATTTAGTCAGAACTCTAGCTAGGTGATAAATTTATTTTCTTTACTTGACACCACAATTCAACCAAAATTGGGACAGTGTACTCTAGCTTTATTACGCAACTTTTTAAAATCACAATTTTGACGGTGCAGTGTTTGACCATTTGGTGGCCCCCACTTTTCAATAATTGGCAAGAGAAACTTTATGACGCAATCTAAAATAAAATCACCATTCTGCCAGTGCCGAGTTTGACCTTTTTTAGCCTCGCATTGACAGCATAGGAAAAACTCGTTTTTCGAATATTTAATCCCCTTAGCAATTAAGTTAAGCTTAATAAAAATACGTGTATAATTGTCCCTATATTTGGCATCTTTTGGTGAAAAAATGGTGAAAATCGATTGTGCCGTTCGGGAGAAAATTAATTACAAGCAAGCAAGCATTTCATTTTTAGTATAGTAGACTAGCCATTTAGCCCCCCTTTGGGGAGATCTAAGCAACCCCAAAAAGCAATTTAACAACAGCCTTTAATATAAAAAAGCCTGCTTCCGCATGAAAGAAGTCAGTCTTCTGCATGAAAGCCATCCCTCTTCAGCTAGTGAGCAATCAGCCTTTAGTGTTGTAAAAATCCCCTTCCGGAATATGAGCAATTAGACTTCATAATGTTAAGAATTGCCCTTGAGTCGCCAGATCTGCACAGGTGTGAAATGAAAATGAATTAATTTAATACCTATGTAGACTGTAGATTTTTTATTTGGTGTCTTAGTGTCTGTCTTATTGTCTGTCGCAGTGTCCGTCTGTCTGTCTGCTTGTCTGTCTGTCTGTCTGCTTGTCGGTCTGCCTGTCTGTCAGTCTGTTTGTCTGTCTATCTGTCTTTGTACATCCTTACTTTCGTATGGCCGTCAATATATACTGCACAGCTTAAAAGTAAAAAAGTAGTTTAGCTCACAGAATATAATGTGTATTCGGTGGTTTAGCTTTTATTTAGCTAAAAAGTACATTAAAATGCGCCATGGCAGCTTAAGGTGAAGTCGTAACAGAAATAAAATACCAACTAACTATTATACAAATACTTCGATAATAAAAGATCAAGTACGTTGCTCTAGATTCCCTATCAAGTCTGCAGTCATTAATAATCAGGATACAACTACATGGCTTAAAAAAATTGATTCTGCAAGGCATCGAACAAATTTTTGGGAAAATCTCGTTTTCAAACAGCAAAGTGTCTCGATAGTAAATTAAGGCAGTATTCGTGTCAAAACGCTGTTACATTTACTGCATGTGAACTGTGCATTTCCCATGTAATTTGCTTAACTTTCAGACCCGAAGAGTTCAAAAGGGAGTCCTTTGTAATAGCAATATTATTAAAAATGAGAAAACCAGTCAATTTCTGGCACGAAAAAATTGTAGCAATACAAATCCAAATACAGAGAAAGCAAAAATAAGCAGTTTTTAAGGAAGTCTGAGCAAAAGCTGACAGGCGGAGACAGCCACGCAAAATTGTATTTTAAGTCGCGAAAATGATCCTATATAATGACTGTCGCTTATTATTCGATTTTGTATCACTCGATGCAAAAATTATGCAGGTACGCATATAATTCGAGCAGCCACGAAGATACGCACAATACTGGCAGAAGAAAGATGAAAATGCAACTCTCGACTCATAACTCGAAGCCCTTACACTCCTCAAACTGGCTTTGTCAGTTAAATATTCAGTTTTCAATGCCTACTGTATGATGTACGAACATTGGGAAGCAGCAAATTCGTAAATTTTTAACGGATCTTATCAATTTGCTTTTGCGTGTTACAAGTTGCGGGATTCTTGATTAACAATATATGAGAAAGCATTGACCAGGATCAACTTTTTCGCTCTAACCTTTTAAGTGCAAATGAGCCATTTTTACTTCGTCCTTGTACAAAATTGCTGAATTTCGATTTCAGTTTCTCCCAGAAGATAATACTGTTAAAGTTAGTCTCCAGAAAGCACCTCTTGGTAAACAATATTTCGCGTTTTGTTATCGGAAATCCTGACGTGAACATTGGCAGCATCTTTAGCTCGAGACAGTGCCGTGTAGAGCTGGCCATGCGCGAAGCAGCCCTCAACCAGGTCTATGCCAACGGTCTCTAGTGACTGGCCCTGGGCCTTGTGCACTGTCAGACAGAAGCTCGGCCTCACAGGGAACTGCAGCCGCTTGAAGCAAACCGGCAAGTCCGCATTGTTCGGCTGCAGCGGAATCCGGGGTAGCAGCACCTCGTCACCGGAGAACTGGCCAGCCGCCACTCTGCAGCGCAGCACATTGTCGCCAATGGCCAGGACGATCAGCCTCGTTCCGTTGCATAAGCGGGGTGGAGAAATATTTCTTAGCAGGACCACCGGCATGCCCACCTTGAACCTGAGCAGGTGCTTCGGCAGGTTCGGGGCCTCCAACCGGTTCAGCAGCTCAGGCGGAAAGTGCGTGGCCGCGTCATCATCAGCGACGCTGTCAATGGACCGGAACTCCCGCGGGCTGCCGGGGAACATGGCCAGGCATTCATCGTTGATCGCATCGACCGCCTCGTTGAAAGGGGCCAGGATCGCTCGGCTGGCGAAGAAGCCGTCTCTGGCCTCAGACTCTTCGAACGAAGGGTAGACGAACTTGATCAAGTCTGTGCGTGTGGCGTCTGCTGGCAGCAGGATCTCAGGAGGCAGGCAGATGTTGCCATCAGAGTCCTCCTGGATGGAGCCTGAACCGATCTGAAAATCATATGCCCGGTCACAAGAGTATATGCTACAGTAAATTGCACAACCAAATGCTTACAATGAAATAAACATTCATTGAATAGCAAGGGTATGAGAGTTCACAGATATTCACCTGCATCAGAAGCTGCGAGTACCGCTCGGACAACGCAGCATCGGAACTGCTCAGCAACCGAATATTGACCATCAGGCGGTGCCGCCGGAATGATTTCCACAGCGGGGAGCTCCTGACACACGCCTCAACGTTGTTCGCCCTGGTTCCATTCTTGACCACCGGCAGCAGCTGCCGGAAGTCTCCGCAGCACACGAGCAAAACTCCTCCGAACGGAGCAGTCTGTTTTCGAACATCCCGAAGGGTGCGTTCGACGGCCTCAAGGTCCTTCCGGTTGGTCATTGAGATTTCATCCCAGACAATGAGACGCGCGCTTCTGAATGTGGCGGCTTTTCGCGACTGAGCACCGACAGAGCAGACGTCTCCGTCTTGCCGGACGAGGCGAACCGGAATGCCGAGGCTGACGAGGGAAGTTTATGTTTGTCATTTTGTAACACATTGCAGTAAGTCAATGTTTCCTCTATCGAGCATGCAAAAATTATCGAGTCAACTAATCCTAATCGACTATAAGAATATAAAAACTCACGCGGAATGCGCAGTCTGTCCGCCGGGCAGCAGAGTGGCTGCGATGCCAGACGAGGCGACTGCGATGGCCACTTCTCCGCGGCTGCGCACCACGGCCAGCAGCACCTCCAGAAGGAAAGTCTTGCCGGTTCCCGCAGGCGCGTCAATAAAGTGCAGGCCGCCGGAGCCAGAGTTCAAGTCCGCAATGATAGCCTCGTAAACAGCCCGCTGTTCGTCAGTCAGCTGCTGCACTCGGGTCTCAGCGATCTCGGCCTGCTCAACCGTGTCGAACTGCATCGGTCCGCTGTAGGGTGCAGCAGAGGCAGCAGGCAGCCCGTACTTCGGCAAGCTGCGGCCGCCCATGGACTTGAGCATGTACTGAATGTCGCGTAGGGCCATGTCGGTCACCTCCTCGACGCTCAGGTTCGGGTGCCGATTGCGAAGGTCCTCGCACAGATCCTCTGCAAAGCTGCTCCACAGGGTTCCGCCATCTTGGGGCTCGCCCCACTCGAGGATTACTGCAAGCAGGTGTCGAATGGCTCTCGGCATCCGGGATTGTATGGCCTCTCTCAAACACCTGTGCCAGTGGTCGTCCCTCTGCAGCAGACCCAGGGCCATGCAGGCATCTCTCGGCTCAGCGTAATACACGCCGTCAACGGTCTGCAACGCCCTGTGGCTGGTCGGGCCTCGCACGTGCAGCAGCAGGAGGCGAACAAAGAACACTTTGCCTGCTCTGTGAGACACGGTATACATCCGCGAGATGTTAGTGCTCCGCCTGACACCGGAAAGTCCTTCGACCTCCTTGCCCTTCCGAGTTCGACGCCACTCCTTAGGCCCTTTATGCCAGGTGAAGTAGGACGGCACCTCGGTGTACAGCAGCGTCCGAGTGAACTCATCTGTTTGGCACAGCTTGAAGAAAGCCGTCAGCGTTGAATCCTTCGGAGCCGCTGCCACGGCCTCGGCATTTGACTCGTTGAAGCACACGGACTGCTTATTTTGCTCGTGAACGCAGAGACGAATCACCGTTGGGTTTCTGTCGTGCATCTGGTAGTAGGTTACGTGCGTTGGGAAACAGTTGCCGTTGGGAATATTTTCGGAAACAGAATTCACTTTAAACCCAAAAAGGGAAAAAGACAAAGCAAAAGACAGCAGAAGTGGCATTAGCAACTTACTTTGAAGCTAAGAATAACTCTCACGGCTTCCATCGGTCCAATGTACCGAGCAGACAGGTAATCGGAGATTTCGTCTCGCACCGACGCAGTCTGATTCTGCCGCTGATCAGCTGACTGCGGCGCATCTCCAGCTGCAGGCTGCTCCGCCGGCTCAGACCTGCCAGCTTCAGCAGCTCGGTCCTGCTGATTGGCCGCCTCTGAGTTCCCCGACGGCTCTGACTGTGTCGGAGTTTTGGCCCGTGTCACCCGGAACGTAGCCATGTCGCCACCTTTCATCAGATATTTAATGATGTATTTCACTGACTTGACCGTGGCACTGACTTCTACATTGATGTGGCACTCGAACTCCAGCAGCAGGCACGGGTTGTGGGGCACGACGAAACTGAGAATGTAATTTATATTTACATCTTTTTATATTCATATGTAAAGCGTTAACGTGGAACTGTGCATGAATAGTTAGCCAAAATGACCAGCACGACTTAAAAAATTGATGCGTAAAAATTGCTTTGAAAAAAATAATAAAATTATCTGAATGAGACTCACCAGTTGTCCATGCGAACGCTGCGACCTCTCAAGAGCTTGTCCACCTCGAACCCTCCCATTTGAGGGGAGCGCCTTCTGTACCGAGGGTAGCCTGCGTCAGTCACAATTGTTGCCGGAAGGAATTCCTTCGGATAGTCCTTGGTGCACTTGCCGTTCTCCATGCAGGGGCAGTTCGGGTTCGCCTTCCCACACGGTCCGTGCATCATGTGCGTCTTGACAAGTTCGTGCAGCACCGGCTGTGTCTGCGGATCCGGAATCTCAGCCGACACAAACGCGTCATATCGGTCAGGAGTCACGCGGTCCTTGCTTGCCATCCAAAGCAGTACGTGCACATGCGGCAGTCCTGAGTTGGGGAAATATTCGAATGAGCTATTATTTTATTTGAAACGACAAAACTTTCAGCAAAACTCATTTAAATTGCAGAGTGGACTAAATATCATAAGCTGGCTATTTAATATAGTTTACAAAATAAAAGCGCATTATTGAAGTCCTAATTCTTTGGAGAAAGAAAATCATCTGCCCGCAGCATTCCACTGAAATTTGTACTGGCAAGCTAAAAGAACTGCCGTTAATTATTAGTCGGATTACTCGGATAAACGAGTATTTGCTAAGAACTTGCAGCGAGTCCAAGTGAAACGATGAAAATTTCAGGACTGACTCACCGCGCTTCTGGTACTCCAAGGCGCAGACATAGGCGGACACTTTGCCGAACAGCTTAATGAGCCGAGCCATGAGAGCTTTTTTCTTCAGCTCAAACACGCGAGATACAAGGTCAGGCCGGTCCTCTGGCTTCTGTCCGGTCAGCAGCTCATCTGTGATCTCCTGCCACTTCGGGTTGCAGGTGGCGGTCACAAACAGGTCCGGCTTGCCGAACTTGTGCACGTAGGCCATGGCGTCCTGCAGCCGCTCCATCATGTACCGCGGCCCACCCACGAAGCTTGACGACAAGAAAACTGGCCTCCCGATTTGCTTTGGGTCAGCATCTTTCCTCAGCCCGTCCTCGGCAAACAGGGCGTCTCGCAGGCCGCTGTACGTCTCGCTGCGAAGGTCGTCCTGGTGGGTGCGCAGGTACGTCAGCCGCTCGCCTTGAATTTTGCAGCACGCATCGACGAGAAACTGTTGGAACAGGCGGCGGCCGTAGAGAAGTGGATTAAACAGGCCAGGCCGCAACATGATTTCGCTGGCATAGTACTCCCTGGGCGTCAGCTTGTTGTTCTTCGTAGTCCTCATTTCCGGGTGCCAACCGTCCTGTCCGTACGGCAGAAACAACACATATTGCAGTGCGTCGTAGGACCAATGCGTCACAGAGACCGTCAGCAGCCGTTTTGGGCCCGGATGGCGGAGCTCAATCACCACGTCAGGTGACGTCAAGGACTCTTCAGCACTGTCGCCAACGACAAGGATGCCAACTTCATTTGCCTCAGGCAGGTTGTAGCGCCTGAGCAGTCGCAGTATTAGAGAGTAAAAACTCTTTAGAACAACTTTATTAGAAACTTTCTTGGCTTTTTCGTAATAAAAACGGCACGTAATTTTTGTCAGTTTTTTTCAAATATCCTATTACAGCAAAAAAGAATTAATTGCTTAATAATATTATAATTAGCAAATGAACAAGACCAGAATTGAAAAAAAATGTCCCATAATAGATCAGACATTTTGCAGCCACTCACCGAATGTGCTCTCCAGCTGGTCTGCGGTTCGGATAAATCACAATTCGGGCTTCTGCCAACTGCGGGTCTTCCGCAATCCGCTGGGCTGCCGCCTTCAGGCTCCGGACGTACTCATTGCTGTCGTGCAGCACAGCCTGCAGCAAGTTGAGCAGCTCTTCCTTGACATTGGAGTTAAGACTAAGCCGGCTCTCCAGCTCTCTGTCCAGGAAGTACACCTGCCAGCCGTGGGGCACGTCCGAGGAGCCGGCAAACAGAGGCGGGATACTGTGCACCAGCTCCCCATTGATGACGTAGTTGGGACAGTAACCACGAATAGGTCGCAGGGTAGCCCTCAGAGAGGTGAGGTGTAGTACGGAGTTGTAGCTCCTGATGTTGGTCAGAAAGTCGGAGCTCAATCGGTGGCGCCCAACATACAGGTCCTCCAATATCTGAGGGACAGCCTTCACAGGCAGCTTCACGTCGCCGGCTGAGCAGCACATTTGCGCGGACTCTCCTTTCCAGCGGAAGGCGTTGCAGTGCCTGCACGGAATGTTCATGCGGCCGAGCTGATGGGCTTGGGCATGTGGCCTCTGCGCATGACCTGCAGCTTGTGAGCTGGGCGCGGAATTGGCTCTGTTAAAAATGGAACAGGGCATTGAAGCATAAAGTGCTAAAGTTTGCACAATCAGAATGCAGAAGTGTTTATGAATAAGAATGTTCTAATACAACTAAATGCTTCGTTGTGATTAGGTTTCTTTAGCAGAAACAATTTTTAGGAGTATAATTTGTTTTAAAGCCACATTAATAATTTTAAAAATTCCTTTGATTCTGAAAAAGGGGATTTCCATTTGAAAATTCTCTTCATTAATTTAAAAATTCTAATTTGTCTGACTAATGAAAGCAATATTAAAAATATGTCTCTCCTTCACAAATTGCTGGAGGGGAAAAATATAGAAACTGTTCTTCATTCAACTCACCCAGCATCATCATCATCATCTGAGAATTCTGGCGCATCAGATGCCTCGCTACTTGCAGGCTGACAGTTGACTCTGCAAAAACGTACATGTAAGCGTGGATGCAACGAAATTTTAGATACTATTTTTATAAACTGCTTGGGCCATCAGATCTTTCAAGATCTTTTAAATATTAAGTAACCATCTGACTGTAAAAGCAAGTAATTCAAGACTCACCCAGAGGCACCAGAAGAAAACTCTGGCAAAGCAGACTCAGGAGCTGAATTGAATGATGCCATGTGAGTCGCAAAGTGCACGGAGTCGTAGTGCTCAGCTTGGCGATTATAAAGCAGCTGGACCACAGCGACTGCAGGTCTTCTAGCTGCCGACCCCTGTTGCACCAGTTGGAGCTGTCTTCTGTCGGGGCCCGCATACTGGTAGATGGCATAGTCAATATCCAGGATTTGGTTCAGGATAGGTGCAATGTGCTCATGCACATCAACTCCATTCTGCAGGGTTTCTGCTATTACTCTATCCACCGTTAAACCAAGAGCTCCAAGTGTAGCCTGCTGGGCCTCAAGCAGTGGTCTTGCATTGGCAGCAATTGTACGGCGAAGCTGCCGGTGATCCATATAGATGGGTGTGCCAATAAGCTGTTCTGATACAGCGTGAAAGAAGCAGTTGCCATCTCCAGGCACTCTGGTCACATGAGTTGCACTCACTGGCCAGCTGCTAGGCAGATGCGCTTGGCTAAAAGTTAAAATAGAGGCTTGGAGGCTCGATTCAGAGCTAGGGTTAAGGTTAAGGTAAACAGTTTAGCAATGAGTTACGTTGACTCGAGTTTCTTCCAATGGAATTCAGGGGATTTCATTACTGTTGATAACCCCCTGCGACTAATACTGCTCAGTAATGCAACTTAATATAAAGTCCCAAAAATCCCAAGGCAATAAATCCCATCAAACTCACCTGAGGCTCTGTTCCGGTTCGAGAGAAGCCCGATAGTACGAGCGGCTAAAGCTTAGCCGCTCATCGCGCTGTGATTCAGATTCTCCAGCTCTTCGCTCAGCCGACCGCTGCTTCTCAGCCTGCAGGCGAGCATCTCGCTCGGCTTCCGTCTCTTCAGATCTGCGCCGATCAGAACGGTGCTTTTCGGCCTGCAAACGGGCGTTTCGCTCGGCTTCCGTCTCTTCAGATCTGCGCCGATCAGAACGGTGCTTTTCGACCTGCAAACGGGCATTTCTCAGTTCCGCTGATTCTGCAGACCTCCGAGCTGCGTTGCGCTCTCTGTTCTTCTGCAGGCGCTTCTCGCGTGCCTCAGCGGTCTCTTCTTGCCGACGGCGCTTTGCCTCGCGGCTTTTCTGCAAATGACTTTTTGCGGCACGCTTACCTATTCTGATATTATAGCTGATAGTATAATACGGTAATAAGATAATCAGTAATCGAGTCTAGAGTGGCCAAAATAATTGACCATTAAAGAACTCAGCAAAGTGCAACTTTTCCTTCACAGAAGTTAGACTACACCTAAACCTAGTGCCTAGCATTGCGGCTAAGGGGCACACAGATCAGCTATATGAATTTAAAATAATTCAATGGACACAGAATACGTACAATGTCCGACAAATTGGCTATTCGCACCTGAATTAGCTTTGATTGATAAATTTTCAGCTCTAGGCGGCAGTCAGGTGCCCGAGAGAAAAGTGTGATGAATGTACACGAGCTAGAACACTTGAGCATTTTTCATTTATGCCCTCTTCGCCAAGCTCATTCAGTGTTGGAACAGTGTACTCTAGACAGAGAAAATCAAACAGCAGCTATGATGCAATGCTTCTTGAAATTCATTTTTACGCAGCTAGACTTTTGACCTTTGTTTTCAAAGCAAAGCAAATGGATAGGAAAAACTCGTTTTTCGAATATTAAATCCTTTTAGAATTGAAGCTGATAAAAGAAATTTTAGTAACACCGATTGCAGGAAATTTGGCATCTTCTACAAAAAACGCGATCAAAATTGATTAAAGATTGCAATCTCTAGAGCGTTACATACAAACCAACAAACTTTAAGATTTTAGTATAGTAGGACTAGCCATTTAGCCCCCCGCTGGGGAGCTCTAAGCAACCCCACAAGGCAATTTAACAGCAGCTTTTAATTCGTATATGAACAACCTGCTTCCGCAAGTAAGAAGTCAGCCTTCAGCATGAAAGCGATCCCTTTTTAGCTTCTCTTCAGCAATCAACCTTCAGTGTCATAACCCCCCGAATATGAGCAATTAGACTTCAGCAAGTGAGAAATCAGCCTTTAATTTATATTTTAACAACCCCCCTCTGCAAGTGAGTAATCAGCCTTTAATACTCGTAATTAAACAATTCCGTCTGGAACTGAGCAATTTCTAACATTCGCCTTCAGCAAGTGAGAAATCAGCGTTCAGTATGTTAAAAATCCCCTTCAGAATGTGAGCAGTCGACCTTCAGCATTTAAGCAACACCCTTTAGCAAAATAGCAATGAGCGCCCAGTATGTTAACAACCCCCTCTGCAAGTTAACAATCAGCTATTGAGCCACCCGCTGAGGAGCTCTTAGCAAGCCCTTATTTCGCTAAAAAGTCAGGGACATGAGTTTTTGGATTTTTTGAATTTTTTTCCGAAATTATGAGCCTTTGAGCGAATTTAAGTGGTGAACAAATTGTCCATTTACTTTATCACATAAAGTACATACATTTAAGAATCGGCGTCAAACTTTTGCGCATTCTTTACAAGTTGGCAATGTACCGAAACTATCGGCTACGTAAATGCTTCGTAGCTAGCTTTATAAATGATTTTTCGAATTTAAATAGGAAAACAGTCACAAAAGTCTGGATTAAATTTCTATGCTAGCTTGTTTGCTAGCTTAGAAATCTCAGCACAGCACCGCAGCACAGCCTTTAGCTTGTTAACAATCCCTCCAGCAAAGAAGCAATATAAATTGAAAATTTAAACATTCTCTTTCTGCAAATCAGCAAGCAGCCCTCTGCAAGGTAATAACCCTTCAGCAAATGAGCAATCAGCCTTCAGCATTTCAATAACCGCCCTGCAAGTAGGATTTAGAAATCAGCATTTTAACAACCCCATCTGCTATTGAAGGTGAGCTGTCAACTTTCAGCGTTTCAAAAGTCCCAGTTCAGCTAATGAGCAATCAGCCTTCAAAATTTTAATAATCCGCCTCCGCAAGTGAGAAATCAGCCTTCAGTATTTTAAAAATCCCTTTCAGAATGTGAGCAGCCACTTAGCCCCCTCACTGGGGAGCTGTTAGAGAGCTTATAAGAAAATTTTAATAATTAGGAATGCAAAAAATTGTAAATTATTTTTTGCCATACTTAGGAACCAGACAAAAATTTCCGCATTCTTCAGAAATTTGCGATTTACCGTAACTGTCGGCTACGGACATGATTCTTAGCTAGCTTTCGTTTAAATTTATCCGATTTAAGTTCCCAGAGTGTCACGTAATTCTGTGCTAGCGATTTCTATGCTAGCTTGGTTAGTAGCTTAGTTGGCTCAGCACAGAATGGGCTCAGAACAGCACCTCAGCAAAGCCTTCAGCATGTTGATAGCCCCCTTCAGCAAGTGAGCAATCAGCCTTCAGCAATTTAATATTCCCCTATGCAAGTCGGACTTAGCAATCAGCATTTTAATAATCCCCTCTGCTAGTGATGGCGAGCTGTCAACTTTCAGCGCGTTAAAAGTCGTTATTCAACAAATGAGCGATCATCATTCGGATTTTTTTATAATCCCCCTGCAAGTGGGCAATCAGCCTTCAACATACAAAAAATTACCCCTGCAATTGAGCAAGCAGCCATTAGCGCGTTAAAAATCCCCTCTGCACTGAGGATGTAGCCTCTAGCACTTAAAAAATTCACACTGAAAGCAAGAAATCAGCATGCTTACAGTCATCCGTCAGCAAGTAAACAACTCTCGCATCGATTTGCGACCTTCTCAATATAAGCATACAGCATACAGCAACCACCTTTAGTTAAAGAACACTAATACTTGACAAAAACGCTTAGCTTGTGAGACTTGAGATTTGTATTAAAGCAATTTGTAAAGAGCATAAAATAATTATTCGTTTTGTGTGGGCAAGACGAATTCTAATACCATTTCTTAAACTCTGCAAGTGAGCATTCAGCCCTCAGCATGCTAAAAATCCCCCTTTCGCAAATGAGCAATCAGCCTTAAGTGTTTTAAAAATCCCTCTCCGCAAGATAGCACTCTGCCTTCAGCATTCTAATAATTCCTCTCTTCAAGTGAGGATTTAGCCTTTAGCATTAAAAAATCCCTCTTTGCAGATAAGCAATCAGCTTTCAGTGTGTAACCAATCCCACTTTAGCTATCAGCAATCAATTGTAAGCATGTTAAAAACCTTCAGCAAATAAGCAATAAGCAATATAATAGAGCTGGCTTTAGGATAAAAATCATTACTTAGCCTTCGACGCATAATCCCACTTTTTCAGTAAAGAGATATAATAACAACGGCAATATCTACATGCTATCTAAATTTAGCAGCTGTTTGCTAATTGAAATCCCGACAATTAATCGTTGTGTACTTTCCGATACATATCGGCAAGTAATAAATTGAAGAGTAAACGAAAGAAAAATACGAAAATGAAGTTATACTTGCTCCATTTGAGGGTAATTTTGCTTTAAATTTTGAATTAGTCGAAAGCGATAAAAGTTGTGAGGCAATTATCATTAATAAAAATTTTTATGCATCCTTGACGCTGACTCGAACTGGGGACCTACTGCTTAGCCTAGACCTAGCCCTAGTGCCTAGCATCGCGGCTATTCCGCCTACTGACTTGAAGGCACAAAAATCAGCTATATGAATCTAAAATAATTCAATTGGAGCCGTCAATAGACACAGAATAAGCGATTTGTACAGTGTCCGACAAATTGGCTTTGATTAATAAATTTTCAGCTCTAGGCGGCAGTCAGGTGCCCGAGAGAAAAGTGTGATGAATGTACACGAGCTAGAACACTTGAGCATTTTTTAATCTATGCCCTCTTCGCCAAGTTCATTCGGTGTTGGAACAGTGTACTCTAGACAGAGAAAATCAAACAGCAGCTATGATGCAATGCTTCTTGAAATTCATTTTTACGCAGCTAGACTTTTGACCTTTGTTTTCAAAGCATTAAATGAATAGGAAAAACTCGTTTTTCGAATATTTAATCCCTTTAGAATTGAAGCAGATAAAAGAAATTTTAGTGACACCGATTGCAGGAAATTTTTTCTTTTGCAAAAAACGCGATCAAAATTGGTGTAGCCGTTCAATTTTTAGAGCGCGACATACGGGCAGACAGACAGACAGACAAACTTTAAGATTTTAGTATAGTTGGAGGAAAAGTATGGAAGGAAGGAAGATTCAAAATTGATTCATTTTTAATTTACGACTCGTAGATAATAATTATATTTTTATAATTTTTCTAACCATATTTATGCGTATTTAACGAAACAAGAGCTTATTATTTATAAGCAAGTCATAAAACTGAATCAAACCTTTGTACAGCAAACAATGTAGCAATCAAGTTTCGGCGTTGGTATTTTAGGTCATATTAAGTGAGAGTGGGGCTTTAATTGCTTTGTTAGTTACGTGTGTTAAATTATGTAAAATCTGAGCTAGTTAAATGATCATCACGAATAATACAATTCAAAATAAATCAGCAGCAGTTAAACAAAATTTTATGAGTAATTTTACATGCACGCCTAAGAGGTTAATTTTTTACTGCATTTTAAACGGATGAAACTGAGTAATACCCATGTACTTTTATAATACTTTCATTGGGGGTCCAAGCTGTTACAAATCCTAGGTTAGAGTTACATGTAGGTGGGGAAGAGGTAACTGCACTCACTGAGAAGATTACGAAAGTGTTCGAGACTTGGGTCCAAGAGCCAACTCAAAGTAACTGCTCTTAAATGTTTCTAAAAGCTCACATCCTTGACCCCTGAAGATCCAACTAGATCCGCATATGCATTGATGGATGACTGATAAAATTTGAAAAGAATCCCGATGGTACAATCTCAAACTCAGAATCTTGTAGTCTCAGTCTCGTAGTCTGGCACAGGTTCCGGATTTCTGACCAGCATCACATCCGTGTGGTAGGCGCTCCTGATGGCGCCCATGGTCCGCATGTCCCACCAGACACTGTTTCTATCCGGATGCTCGACTGTCGAACTGGAGGATGGCCCAGTTCCGGAATCTGGCGGCGCAGGAGCTGGCTGTTTGAGTTGCCGAGAACTCGGAGACGGGGTGGCAACCACGTGCTGCACGTCGTGGCTAGGATTATAAATTTTTGCATCAGTATAAGTGAAAGTGTGCAGGCTTTTTCGACTGGCTAGTTGGTGTTGCAGCAGCGGCTGCGGAGGTGGCTGCGAGTTCGGCATTGAGCTGCCCGAGTGTCTTCGCTGCCGTTGCTGCTGCTGCTGCTGCTGCTGCTCCCAGAAGGTCTGATTGGCGGCCCATTGGTGCTGGTCCTGCTGCTGCGGCAGCGGCTTTCGACTCTTCCGTCTAAATAGATTTGTCAAGCGACCTTTGAGGGTCTGGCGTCCACTGCCCACTGCCGTGTTTAGACTTTGCCGACTGCCTAGAGAAGAATTTCTTGAAAATGTTCCGTTGCTCTGCTGCTGTTGCTGCTGCTGCTGCTGCTGCTGACTCAGTGGACGAGGTGTTGGCGCAAAAAAGTTAATTCTTCGATTGAGAGTTTCAGGCGCCTTCGCTCTGGTGTAGACCGTCTGGTGTACGATGGTGCCCGGCTGTTCGCTTGCAGTCTGCAGCTGCTGCTGTTGCGTCATTGCTGACGACTGAGGCGGAGGCGGCGGCGGCGGCGGCGGCGGCTTGTTCGGTATGTAGGCGGTCCTTCGAAGACGAGGCTGCACTTCTGACGCTCGCTGCAGGCTCTGTTGCTGCTGAGGCGCGTCCGTCAAAGCGCTGCCTCTGGCGACTCTAGCCTGATGCTCGTTCTGACGTCCGCGAAGCTGCACCTCGGCGACCTCGCTGCCACCGTCGCTGCTGCTGCCCTCCGGGCCGAAGCTCATAGAGGTGACAACATCCTCCTGCAGCGGCTGCGGCGGCGGCATTGAAGCTTTGGCCAACTTTCTCGCTGCCATGTTCATTCAGTCTTATCGCTGAGGATTCTACTTGGCTTGATTTCGAATTAGCTTTGTTACAAGTCGCAGCTTTTTTTAAATCTACAGTTTGTGAAGCCTTTCTTTTTAGTGCTTCAAACGGCTATATAGTGTCAAAAGAGATGCACACGGAGACAATAGGGCCGCAGAGCTGCACTGTACTAGCTGGCCAATCTACCTCTACGCCGGTTGCTTTCGATTGTTGCCATACAAAACGAGAGAAAAAAACTATGTACAGCTGTTCGGTAGGTGTAAATTGTTTCTTTACCTGAGAAAATCTTCTTTTTATGCTGGACTATTACCCAGTTAAAGTTGAAAATTTGTCCAAGCAGAATATTACTGCTAGATAGGAGCGAGAGCAGTGAAGTAACGCCCATCAAATCTGCCCACGCCCCCCGATGTAATACAATGCACTGCATGAGGCCAGGAATGGCCACCAGGGAAGGGAATTGCGCATTTCGTCTATTGTCCATTGACGACGCATTGTGTCTCTCTTATGCGCTTGCTGAATAAGGGAGTGACCCTCTGAAGATGTGGGTAGATAGTAGACAGGGCACGCCTGAGTTTGTTTTATTGCAATGGCTTATGTAAAGGCTAGTGATGGGCGGGTGAAGTGCCTAATTGTACAGGGTCCTTACTGAGGCTACGGCTTATACGAGGACTTTTTGGGTGTGCACAGCTTGCGTGCATTCCGATGAAAGTTTGCTTAATATTCCCTGCCTTCATTTCTCCTTTCTGAGCTGATTCACTCTATCACTCACTGAATCACTCACGCACACACTCACTCACTCACTCGACACTCAATCACTCACTTACTAAATCACTCACTCACTCACTAAATCACTCACTCACTCAATCAATTACTCACTCACTGAATCACTCACTCACTGAATCACTCGCTCACACACTCACTCACTCAATCACTCACTCACTCACTTAATCACTCACTCACTCACTTACTTACTCACTCACTTACTCACTCACTTGCTCACTCACTTACTTACTCACTCACTCAATCACTCACTCACACATTCACTCACTCACACACTCACTCACTCACTCACTCAATCACTCACTTACTCACTCACTCAATCACCCACTCAATTACTTACTCACTCACTTACTTACTCACTCACTCACTTACTTACTCACTCACTCACTCACTCACTCAATCACCCACTCACTTACTCACTTACTTACTCACTCACTCACTCACTTAATCACTCACTCACTCACTCAATCACTCACTCACTCACTCACTTAATCACTCACTCACTCACTCACTCACGCTCTCCACTCTCCTTGAATGCATTTTATCTCGTACATGGCAGTGAGGCTTCCAGCCCTTTGATTTTGAACTAACGTAAATTTAGCCTCTATAGCCCATACTTAATATTGCTGACCTAAGCATAAAGTACGAGAAATCCTACTTAAAGTAGGAAAATTAAGAGCGACGGCAAGAATTTCGCCAGTGGAGTAGCATTTTTAATTAATTTCAGGATGGAGGGTACTTTACTAAAAACTAATTTTATTAACTAAATTATTTAGAGCCCAGAGTACCTCGGATCTACTTCGCTCGCATTATTTTTATCACAGCTGTTCGGTAGGTGTAAAATCAATTAATATAATTGAACGTGCTTTAAAGAGATAAAAGAATACAATTAATTAACTTACAATACAATGGTTCTACCTTGCGTATATTGGTATATATTTTTTAATTCAATGATGCTTTTCCACAGTATAATTAATTTATCAACTTACGAGTCGGCATAGGTTTCGTATTTTTTAATGTCGTAAAACTTTTTATACAGTCCGATAGGGTCGTAATTAAAGTTTAGTTTAACGTGTGTCACGTACGGTTAATAAAAAGAACATTATATGTACACATGAATGGATAGTTAAAATAAAAAGGAATCATTTTGTCAGAGCATTATACAAGGGCATCGGCTACACCGATTTGTTCACACTCACGAAACTCAAAATTAAGGGCTTGTAAAAAAGAAGTGTGGCAGTGTCTCGCTCATTAACCCGCTTCTTTTCACACCTTATCTATGTAAGGCGTTTAAGCCACCCACCCCTAATGTACAATCTCTCGCTTCCCCTGATTTCTGACCCTGTCCTTCCTACACTCAAAGATGTACACCGCATGAGCCACACTCTAATGTACAATTTCTCGGTTATCTTCACTTAACTTTCCACGCCTGTTTTTCACTCCTCCGCAATGTACATATCAATCAGTTAGGCCAATGTACATTTCTAACCTAACAAGCCGAACGTTTCCAGTTTTCAAACACAGCAAGTAGAGAAGAGTAAATCGAACAGCGATTTAGGCCAGCCAATGTCGCAGGAGGCAGAATTCAGAGGTGAACAGGCTCCGGATTATCGTCATCTCTGTTACCGTCGCCTTCGGTGAACTGCACAGCCGCTGCGTAGGCATGCGGCACCGTCAGCAGGCGCTCGCTGGCGTGGTGCTGATGTCGGTGCTGATGGTGCGGCAGCAGCAGCAGGGCGGACGAGTCGCCAGAGCCGGGACAGCAGAGGCTGGACTCGCGGCTGCGTCCGCCTGCAGCGGCTTCGGCGCTCGCCCGACTGGCCCGCCGACTGCCGACTGGATTGCGGCCGCCGACGCCGCCAACTGGACTGGTCCGGACGGAGTTGCATCGTCGATGCTGGCAGCTGGAGGCCGCGCCGGCGGTGGCAATGGACACTGAGCCGCTTCGTTGTGAGTTCTGACTGGCTCCGCTGCGCTGCGAGTTGATGGAGGATGAGCGCGACCTGCGGACCAGACAGTGCGGCACAGGCAGCTCCTCAGTGACGAACAAGTCGGGCAGGGGCGGCAGCTGATGCTGCTGATGATGCAACGTTGCTAACGAAGCTCGTTTGCTGCCTGCGACGCAGCCACTGCCTCGGCGTTGCAACAGCTGCTGCTGATGAAGCTGGCGAAGCTCGATCCGGCGCTGCCGCCGGTCCTCCCGATGGCAGAGCTCGTAGCACAGCACGCAGGCGGCCGCGGCCAGGCACAACAGGCTGCAGATCATCAGGTAGAAGCTGAAGCCGGGAACAGCGCGCCAGCCGTTGCCGGCGCCGCCACCGCCCCCGCCAATGACCACCAGGTTGAGCAGGTGCGACAGCCGCGGCTCCGCCTCCGCCTGCAATGCCGCTGACGAGGCGTGCACGATGAAGAAATAGGCGAATACGACGACTGAACCGAGCTGGCTGGGAGCTGCGAAGTGGTGCGAAGAAAGCGATGCTGTACTAGTGTGGGATTTGCACCTCTAAAAACTTTTCTTGGTTTTAACTACAAGCCACAATTTGGCGCGACGTAGCAGATCCAGACGCTCATCTAGAATACCCATTTTGCCATGTTCTGGAATACCCATTTTGTCGCTTTCTAGAATACCCATTTTGTCACTTTCTAGAATACCCATTTTGTCGCTTTCTAGAATACCCATTTTGTCACTCTATAGAATACCCATTTTGTCGCTTTCTAGAATACCCATTTTGTCGCTTTCTAGAATACCCATTTTGTCGCTTTCTAGAATACCCATTTTGTCGCTTTCTAGAATACCCATTTTGTCGCTTTCTAGAATACCCATTTTGTCGCTTTCTAGAATACCCATTTTGTCGCTTTCTAGAATACCCATTTTGTCGCTTTCTAGAATACCCATTTTGTCGCTTTCTAGAATACCCATTTTGTCGCTTTCTAGAATACCCATTTTGTCGCTTTCTAGAATACCCATTTTCTCACTCTATAGAATACCCATTTTGTCACTCTATAGAATACCCATTTTGTCGCTTTCTAGAATACCCATTTTGTCGCTTTCTATAATACCCATTTTGTCACTTTCTAGAATACCCATTTTGTCACTCTCTAGAATACCCATATTTTCACTTTCTAGAATACCCATTTTATAACATTCTGGAATACCCATTTTGTCACTCTATAGAATACCCATTTTGTCACTCTATAGAATACCCATTTTGTCGCTTTCTAGAATACCCATTTTGTCACTCTATAGAATACCCATTTTGTCGCTTTCTAGAATACCCATTTTGTCACTCTATAGAATACCCATTTTGTCGCTTTCTAGAATACCCATTTTGTCACTTTCTAGAATACCCATTTTGTCGCTTTCTAGAATACCCATTTTGTCGCTTTCTAGAATACCCATTTTCTCACTCTATAGAATACCCATTTTGTCACTCTATAGAATACCCATTTTGTCGCTTTCTAGAATACCCATTTTGTCACTCTATAGAATACCCATTTTGTCGCTTTCTAGAATACCCATTTTGTCACTCTATAGAATACCCATTTTGTCGCTTTCTAGAATACCCATTTTGTCGCTTTCTAGAATACCCATTTTGTCGCTTTCTAGAATACCCATTTTGTCACTTTCTAGAATACCCATTTTGTCACTCTCTAGAATACCCATATTTTCACTTTCTAGAATACCCATTTTATAACATTCTGGAATACCCATTTTGTCGCCATCTAGTATACCGATTTTTAACCTCCTATTAGACCCATTTTTGCTTTAAAAAGAACACCCATTTAAGCATTCTATGGAATCGTTTATAATATTGGAGAAGACACAAATCTACAGGTAACCCATATAGCAACTTTCTTTATAAATTATAGCAACAAATGACAACCAGGTTTCAATCACCTGCAATCGATGTGCAAACAAACTCTATCATCAAAATCCGGTCCGAAGCTTTTCCTTCTCGTTGCAGTATGCGTACTATCTCCAGGCAGAATGCCACGGAGGCTAAGGCCGTGCCCAGAGCTGCTAGGGTCAGCACGATGCAGATTACTGCAAATAGTATGGATTTCAATTTGTTAAACTCATTAAGACTGTAGTTATAATTACGTCTTTCTTTTAGTCATGTACGTATTTTTCTCACCTGCACTGTTTCTATAGTTTTCGTGCTCTCTAATCTGAATTCCATCCGACAACGGTTGAGCATCTTTTGGTCGTCCTTGCCCATACTGAACGTGCAGATTTCTCCACGAGGATGTTGCTAAACTCACTGTGGACGCCAGAATGCCAATTAGCATGAATATTGTGCCGAGAGCTCGAGTTGTGGCCATTGTCGACTACTAAAGTTTATTGAATTGGTCACGTGGTTCAGTTGAATAAGTTGGTCACGTGATTCAGTTGATTGATTTGGTCACGTGATTCAGTTGACTAAGTTGATCACGCGATTCACTTGACTGAGTTGGTCACGTGATTCAGTTGATCACCGAATTGAGTTGGTTGGTATCTGGATCTGAAGTCAATAGTATCTGAAAGTGCATTAGGTATTTTTCTGTACGAGCTAGCATTGTTGACAACTTTGAGTCGAGTAATCGTGAGCTAATTTATATTTATAGTTGCCCACGAGTCCCATGCCCTCCCATCCCATACTACACAGCGCAATCAACCAATAGGGATAGCTTTATATGCTTAAGCTCCGAGAGACAGCTGGTGCGAATCCCAACTGGTCAAGAATGGAATTCTAGATATTGACAGCGCAAAAAGCTACAAAAGCTCAGAAGCTGATGGCCGACATAAATAGCCTTGGCTACCTAATATCCGATACGGGTCCCCTCGGCTGCCTGCCCCATTGCGCTTTCTCGCCTCGGCCTCGCCTCTGGGAATTGAATTAATTATTCGAGACCTGCTCTATCCGGGATGGGAATGGGTGAGGAGAGTCGGGCAATGGGGAGAAATGCCTATCGAGCTGACAGGGGCCGTCTGCGAAGGTCAAAAGAACTAGCTTTGAACACATACATTTAGGACGTACCAGTGTGTGGGTTGGTCCCTTGAGGTCAAGACTAGTCTTCCTGTATAGAATTCTAAATGTAGATTGGTTTGTTTAGCTAAATTTCAAGTTTGTCTCATTTTTACAATCGATTTTTTGACCGAATTTTCTACGATATTGGTGATAAATTGCTGATAAACTGATGAGTTACTCGACTCTAAAAAGTTGTTTGCTTTGTTAAACAATTTAATTATAGTTATTAAGTCATTGAATCCCTATTGACTTGATATTGACTTGATTATGGAAAAAACATTTGTTTCAAGAGTTTTTTACATGATTTTTTGCATTCTCAATTTGAACCTGGGATTCCTCCACTATATTCTGTCACCCTTCCACTCCATTCTGTCACCCTTTCACTACATTCTGGAACCCTTTCACTACATTTGCCCGGAAGCTTTCAGAGCATTTATAACGACATTTTCCTGACTCTGTAGATTTCCTTTATCATCAGTTTGGCTAAAAGAGGATGAGAATTTGTTCGCGGGTCATTGCATCCGCATGTCGGCCCTTTCTCCGAAATTCTCAGGTCTGGCTAACCTTTTTCATTTCCATATGCACTACTACCCTCTCTCTTCCTCTCGATATGATCGGCCGGTTCTGAAGTACCTTGTCAAGAGCAGGATGCAGGTCATACTCGATATATCAGGATCTTCTCACCATCTGGTGATAACAGGAGCTACTTGACAATATCCAAGAATGTCAGGCTCTCCACAAGGATAAGTGACGCTATACTTGCCCCCTAAGAGGAATTTCAGGTTCTGTGGGATATCAGAGGATTTGTGAGGATATCAGAGGATTTGTGAGGATATCAGAGGATTTGTGAGGATATCAGAGGATTTATGAGCATATCAGAGGATTTGTGAGGATATCAGAGGATTTTTTAGGATATCAGAGGTTTTTTTAGGATATCAGATTATTCGTGAGGATATTAGAGTATCTGTGAGGGATATCAAGGGATTCGTGAGGATATCAAAGGATTTGTGAGGATATCAAAGGATTTGTAAGGGTATCAGAGGATTTGTGACGATATCAGAGGATTTGTGAGGATATTAGAGAATTTTTTAGGATATCAGAGGATTTGTGAGGATATCAGAGGATTTGTGAGGATATCAGAGGATTTTTGAGCATATCAGAGGGCTTTTTTAGGATATCAGAGGATTTGTGAGGATATCAGAGGATTCGTGAGGATATCAGAGGATTTGTGAGGATATCAAATGATTTGTGAGGATATTAGAGGATTCCATAGGGGTAAATCTGTCTACAAGACAGAGTCAGAACGCATCTTCAAATGGTTCTCCCCATGAATCCCAGATCAGTTCTGACAGCTCGTTGTCTGGACAATAACTAATCAGATAGTGTATCAATCGAGCAGGCTTGCCTATAGCTAAATATAACTACATGGAAACGAAAAATGCTTCTATCATGGGATTGGGGATTTAAATTGCTAGCGACGCGGTCTGGGCGTGGCTACGGCCGCACATCCCCGATTGGGAAGACGGGATCTCAAGTAGTTCGAAGCTAGAATTCTAGGCGCCAAACTTGCCTCAACTCGGCTTCCCACATCGCGTACTAGTAATTTTCCCAATTATGCCTATCAGAGTGGGATATGTTAGCCGGTGTTAAGTTGCCTGATTGAGTCGGGATTCTGGGCGGAAGGACTGTGATGGAGGGGAGAGGAGTCTGAGGCGATGGAGTTATCCCAATCAGGATTTCATCTTTTCTTGCCCACGTTTTCAAGCGGAGATAAAAAAAAGATTTTCAGCTTCCATCGTTGAGAGCCAAGAAGTAAATTTAGTTAATTTCTTCTGGAACTGGTCCCCTGAAATATGGCGCCACTGTCTTTGATCGGCATTAATTGTGTCTCCTTCTTGCATGGGAAGATAAAGCGATTCTGGACTTGAGCGGCTTTCATCAGTAACTATCAGCATTATGTCCTCACCGTCCAATCTCACTCACTCTCATCCCATACTATCCAATATCACTCACTGTCAATCTCATCTAATCTCACACTATCCACTCTCACTCACTTCCAGTCTCAATCTCATGTCGTACGATCTATTCTCAAAGATTGGATAAATACATCCACTATCATAAATCCACATCACCAATACAGTAATTTAGTGCACTTTAAAGGAGTTCAAATTTATCTATGAAACAGAATTACAGAATCCCATGCCACCACTTTTAATTTCATACTTTTTTCGTTACTATGGCAACTGCCTCAGACTGCAGTTCTGTTTTCAAGTACAAATGCTCTCTAATCCTTTTCCTTTTTTTCTTCTAGCGAACCCGGATTGTCTAAAAATTTCTCCCCTTATCCTCACTAGAGTGGCTTCCAAAAGTGGAAATCAATTTATGCCCCATTACGGGATTAGCTGCGGGGTAAAATCCCAATCTCTTTATTAGGCTAAAAACTCAGCCTTTAAAATATTCCTATTAAGGCGAAATTTCACGAAATGAGCAACTGAGATGGTGCCGACAACGAAAAATTGCCATTAACAATAAAAAGAGCTGCCAAAAACAACAACAGGCGCCATCGACAACAACAACAGCTCAAAAACAACAACAGGCGCCATCGACAACAACAACAGCTCAAAAACAACAACAGGCGCCATCGACAACAACAACAGCTCAAAAGCAACAACAGGCGCCATCGACAACAACAACAGCTCAAAAGCAACAACAGGCGCCATCGACAACAACAACAGCTCAAAAACAGCACCAGGCGCCAAAAGCAACAAGAGGCCCAAATGACAACAACAATAACTCACAAACCACACGGGCCCCCAAAAACAACAAGAGGCGCCAATAATAAGACACGCATGGAGAGAAGGAAAGCCATGATAAAAATTAAAGCAAAACTTCCTGACCTAAAGCATTAATTGTGACTTAGGCATAAAGTTTTTTATCCAAAAAACTGCTCAAATTGATCAATTGAACAG
>CATNEM010000284.1:712500-875000 GCA_950096795.1 Macrostomum cliftonense | reverse complement strand
GCAATCGTCATAGTTCAGTCATAGCAATCGTCATAGTTTAGTCATAACAATCGTCATAGTTCAGTCACAGCAATCGTCATGTATCAGTCATAGCAATCGTCATAGTTCAGTCACAGCAATCGTCATAGTTCAGTCACAGCAATCGTCATGGTTCAGTCACAGGAATCGTCATAGTCCAGTCACAGCAATCGTCATAGTTCAGTCATAGCAATCGTCATAGTTAATTTTTAAGAAATCATAAATACTGTCATTTGTAAATACGAGTATGAAGTAAAAGTTAATATAAACTGTCCAAAACATTCCTATTTTAGTTGCAGTTATTGTCATACTTTAGTCAAACGAATGGTGAAAATAGGATGTGTTATAACATCACACATGCAGCTCAGCATTAACTGATGCTGTAATTAATCAAGTCCCATGCAGCGCTGATCTCACAGATAATAATTATTATTTGCATCAAGCTGTTCAAGATTTCATAGCCACGTTTCATAGCCTTCCAGTGAATGTTTTCAGGCTCACAACATCACGCTATATCACTTCTTGCAAGAGTAGTTTGATTGATAAAGCTCTGGGAAATTCATAGTTTATGTAGCTTTATGCAAGAAAGCAAGTAATGTTATAAAAAGTTCTAAAATTATTTTTTACTACCACTATTTAACTACTATTTTTGTACTTTCCTTTCTTACTGAGTTTAACAAGTTTCTAGATTCCTAAAGTAAGCATCTTATTTTTACCACTCCACTTATCTTTTCCGGAGTAGACTGCAAAGATTTTCATGACCGTTTCTGCACAATTCAAGGACCCACTTACTAATATGGTTACAGCCTAGAAACTGTCAAAATATCAAAAATCAAAGCGACAATCATTAAGACACATCTAGGCAATAATTTTGAATTCTTGTAAGCTACTATATTAATTCAACCCAAGAAGCTGTTCGCCGTATTTACGGTGATTTAAAGCGACGCGTCTGCTGCTTTTTCTACACTGGATGGCCTGTCGGACTTCTTATGCGGGTTGCTCTAGGGAGATGCATTAGGGCCGTTCTGGTGCTTGATTGGGTTCTGCAGTCCTGCAGTTCAAGGCCCTGCCAGACCGTCACAGGGTGGCTATGTTCGGGCGGTGATCAAGACCATGCTGCTGTACGACGCCGAGACCTGCTGGACGCTGACGGACTCGCTTGAGCAACAAGCCGATGCGGCGCACGCTGGCCTGCTGCGCGCCGCCTTCAAGATCGTCTACGAGCGGGTTTCTAAGCCCTCTCTCGCCACACCCGCCTAGACTCGTCCAAGCGATCTACTGCATCATCGGCAACTCCAGCTAGCTGGCCACGTGATCCGCGCCGAGTCGTACTGCCCCGAGCCGGTGCAGGAGGTGCTGCTGCTTACGCTGCAGGCGCCCTACCGGCGAGGACAAGCGCGAACTCGGCGTTTCGTCGATTGCCAGCTGACGTAGACGTCAGTGACGTAGAATGTTTTTCATCTGACCACTCACTTTATTGTTGTTCTTGTTCATCTCAAGAGTCATTTTTACATTCTAGAAAAACCTGGCAACCCGAAAAACAACATATCTCTATAATTCAATCAATAGGTAATTTATGCTAGTTCATTTTTCCGCTGCATATTGATAGAATAGTTTAAACATTTGAGAACCCTTCATTTCTGTTTCGCACTAGCATGAAAATCCAACAACTCCTATTTCTTGTGCTCCCGCGAATTTTTGCAGCAGCGTTGAGCGTAAGCATGAGCGCAAGAGGCCCACTGTATTTCCTTCAACTCTTATCTTGAAATGCTTAAAATCAAGCTAAATTGGAGTCGAGCGTCGTATAAAATTGTCACAGTTGACTGATTGCCTGGGAAAATTTGCCACCTGACCCATGAATGCTGGTTCCTTTGTAGAGAAGGCTATGGACGTGAGTTAAGAGCTGGTTTTTCTAAGGCCTCTGCACTAGCTAGCTAGCTAATTTCTGCTTAATTTGACAGGTTCACTACAATTGGTTGAGGCAATTTATGAGTCCCTGTTTTAATAGCAGAACAAAATTAAATACAAACGAAATTTTTTAGAGTTAAATAAGCAAGGTTTTGCAATCATGTCAAATTGGAAAAGACTAACAATATGCTTCATCTTAATTGCTGCCTGCACGCCAACCAGCCTGTCAATCAATCAGGTGGTCATCAAGCCCAATCCGAAAGATCCGTTCAATCCGAGGATTCTGGTGAACTCAAGCCGGCCAGAGACTCACTATGAAGGCCCTTTGCACACGTTTGACACTGTCTACAGTATGAGACACATCTCACTGAAGATTGACATGGCACCTGGCCAGCACGAGTGTTATTATTTTGTTTTAATCAAAGGCTACCAATTGACTTTATTTGCTGCTGTGAGTTCATCATTTTGTGGCATAAAAAGTACTTTTTTCGACATGTAAAACGGTGTGCTCAGAGCTTGTCGTTTTAAAGGGTCTTTGTAGGACTAAGACTTAAGATCTAAGTGTATGTCTGTTGAATCAAAGAGATTAGACAAGGTTATTTCATTAAAAAAGTGAAACTGGCTCGGGGGCAGATTAAATGTTTTTGTTAGTAGCGATGCTTCATCACTTAACCTAGCTTGATGTGTTACAATATGGTGTGCGAAACCTTACAAAAAATCTGAATTTTAAGCTTATTTCAATTTTGCTTCAGTCTGTCGCAGAGGATGACAACAAGTTCCACGTGTTCGTATCGAATAGCGACCCAGATTATCAACGCATCTATTCGGATCAGACTAGCGTTTCACTGGTGGAGAATATTACCCAGTCTGGTTTGTTATAATTCATAGACTCTTGATTTTTTACTTCGATAGTTTGTTTGAATTATTTCTGTACTTTTTAGACACCTACGAAGTCTGTCTGATTAATCCGCACAGCCAGCGAAGCGTCATGTTCTCAGTCGTGTACTACCAGCCAGCTCGTTACGAAGCGGAGGTACGCGAGGCCATTGCTAAAACTGCCATAGTTACAAATATTTCGGATGTAACCTCGGTGAGTTAATGCTGAATGCAATCTATGATTTATGTCCCTTCGTTTTATAGTGAAAGTTAACATCTTATTTAAAAAATTTCAGAGCTTCATTAGCAACATCGAGATTAACGTTGGCATGGCGCTAAATAGCATTCGTTACCAGCCTAATCTTCGCCGCGATTACGTAATCCTTCGCGATAGCAATTCCTATGTGCAATGGAAATCCATCGCTTTCATCTGTCTGATGCTGCTGTCATCGGGAGGCACCACCCTATTCATTCACTATCTGTTTCACGTGCCAAAAGGCAAACTGGCCATTTGATATTGAATTTTATGTTAGAGCCTACAGAAAATTCCTTTTATTCTACTTATAGTAATCGTGTGGCATATTTTTCAGTAAGCAATAACGCAAGCCGGAAGTGCGGCCTACCGTAGTTTGTGCAGTTTACATGTGGTTGAAAGTGTCCAACTTACACTTTAGTCTCAGTTTCAATAAAAATGACAAATATTTACGAGCAAAAGTCAATAACAATTCCTTCGTTTAACGCAGTGATGAGTGCTCGCTTGGCACCCAGAATCTTTTCGCTGTCGAGTCCCAGCCTGTTTACTCCCCAGCTGGGCATGCTACAGCATGTTTACCTGTAATGAGGATAACTCAACGGGTGACTCATCGATCTACCCTTGGGTTGCGCAACCAGGAGTGCGCAACGAAATTCCCTACAACTAAAAGCTTATGAAACTTCTGCATGTAGGTGCCCTTAATGATTTTCTGATGCCCATATTTAGTTGAAAAGTAAACAACAGACCCAATAAAATCAAGGCGTAGGATTAAAAAGCTGAAATTAATAAAAGCAATAAAAGTTTCGGCTAATAAGACTTATAAAGTCTGCATCGTCAATCTCTAAAATAGAGATAGGAGCAGCATGATAAAAAATTTCCACCTGTGAATCGACCAAGTTTAAAAGAGTACTGCATGCAGGCATTAAAGGTAAAGTAACATTTGATGTATTTTTATTGCTTCTTTATTCAGACATAAATTAATATATATTAAGAATATATATAAGAATCAAAATGATGCTATTGAGTATTGACGTGAATCAACCCAAGGGACTCGAAGTTAGTAATTTGCTGGACTGTCCAAGTGCTCAAATGCGTCCCAACGACGGTCGACAAGCAACGTTCAATGCATAAATATTGCATAGTTTGAAGCAGATTTGGTGTATTTTTAACAGAAAATTTACTATTTCTTTCGGCGCGAATATATATCAATTGCGGCACTAATTTTTTATTATTTTTTAAAAATTGTTTTAAATAGAAGCACAAATTTAAATACTTTTCTCTCGCAAACAGCCGTAAAATAATGTCATGACAAAAATATTGTTTTGGATATGCCTTGTATTCTGAATTTTCTAATAGCGAAAATCGGTTTATGAAAAACGTTATTTTAGACATAGGCCTCAGTTTCCCTAGATTTAGATTAAGCATATACAGCTATACTGTAAAAAAGTGTCTAGGCCTACTTTACTTATTCATAAGTTATTATTTACAATCTAAAAATCTAAATTTTGTTAATTTTCCCATATTTTTCATCTATAGATATGATAGAACATAAGGAAGAATTTTCATATTTTATCTAAAACTAATGCTAGCAGTAGCTAGGAGATAAGGTGGCCATGACTAAAATGCAAGAGCAGCCATGTCTCTATTGTTGACTAGAATAATTCTAATGATGGACACAGTTGCCATTGCAGCTGTATTTGGAGCTTATATTACCAATTGGAGCTTCAGCTTCTAGACATGGCAAGTCTTTTAAAATAAAACTACTCTATATTGGAGATAGCCAATGTTACTGATATTAGGCTTAAAACTATTACAAGTAAATAGATTTAAAAAATTGGTAAATTTGGCCTTACAAATTAGATGCAACCTTGGAAAAGCAATGCCATTGATAAGTGTAATTAATGTTCCTTATCCTAATTCCTATTGGAATAAGTTGTCATACCATCCCTATTGGAATAAGTTGTCATACCGTCCCTATTGGAATAAGTTGACAAATTGCATCCTATTGTCCATGATATTTTCAGAATTTTTTGGTGTCATGTCAGTCACATTGCAGGGCATTGCCAGGGCGTTGTATTGCAGTGCCAAGTCACATGGCTAATTTATTCTAATCTGGGTTTTTTAGGTCATAGGATGGCTACTAGCTATCAAAAGCCATTGGCAACTAGATTTTTGCATTAAAAGCCAATCTGACAAGTGGCAATCAGTATTTTTATTATTACTATCTTTTTTACTATATAGAGGCAGTATGACACTGAGATAGGTCAGTTGCCATTGCTAACTGGCAACCAAGAATGGCAATTGGCAACTAGATTTTGAGCTCTAGTTGCCATTTAGCAATTATTTTGGACAAAAATCCAGATTCTAATATTTGTGGTAATATATGAGTCTCTTTCTAAATCTAAGTATTCTATACTTTAGTTTAGGACATTCCTTGAATTCAAGGGTTAAAGCTTCTATGACTTGTTTCTTAGTAACCGCCTTAGTATCTTATTTGCATATAATTCTTTGAAATGGTCTTAGCAATCTTCTTAATATAATTCTTAGCAATGGTCTTAGTATAGCTCTTAGCTCTTGATCTTACTATTATATAGTTTGCTACTTTTAGTAGCAGTTACTCTGAGAATTGGTCTCAGAAGTAAAATTACTAAGTCTTCAAAAAATTTCCAAAATTGACTTTTCAAAATAAAGCTTTTGAGGGTTTTAATTCCATTTAAGGCAATCTAGTAAGTTGGTTCTTCCCTTGCAAAATTCACTTGTATTTATAGTGTCATGTTGTTCTAAAATATTTTGCAACAACATAACATTTTAACAAAAATGAATTCCTAAATATTTTGAAACAACATTAGATTTTAACAAAGTAATTATTTTTGTGTACAAATTTAAAGACATATATTTACCATCATAAGCTGCTATTTGTATCATACATGTGCAATCTCCTGAATCTTACCTGGCCAGTGCAACGTTGTTCAGTCTAAGTGTGACATTGTTTCTGACAAAAAGTGCAACGTTGTTTAGTGTAAGTGCAACATAGCTTGTCAGTGGAAAAATTTGTGACTTAGTTGGCCAAAAATTTCGAAGGACCAAAAAAAGGTCCCACAACCCAATTTCGCCTAAAGTTTCCCAATTCTTCTCCATTTTGCAATTTACATCAGCAATTTTGCAACTTACATTGGCAATTTTGCAACTTACATCGGCAATTTTGCAACTTACATTTTGCAACGTCCCTTGCTTGGCAGTCCTGTCACCCGGCCAATTTGGCAGCTGAATTGTCAGCCGGGTTGTTGCACATGTATGATTTGTATGAGGTCTTCAGTGCTATTTATTATACTTGTCTTAATATCACCAAGGTTTTTGTAAGTGGTTCTTCTATCTCTAACCTTAGGCTACACTATTTCTAAGAATCTTATAATCAGTCTGGTAGCATTTCTTATAGACCAAGCAGTTAACATAGTCCAAAATTTACCAGGAATTTCCTAGATTAGAGGGTTGCAGCCTATATGTTCCTAATGCCTAATATTCCTAGCCTTATCTTGCTGTCTAGGCAGTTTATCTTACTATTAAGTGGTTCTCTGCTTGTAGCAGGTAATTTCTAATACTCACTTCTTTTAGAAGCAGATTTTCTCTATTCAGAGCAGGCTCCTTTATTTACTGAATTATGGCAAATTTTGAAAATAAAAAGCATGATTTGGTTCAAAATGCTTTACCCTATTAGTAGAAGCAGCAAATTTTGCCTTTGGTACAGTGCTGGCATATATAAGGTATCCATTGGCAATTCCTACTTTAGTTTACCTAATAATTTATGCCTTTTAATTATTAAAAAGTTGAATGTAACTATGATTTATATAATACAGAAAGTTTGGAAATAAATTAAGGAGCTTCAGTTGGCTGAATGGTGCTATGGTACCATGCTGAATGGTACTAAATTTATTATTAAAAACTTTCTGGCTGCTAGGCCTAAGTCTTAGTTAACTAGTCTTTGTTATTTTATGATATGGTTTGAAATCCTAAATTAATCAAATATATTACTGATTTTCAGATCGCCAAATATTATTTTTATCATCTATTGTCTCTATTCTTTTGTGACGCTCCTGATACTAGAAGGCCATGAATATGCTACCAAGACTGGCTTCAGTCTTTGTTCGCCAACTAGCTGTTAGTAGCAATTCTTCAATTCGTCGAGTCAGTCAGCCAATTCGTCAACTGTCTCTGATGGAATTCTTTGGCAATAAGGAGACTTGGGGCCTCAGCTC
Source organism: Macrostomum cliftonense (assembly GCA_950096795.1). Taxonomy (NCBI): domain Eukaryota; kingdom Metazoa; phylum Platyhelminthes; family Macrostomidae; genus Macrostomum; species Macrostomum cliftonense. The sequence goes on along the minus strand of CATNEM010000284.1, from coordinate 867,692 downwards.
AGTAACCGCTGGCAGACCCTATCGAGTTGAAGAATTGCGTTTGAAAAGCTCCTCAGATTTGCACAAACTCTGGTGGCTGTTAATTAAAGAGCGCAATGCGTTAATGACTTTAGAGGAAGAGCATTACAGATGTGGCGAAGAATTCCCTAACCCTGAGCGGCTGGAGAAGGTGAGTTGTCTTTCTTTGCATCACTGAGGTGTCACTTCTACCCCCACTGAGGCGTCATCCCCCCACTGAGGCGTCACCCCCCCCCCCACTGAGGCGTCACCCCCCCCCCACTGAGGCGTCACCCCCCCACTGAGGCGTCACCTCTACCCCCCACTGAGGCGTCACCTCTACCCCCCCCCCACTAAGGCGTCACCTCTACCCCCCACTGAGGTGTCACCTCTACCCCCCACTAAGGCGTCACCTCTACCCCCCACTGAGGTGTCACCTCTACCCCCCACTGAGGTGTCACCTCTACCCCCCACTAAGGCGTCACCTCTACCCCCCACATAGGCGTCACCTCTACCCCCCACTGAGGCGTCACCTCTACCCCCCACATAGGCGTCACCTCTACCCCCCACATAGGCGTCACCTCTACCCCCCACTAAGGCGTCACCTCTACCCCCCACATAGGCGTCACCTCTACCCCCCACTGAGGCGTCACCTCTACCCCCCACATAGGCGTCACCTCTACCCCCCACATAGGCGTCACCTCTACCCCCCACATAGGCGTCACCTCTACCGCCCCACTGAGGTGTCACCTCTACCCACTCTGGGGTGTCACTTCTACCCCCACTGAGGCGTCACCTCTACCCCCACTGAGGCGTCACCTCTACCCCCACTGAGGCGTCACCTCTACCCCCACTGAGGCGTCACCTCTACCCCCACTGAGGCGTCACCTCTACCCCCACTGAGGCGTCACCTCTACCCCCACTGAGGCGTCACCTCTACCCCCACTGAGGCGTCACCTCTACCCCCACTGAGGCGTCCCTTCTACCCCATCCTGTCACTTCACCAGTTCCCTCTAATCTCCAAAACCTCTTATCAAAACACGCCCAACCCAAGGTGGAGGAATCCATGGAGAACATCCTACTAACAGTAGAGGAGCGAAATCGCGCCGTTAACGAACTGGAACGCGGTCATTCGCCCGGCCCAGAAATTGTTGACGACGTCGATCAGCTGTTCAGGCCGGCGGTGCGACTAACACGCGAGTACGCCGTACCCCGACACGCCAATCCGGAATTTCGTCACCGCGACAGACCTGAACAGTTCTTCTCCGAGAGAAATCTTTCACTGCTGCGCGAGGAACGCGAGACTCAAATTAGGCGTCGGGTGCACGAAGAGCGCGAGGCTAGGCGGGCTAAGAATGAGGCCGCTTATGAGGACATGCTGTTTAAGGAGGAGAATTATAATTGATTGGGCATTTGCATTGTTTAGTATAGCTGACTAGTTATATCGATTAAACTGCTGTTATGTCCGCGATTATATTGATGTAAGCTCTAGTGCTTGATGATTGTAGCAGCCAAGGAGTTTATTGGTCATCTAGTTTTATATTGCTCACTCTGTAAAATGTTCCTTAAAAACTGTAATGTTGCAAGTGGCATTCTTTGACTTCTTATTCTTTATTGGAATGTTTTGACATGCAAAGATAATTTTGGGTAACTAGGGAGATAATCCTCAAGTTGTTTAATGAGTGGGTGGCCAGCCTCCCAGATCCTCAGGCTGTTTAGTGAGTGAGTGAGTGAGTGAGTGAGTGAGTGACCAGCCTCCCAGATCCTCAGGCTGTTTAGTTAGTGAGTGAGTGAGTGAGTGAGTGAGTGAGTGAGTGAGTGAGTGAGTGAGTGAGTGAGTGGCCAGCCTCCCAGATCCTCAGGCTGTTTAGTGAGTGAGTGAGTGAGTGAGTGAGTGAGTGACCAGCCTCCCAGATCCTCAGGCTGTTTAGTTAGTGAGTGAGTGAGTGAGTGAGTGAGTGAGTGAGTGAGTGAGTGAGTGAGTGAGTGAGTGGCCAGCCTCCCAGATCCTCAGGCTGTTTAGTGAGTGAGTGAGTGAGTGAGTGGCCAGCCTCCCAGATCCTCGAGTTTAGTTAGTCAACTACTTCAAGTAGTCTCAATCGATAATTTCAATCTAACAGCGCTCCAATTTTTTCTGCAGCCCAACATTTGACCAGCTTTAACCGTCAATTGAAGCTTTTTATTAGAAATAAACGCACGAATGGCTCCAGCTTACGAAATCTGCGTCGGCCTGAAGAAAGGCCACCGCGTCACCGCTAACACACCGCGCGAAAAGCCGGCTAATCGACGCGGTAAATCCACCAAGAATAACAAGTTCGTGCGCTCCGTTATCCGCGAAATTGTCGGCTACGCTCCCTACGAGCGTCGCATTGTTGAATTGTTGAAAATTTCTAAGGATAAGCGGGCGTTGAAGTTTGCTAAGCGTCGTCTCGGCTCGCACCTGCGCGCCAAACGGAAGCGCGAAGAGATGGTCCGCGTTGTGCAGGCTCAGCACCGCAAGAAGGAGACCAAGGAGTGATTTTGCATTGATACTAGCTACTACTGAGAGTAGTAATGCTTGAGCTGGACTTTAGTTGGCGAGAATGTTGACAAATAAATGATGGATTTCTAAAGTGAAAAGGGCAAATTCAATTCGGTGTTTGAAGTCAGCCCTGTGCTAACGGGTTGGTTGGAAAGTTGTCGTTATTTAACGATTGTTTTCATTTTAATTGCTTTTCTTTTGAACTTGCCTACATTAGGATTTAATTTAAAATCATTAGTTGTAAAAATTCATAAAATTTGCATTACAGCCTACTATTAGTGACAGTAAAAACATTGAGCCGAAAAAACGTAATTACGATTGGCTTAATGCAGCAATATAGTTTATTAAATCTACGAGCGTATTATAGGTTATGAAATATACATAAAATAAAGATCTGCTAATCATTTAGCTATATTAAAAAACACAAGGTTTTATTGTTAACACTAAATATACATGCACAAGTAACACTAATTATCATCTAAAAAAGCACAGTACATGAATAATATTTAAGCTACATTTTGATGAATCGCAGTCTCTTGAAGCTAGGTAAACCACACTGATAAATTGTATGGCTACGAATATCGATTCAATTAACACCCACTTAAAAAATTATATTTTTACTCTATAATGGTAGCATAGCATAATTATATTCTGCAATGGAGCACGCTTCGAAGTTCAAACAAAAGCAGATAATTGTGCATCAATCTGCAATTAGTATAAAAATTTTTGCAGTTCAATAATTGCACTACATTAACTGGTGCAATTCTGTGCTTCTAGCACCCATTTGAGGCCATTTTGAGCCTTTTAGCACCCATTTGGCGCCATATTTAGGCTTCTAGCACCCATTTGGCGCCATTTTTAGGCTTCTATCACCCATTTGGTGCCATATTTTAGGCTTCTTTCGCCCATTTGGCGCCATATTTTAGGCTTCTATCACCCATTTGGCGCCATATTTTAGGCTTCTAGCACCCATTTGGCGCCATATTTTAGGCTTCTATCACCCATTTGGCGCCATATTTTAGGCTTCTAGCCCCCATTTGGCGCCATATTTAGGCTTCTAGCCCCCATTTGGCGCTATATTTTAGGCTTCTAGCCCCCATTTGGCACCATATTTAGGCTTCTAGCCCCCATTTGGCTCTATATTTTAGGCTTCTAGCCCCCATTTGGCGCCATATTTAGGCTTCTAGCCCCCATTTGGCGCTATATTTTAGGCTTCTAGCCCCCATTTGGCACCATATTTAGGCTTCTAGCCCCCATTTGGCTCTATATTTTAGGCTTCTAGCCCCCATTTGGCGCCATATTTAGGCTTCTAGCCCCCATTTGGCGCTATATTTTAGGCTTCTAGCACCCATTCGGCGGTTATTTTAGGCTTATAGCACCCATTTGGCGCCATATTTTAGGCTTATAGCACCCATTTGGCGCCGTATTTTAGGCTTCTCTGATTTTGGCGCCATATTTAGGCTTTTAGCATTCCTTTAGCGCCAACTACACGCAGTTATCTTTAGTAAGCTGTCCCTTTTAGACTTATTTTAAATTCTATTATCATAAAGACTGATAAAATTTCAGCCTACACGGCAAAATTTCCAAGCGTCATGTCCGAGCTCTGCGCTGCCCCAGCCGGCTCCCGTATGCCCATAGCTAGCCGCGAGAACCAATTCGCAATACCGCTACGCATGGTTTACGTTAACTCGTTAAAAGATTTCTATTTCATTTTGGATGAAGACTACGACAAGTTGAACAATGTGATGTCAGCTATGAAAACGTTCTATTCGTCTCCGAACGGGGCGCACTTAGTCTGTCCAACGAATCTTAAAGTTGGCTGCCTGTATGCTCTGTACGCGTACGACGAATGGTACAGAGCTCGGTTGTTGAGCGTTGACCAGGCGGCTGATTTGCCAACTCATTCCGGCAATTTGGTCTTTAGTTTGATTGATTTCGGAGAGATCTTCACCCTGCCCCGCCTGTCCTATGCATCGGGTGGCGAGGCTGTTGATGAAGTTCGCCGAACTGCCGCCAGCGGCTCTTGCTGGTCGATTGGCTAGCGTCTATCCTAGATTTGGTGGGTGTTGTGAATTATTTTTGGCAACTTCTGAGGCCTTCCGTTCCCTGGATCTGCTCGCAATTTCTTGTCCGTATTGTTAAGAACCCACGCTTATGTGAAATTTGAGGCTCAAGTTTTCCTTCCGACAACCAGTCATCTCTTCTGACACCCAATCGTTTTAGTTTTATCATTTTATTTTATCACCCTATCAATTAACTCTCTTGACACACAATAATCTCTTATGATTCTTAATTAGATATTCTCACATTTAATTGTCGCTTCTGACACCTAATTGTCGCTTCTGACACCTAATTGTCGCTTCTGACACCTAATTGTCGCTTCTGACACATAATTGTCGCTTCTGACCCCTAGTTATCGCTTCTGACACCTAATTGTCGCTTCTGACACCTAATTGTCGCTTCTGACACCTAATTATCGCTTCTGATCCCTAATTCTCGCATCTGACACATAATTGTCGCTTCTCACCCCTAAATGTCGCTTTTCACACCTAATTGTCGCATCTGACCCCTAATTGTCGCTTCTGACCCCTAAATGTCGCTTCTGACACATAATTGTCGCTTCTGACACCTAATTGTCGCTTCTGACACATAATTGTCGCTTCTGACACCTAATTGTCGCTTCTGACACCTAATTGTCGCTTCTGACACCTAATTGTCGCTTCTGACACCTAATTGTCGCTTCTGACACATAATTGTCGCTTCTGACACCTAATTGTCGCTTCTGACACCTAATTGTCGCTTTCGACACCTAATTGTCGCTTCTGACACATAATTGTCGCTTCTGACACATAATTGTCGCTTCTGACACATAATTGTCGCTTCTGACACATAATTGTCGCTTCTGACACATAATTGTCGCTTCTGAGCCCTAAATGTCGCTTCTGACACATAATTGTCGCTTCTGACACATAATTGTCGCTTCTGACACCTAATTGTCGCTTCTGACACCTAATTGTCGCTTCTGACACCTAATTGTCGCTTCTGACACCTAATTGTCGCTTTTGACACCTAATTATCGCTTTTGACACCTAATTGTCGCTTCTGACACCTAATTGTCGCTTCTGACACCTAATTGTCGCTTCTGACCCCTAATTGTCGCTTTTGACACCTAATTATCGCTTTTGACACCTAATTGTCGCTTTTGACACCTAATTGTCCCTTCTGACACCTAATTATCGCTTTTGACACCCGATTATCGCCTCTGACCCCTAATTGTCGCTTTTGACACCTAATTATCGCTTTTGACACCTAATTGTCGCTTTTGACACCTAATTATCGCTTCTGACACCTAATTATCGCTTTTGACACCCGATTATCGCTTCTGACACCTAATTGTCGCTTCTGACACATAATTGTCGCTTCTGACACCTAATTGTCGCTTCTGAGACGTAATTGTCGCATCTGCCACATAATTGTCGCTTCTGACCCCTAATTGTCGCTTCTGACCCCTAAATGTCGCTTCTGACCCCTAATTGTCGCTTCTGACACCTAATTGTCGCTTCTGACACCTAATTGCCGCTTCTGACACCTAATTGTCGCTTCTAAACCCAATCGCCTATGCAAAACTTTGGCTCAAGCCTGCTCATTCTCTTCTACTACAGTATTAAGCAAAACCATCAAAGCCACCATTCGATCTCTCACAGACACGAGCGTCACCGCCGCCCAGGCATTTTACGAACTTGTCAAAGAGAGCCTGCTCTACGGATTCTGCCGTCGTATAGTTGCTAACCAGCAGGAGACTGTGCCTCATCGCGAATTGGTGTACTGTCTGGAATTGCACTTCGTTCCCACCGGTTTGTTTCAAACCGAGTGTCGCTTGAACGGTGTCGATGGCCGGCTATTGAAATCCGGCTTGGTCCGCAATCTTCAGGACCATGTTGACGAGATGCACAACGGGTCTTCGGCTAGTGTGTGCGAATATTGTCTGCACTTTAGGGATAATAAAGAAAATTAAATCACTCAGATAGGGCACGTGATCACAACCATTCGTGTTTTGTTTTTTTAAGTTTTTTATAAAGTTGTTTTTTTATTTAGAAAAACACATTCTAACTATACTACTTACAAAAAATCTCTAGCATGAAATAGTAAGGTGAAAACTTCTGTAATTCCGCCTGAAACTTGATAATTATACAAAGAACTTTTTTGTACACGTTTTCCATCTTTATAATAGCACTTTTTCTTGTAGTAATATAAACAACTTTCTGCGTAATAGCATTTTGTTGGTATGGATTTTATGCACAATTTATTGAAAATGTTTACTACGCTAAGACATATAGACATAAACCAACAGAATATGCAGTTAAAATTCGCTTATACTACTTTTCTTGTGAAGTTTTTGGTCAGTAGTATTGTAACTGAGAAAAAATAACTTGATAGAACTATTTTCAATGGTCTATGGGCTAAAATCATGGGATACTGCATAGACTTCTATATTTAGCATCCAGTAACGCGAATTTTTTGGCTTCCAGTCCAGATTCTAAATATAGAAGTCCATGTCAAAGCTTCACAACAATACAACAAGAGTAGTATATTTTTTAGAAATACATCGAATCGAAATTCTAGGTTTTAATCTGGCTGCATTGCATTTTTTTATATTTTAGCATTTGGCCACGTTAATACACATGCTTTTAATACACATAATAAACATCTTTATGAAGTTTTGGTGCTTTTAATACGATTCTTGTTGATAAACAAGACTTTCTATTTTGCTTCCTTTAACTTCGAATTTTTACTTAATTAAGCCTATTTTTTGAGTTGCAGGTTTAGGTTTTTAGATTGGGAAAAAAAATATAACTCGAAACCTGGAACCAACGACAGTCAAATTATTCTAGTCGAACATTTCATGTAGGATAAAAATCTTTTGAAGACGTATTAAAATGAACTATTGTATAATTTTCTTTCATTATCACACATGCTGTAATTTAGGCATTCTCAAGTGGCTGATCAATCAAACGTTTCTAGTTTTGAAATCGTAACTTAGCTACCATAATTGCTATGGGTTTTGGATGAAAAATTAAACTAAACTAATCTGACTCTTTCACAAGACCCCGACACGTCACAACGCCTTTAAAAGAAACACTTTTTAAGTAGGTTGGAGATATCCAGTTATCAACTAATTAAATAAATCCATTGGATAAGGGATTGCAGCCTAGTGGCTAGGACATCTGCATTACGATCCGAAGGTCGTAGGTTCGAACCCCGGCTCTGGGATACTATCTGTGCTCTTCAGCAAGCCATTTGAGCTGAGACCGGGTACCACAGTGAGCTGGGGAAAATTTAGGGTGGGTGTTGCGGTCACTCCAGCCCGTCAGGACTGAGCAGCTGTACACGGTACTAGGATACACCGCTAAGCTAAATAAAGCTAAATCTGCAGGAGGGCTGTAGGCACTTTGACGCTTAAAGCGATGTCGTCCCACAACCAGCGAAGGGGCATGACTGTCCATTGTGCTGACTCATGAAGCGCGTTCAGTCTCAGTAAATACGGTATGCAGGCATAGACACAAACACAGGCCGGCACCCAGTCACGCACTCACATAGGGTGTACAAGCGGCGGTTCCTGGGATGTACACTTTATCCCTTGGGTGGTTGCCCTCATGGGCGTAAATTGCAAGCCCAACCAATGGCCCAACTGGCCCATAGCCCAACCAATTCGTGCACAAGGCCCCAAATTAATGTGACCCTGCACACGAAACCGCGCTAGGGAAAATAGCCAACCTACAACGCGGTGTCGAACCGGGACCAGTGGCACACAAGGCAGACGAGCTAGACCGCCGAGCTACTTACCACCCCTGTTGTGTTTGACCTGTTGGGTTGCGGTGACGAAAATCGAGGTAAGGACAGCGTGAGGTGATGAGAACGTAAATTTGATGAAAGATCAATTGCACAAGGACTTGAGCATTACGAATCAGAGGAAAGAAAATTGAAACCTAATAGGCATGAAGATCGATCTAAACAGGTGATGACGATCAGACAGACAGACAGACAGACAGACAGACAGACAGACAGACAGACAGGTAGACAGGTAGACAGACAGACAGACAGACAGACAGACACATACACAGACAGGCAGACAGACAGACAGACAGACAGACAGACAGGTAGACAGACAGACAGACAGGTAGACAGGTAGACAGGTAGACAGACAGACAGACAGACAGACAGACACATACACAGACAGAACAGACAGACAGACAGACAGACAGACAGACGGACAGAAATATAGCACAGTTCAACCCAGGCAGAAGCAAAGGAAGTCAGTGAGAAAAAAGCATTTTCTAGGAAACAGAACAGAAAACGCGGCTCTGCACGAGCTGAGTAAACACGAAACTGAGGCTACACGTGAGGAAGTAGATTCAGTGTGCCTGGTATAGGAAAAAGTTTCCCCAGAGATCGAACTCGCCTCAGGACCAACACCAAAAGCAGCAGAGTTACGAGGCGAACTTCGTTCGCATCCGTTAAGAAGAAGGTCGGTATAAAAGCAAACAACCAACAGCAGCCATAAAGTATGTGGGCACGCTACCAACTAATGCATAGCAAACCAGTCAGATAGACAGTGTGAGTTTGCCTAAATCCGCCCGTTATGAAGAGGCTCCGCTGTGTGCAGGTTTATTGCTTCATATTTTTTGAGCTAGCTGGGCTGCTTAAATGGCTAATATGGAAAAATACTAGCATCAATAATTCATAGCTCCGCTCAAGGTTGGGTTGGATTGTGACAGTTTAAAATAATCCACTGGCTGTTCAATTGATCAATTTGAGCAGTTTTTTGGATAAAAAACTTTATGCCTAAGTCACAATTAATGCTTTAGGTCAGGAATTTTTGCTTTAATTTTTATCATGGCTTTCCTTCTCTCCATGTGTGTCTTATTATTGGCGCCTCTTGTTGTTTTTGGGGCCTCTTTCGGTTTTTGGGGCCTCCTTTGATTTGTGAGTTGTCGTTGTTGTCGTTTCTTGCGCCTCTTGTTGTTTGTGCCTTATTTTGCCGCTTCCGCCTCTTGATTTTGTCGGCGCCTATTTTTGTATTTTAGCTAAATCTGCAGGAGGGCTGTAGGCACTTAAAGCGACATCGTCCCACAACTAGCGACTGGGCATGACTGTCAATTGCGCTGACTCCTGAAGCGCGTTCAGTCACACTAAATACGGTATGCAGGCATAGACACACACACAGGCCGGCACCCAGTCACGCACTCACATAGGGCGCACAAACCGGTAATTCCATGCATGTACACTCTCCTTGCCTTGGGGGGTGGCCCTCATGGGCGTAAATTGCACAACTGGCCCATAGCCCAACCAATTCGTGCACAAGGCCACAAATTAATGTGACCCTGCACACGAAACCGCGCTAGGGAAAAATAGCCAACCTACAAGGCGGGATCGAACCTGGGCCTGCAGTGCCAAACAAGGCAGACGCGCTAGACCGCCGAGCCACTCGCCCCCTTCGGATGCACTGCACACAACTAGCTAGTTGTACATTTGATCGAAAGGTCGGGTGTCTAAATTTATATATTTTTATAAAAGAAAATCCATACATGTCGATCAATACAAAACCTTGATTTTCAGACCATTGAAAACCGACGCCATGAACTACAAACGACTTCCGCAGGCGCAACCAATTCTAATTAATAACAAACAAAACTCGCAGAGCTTTGCGCTCAGAGTGTTGCACGTTGAATCTCTAGACAGATTCCATTTCGCATTGGAGTCCGACTACAGTTCAATAGACAGTCTGATGCGTGAAATGATAAATTGTTACGATTGTTCACCCAGCGGTCGAGTGTTAGTCTGTCCCGACCAGTTGCTGCGAGGCGAGCTCTATGCTGTACAGTGCTACGGCGAGTGGTATCGGGGTAGGTTGGAGCAGATCGATAGTAACTGGGCCGATTATCAACTGTTAGATTTCGGCGAATGGGTTCGTCTGCCAGCTGACAGGCGTCAGTTGGTTGCTAGCCTGCCGTTCGGCTTTCGTCAATTGCCAGCGGCTGCTCGATTAGGAAAACTCGATTCTGTTGGTGCTGTGGATGGTGAGTAGGGGTATGGGATGGGATCCAGATCCCAACTTCCCTAATTTTTTAGGGTACACGGTAGACGTAACTTTATACACCTTAAATTATAGGCAAATGCCTCGTCATCTTATTAGTGCATCCTAAACCTATCTTTTTTATGTTTTTTTATTTTAAATCCAGATTTTTCGTTTCTAGCTAGCTAGTGTGTACAGCTGCTCAGTCCCGACGGGCTGGAGGGGCCGCAACACCCAATCTAAATTTTCCCAGCTCAAACTGGTACCCAAGACTCAGCGGCTGGAAGTCCAACACTGGGACTCGAACCTAGGACTTTGCTATCTCTAATGATCTGTGTGTGGGAAATTAAGAATTCTAATTTATTCAGATCTTGGGCTCCAGACGTAGTGCTTTTATTACACTGACTCGAAGTTTTACTTTATTGAATGCTCATTAAATTATAGGTTGTAGAATTTATTATACGAGCTATCTGCATCTAAAGATTACGGCATATTATTATAAATATGTTTTAGCCTAGTGGCTACCTCATTGCCTTATGATCAGGACTGTACAAGGTCGTGAGTTCGATTCCTGGCTCTAGAGGACTAGAGCCAGGTTGTCTGAATTTCTTATTTGTTTATTTATTTTCATAGATATATAAAGATTACCGTTATTATCATCATACAAAAACTTATAATACTGGTTTTAATTACAATATTAAAACACACGTAGGCATGGAAAGCGAGTCAACCAACCAGTTCCTATCGCTAGTTAAAGGCCGAACATTGCACGGATTTTGCACTGGTTTGCACAACTCTGAGCAGCAGCCGCATTCTCCGCTGTACAGTTTGCGCCTGTTCTACTCGCCTAAATTCTTTAGTTCGAGCTTCGAAAAGCATCGCATTAGCAAGGAGATTAGTCAGCAACTGTTGGATTTGGGTTTGGCCAAATGGCTGTAAAACTTATTTTACGGTTTCAATATTTTGCCAATCTTGGTTTGCAGCTGTTTTTAAAGCATTTAATCAGCTCAAAACTTTTCGGTGCTTAAAATATATTTGAATATTTTCCGCTTGTGTGTTCGTTTTATGCGGCTTACATTTTAGCAACACACTTTTTCATTTCTATAAAATGTAGTTCTTCTTTTAGTTGCTTAATGACATATAGGTGGATTTTTTTTCAAATCTCTAATCACAAAACAGTTGGACAGCTCAAACTCAACAAGAGACAGGAGAGCGCTAGGAAAAAAAACAGAAAGAGCAAAATACAAAAAGTTGATTTGTGCTTGTTCTGAAATAAAAACGCCTCAAGAAAGGGAATAAAGTATGAAACCACATCGTATCATTTTTGCCTGCTGCACAGTATTGTCGCTAAGATTTGAAGGGCAGATGTTTTTTAACCTAATGCGACTCGAATATCAAAGTTGCGTCATCGAAACAGTACAGTCACATTATTACGTACGTCAGAGACAGCTTGCTCTAATTAGTTTCTAGCTTCTTATCAACATTTTAACACTCCGGGCAATAAAAATTGTTGCTGCTAATAAAGCTAGTTGGCATGGCAACTGATCCAAACAGCTGGCATTGTTGTTGGCCTCGTATGAACAGAGCGGATTGACATCCCGGCTGGAGTTTGCAAATAATCAGGCATTTGGACAGAGACGCTAGCGACCGCTGACCGAGCAAGGTGCTAGATGCAGCTGAGAAGCTGGGCTGGGCGTTGTTGACATAAACCGAATAAGCCTCCTTAGCCACTGCAAAATCAGTTAAACTAAACGAATTAAGGATATTGAAGCTTTATAATCAAGGTTAAACGCGAAGAAACAGCCAGTCAAAGGGTGTTCAGTCAAGTTCAGTTCTTACTGGCGAATACGTCAATCTCAAAAATGTGTAGAAAATCCGGCGTTCCGCTACTGCTATTCTTGTAGACGGCCAGGTACCTGCCCAGAACAGGCGCGTAACAGTTTATGTTGATCGGGTTATCAGCAGCGGTTGGCACATCGGTGTAGTAAAAGCACAGGTCGAACAGGTCTTTGTTAAACGCAGTCCACACCATGGGATTATTTGAGAGTCCTACGGTGGCAGCGGAATGCGCATAGATAAAAGCAAACGCAAAATCAGACAAGAAAAAATGATTTAGAAATTTTTCTAATGCTTCTGAGTTAGATAGATAGATAGATAGATAGATAGATAGATAGATAGATAGACAGATAGATAGATAGATAGATAGATAGATAGATAGATAGATAGATAGATAGATAGATAGATAGATAGATAGATAGACAGATAGATAGATAGATAGATAGATAGATAGATAGATAGATAGATAGACAGATAGATAGATAGATAGATAGACAGATAGATAGATAGATAGATGGATAGATAGATAGATAGATAGATAGATAGACAGATAGATAGATAGATAGATAGATAGATGGAAACGTGCATCGATACGAGTAAATGGATTGGATTGCTCATGATTCAATTTGTGGCAGCGAAATTTGCTTCGTTAAAGCAATCAAAAGCAACAAAACCAAAGGCATCTGATTAAGACAGTTTACCAATGCTAGTCTTCGAGAATCTCTGCGGAGTCACACTATCCAGCCGGTTCCACACTCTGACGCTGAGCACAAGGTACGGCTGCTCCATGTCCAGCATCGCCCATGGCAGGGTGTCCCCGCTGGCCGTGTGTATGAGGGCCGCGCCGGTTGTGACACCGTCATTAATTGTAGCCGGAGCTGCGCTATTGTGGATCATTGTGGACATCTTAGCGGTTTTGTTCTTGCCAACCGCGATCAGCTCGTTGGCTAAAAATTTTTTGTCGCGCGATGATTCAGCAGAATATTCTTTTCCGGTACGCAATTACTATTCAGAAAAGCTATATTCAGGAGATGCTGGTTGCTTACCTGTCACCAACCAGAAACAGCTGGCAATAAAAATGATTGTTGAGATCATGGCCAATATAGGATTTTTCATGGCTATTCAGGAATCATAGCCCGGTCTAGGAGAAGAAACGCTTCGCATTTCCTCTTATTAAAACAGCTGAGGATTATCCCGTGGAAATTTCATGAATGTCCGTGGCTGTAGCCATGGTGATGCAAGTCCACACTTTTAACTGTTGCAACTTGCAATCTATTGGCTGCTGCTGTTTTGACATTGTCCTCTCTATATATCCGAGAGTCTATATTCAGCACTGTACAATTGATGCATAATATTCAGTTATGTAGATTTACATGGGTCCGTAAAAACAAATAGCCAAGGACTTCGTGTTAATAGCTACTGGACGCAAGGATATTTGTTAAGGAGAGCGCTACACTCAAAAAACTTTAGTATTTTTTCTGTAAGTTTTGTGCGTCACATTTTCAATCTTAAGAATAGTAATAATAATAAATTTAGACACCCGACCTTTCGATCAGATGTGCAGCCCACGGCACAGCCGCAGCTAGTTGCGCGGCGCATCCGAGGGCTGTGTACAGCTTTCAGCCTGACGGGCTGGAGGGGCCGCAACACCCACCCTAAATTTACCCAGCTCAAACTAGTACCCGATCTCAGCTGGGTGGACTGAAGTAATGCGGGATTAAGTGCCTTGCTAAAGGGCACAAATTGTCTCCTAGGGCCGGGACTCGAACCCACGACCTTCCGGTCATGAGGCAGGCCTCTCTTTACAATCTTAAGAACGGCTTTTATTGAGCATTATTACAGGTAGATAATGGCGTTCTAGTTATGGAAGGAAAATTAAGAAAGAAGGTTAGATTCGCCCAGAGGTCTATTATTTAGTGGTCCTTATAGTCTTGCCCAAACCTGCACAGCAGCTCATTAGTAGCGTTGGACTGAATTTAAAGCTAAATGACAAGTGATGGCTTTAAGCGTGGCAGCAGATTTGCTGCATATACAATTTTTTCTATTACTTTTGATAGCTGACTGCCAATTAAAAAAATTTAATATGCTCGCATCGGGAAGAGTCGTGCAATGCAATACTGCTATAAAATTATTATAACAGCAGCATAAAATGACCTTTGCATGCTATTGGAGACGAAAAACTTGCAGGGTGCCCACAGTGCTCTGAATTAATAAAATATAATGGCAGAGTAAAAGTAGAAGTTAGCTATAGTAAATAAATAAATATTTTAGGCAAGTAAAATTAATTGATTTGTTCAGTGAAGCAGACAGACGGCCAGACAGACCACACAGACACAAAGACAAGCAAAAAGACAGGTAGGCAAACACACAGACAGACACACAGCCAGACCGACAGACAGACAGACAGACAGCCAGACAGACAGACAGACACACAGCCAGACAGACAGACAGATAGACAAACAGACAGACAGACAGACACACAGTCAGACACACAGAAAGGCAAAAAAACAGACAGACAGACAGACACACAGACCGACAGACAGACAGACAGACAGACAGACAGACAGACAGACAGACAGACAGACAGACAGACAGTCAGACACACAGAAAGGCAAAAAGACAGGTAGGCAAGCACACAGACAGACACACAGCCAGACCGACCGACAGACAGACAGACAGACAGACAGACAGACAGACAGACAGACAGACACACAGCCAGGCAGACAGACAGATAGACAAACAGACAGACATACAGACACACAGTCAGACACACAGAAAGGCAAAAAAACAGACAGACAGACAGGTAGATCGATACATTAATTGATACACATGGTGCATGCCTGGCATGGTTCTAAGGGTTACGATTACACTTAGCCTAGCTGTGATAGATAAGCAGTTTTTAAGGCTAGAAAGAATTTGAAATCAGAGTGCCTGGCTGCAGTAGAATGAAGATCATCGTGTCAATTGAAGCATGAGATGAGTCAATGAACTATGGCCGTTTGCTTTATAGAGCCCATTTTTCTAATTATAATGAGTTTATTAGACCGTGATAAGTGAGACTACATGCCATTAGTAATTGGTCATTAATCATCACGGCTGGTCACTGGCATGACGCGCACAACTCAGTTACACTCGGATCCACTCGCCTCGACAAGCATCTCGAGCTTCAACTGAAGCCATTCTGGAACATCGCCAAGAGTCCTAGTGATGTTTCTTCGCAGCAACCAAAGCAGCTGGCAGTCTTGGCAGGCTGCGGCAGCCACGATCAGTTCCTGCTGGTCCGCGTCAGCACGAACTGCAACATCCTTGATCCAATGCTGCGCCGTTTCGTCAGCTGCATCGATCAGTACAAGGTGCAGAGCCTCGAGCAGGGCCTCGAAATTCATGTAGAAAAAGTTGGCGTAATTATCCAACTCGAGAGGAAACGGATCCTCAGGAATGGTTAGGAATGAGTAGGTTAGTTCCTCGTAAAACAGGAAGCAGAATTTCCAAGCGGAGTCTCTGCCTGTCAGATGCTGCCACACAAAGTCCGATGTTGCTCCAGTTGCAGGTTTATCCGCGGCCCAGGCGATGCCACCACCACGTGTGGTTTCTGTGGATCTGCAATCGATGACAACTTGACGCGCTGTCGCTCGATCGCCCAACCTGATGAAGTGCATCGCTCTGAGGCACTCACGGGCTGAACGGGCGCAATCTGGCAGCTTGTCAATCAGCTCTGATAGACGCTCGCTAGTCTCAGAGCTGTAATATTGATCAGCTAGGCTCCACAAAGCTTCTTTGACAATGTCGTAGATTTCGTGATACTCGACAAGTCCATCAGTTTCTGATCCTGTAGTTAGATTTTCTAATAGAATTGGAAGGACCAGGAACGGATGGAAATGAAATTTTCCCGAGTCTGCTACGGGCCTAAGGCTGTCCTGGAACTGCATCAGAAGGTGCGGCAGGCTGGCCAATGCAGATCTCAGAGCAGCGGCTGCATCATTCAGGCCCTGGTTCACACTGTCCGTCGAGCTGATATCCACGCCTCTCAAGTAAACCGAGGCATCGCTCAAGAAGAAGTGGTCCATGATGCGACCATCGGCACTGCCCGACCTACGCGCGCTCTCCACACCGTCGAGCAGAATCTGTAGGGAGCGTCTGATCAGATGGACAAGATTTGCACTGTTCCACTGCTCAACGGGTGTCTCATCGATCATTTGAAAGGTGTTTTAGCGTGATACGACTTGAAACCGTTGTGGCGGACGGCCTTCTTCAGCAGCCATTTGAGCGCGACAAATAGTTGGCCCTGCAACGTGTTGAGACTTCGTAGCAGTCGTTTCTCCAGAAAACTCGTGCTAACTCGCAGCTGCTCGCCAGCCTTTCCAGGAGGTGCCGCGTGAACTACGTGACAGGGGGATGCGTCCGACGCTAGGTCGTGTCGCAGCTGGCGAAGAACAGACTCGGCAATGTTGGACTTGCAGACTCGGTCTTCCTGTAGCGGCTCGATGGTTGGGTAGCAACAAAGGAGGCGGGCGAGCACTTCATCCACAGCCGGTCTGAGCTCTGAGCCGCGCCACGCAAACGATGGACTCGATGCTAAAAAATATTTTTTTTGAAGCAGAAAAGGTCAGATTTGTCTGCCTCAGATAGTTTGTACAGTTTTTGTAAAAAAAACTAAACTAAACACTCACCAAAACCAGGATTCAATAGGTGACCATTTTTGTACTCAAAAGTCTGCACATCAGCACACTGGCAAAAGCCTCTAGGATGTAGCAGATTACCTTCCACCAGTTGCATCACATCGATATCCGATTCCAAGTCGGTTCTGCCGTCCAAAGTTTTCAGACTGTTGCCCCAGCCTTCGGAAAAGCTGCCAACAACGAAGAATCCATTGTCAGTACGTCTCCTTCGTAGGATATCTTGTAGAACATCAGCGGCAGCGCTCTGCAAAGCAGCTCTTGACTCGATGAAGCCCGATTGAGTGAGCATTTTGTGCAGCTGCTGGCTCAGCTCTGAGTCACATGGTATTGGCCTAAAAGTACAATTAAAAAGTTCAAAAACATGTCCAAATTGTGTACTTGAAAGTTTTCATCACGAAAAAATGCTCGCCTGTCTGAAATCGATTTGACGGACGAGGCCGAAGTTTGCGCACAACTTAGCAACTGGACAACACGACTGTTGCCGAATTCCTGAGCGCAGCGTAGAGCGGGCTCCATCAACTCCGCTGGATGAGGAAGAGCCCAGTACTCGCCAATTAGCTTTTCAACTACTTCATAGCGACCGTTTTGCGACGCAATACTAATAGGAGATTTTCCAACGTTTGTTAGTATTGTGACGTCGGCTTTTGCCTTAATTAATATTTCGACTACCCGGGTGTGGCCTTGACCGGAGCCAATATAGAGCGGCGTGCGGCCATCGTTTTGTTGACAATTGACGTCGGCTCGTGCTTTGATAAGCGAGCCAACTACTCGATGGTGACCTTGCTGGGAGGCTGCGTAAATTGGCGACTCACCAGTGTCTTGCTGAAGATCAACGTTGGCTTGCGCTTGTATGAGCGAGCTAACAATCTTATGGTGGCAGCAGCGGGATGCTACATAGATTGGTGAACGGCCGCTGCGTTCCTGAGCATCGACGTCAGCTTGAGATTTGATTAGCAGGTCCACGACAGTCTGATGACCTTCAAATGACGCAATAAACAGAGGCGTCTCACCGGTGTTACGTCGAATATCAAGATCGGCCTGTGCATTGATGAGCAAGTTGACGACCTTGCTATGGCCGTTGCAGGAGGAAATATAGAGAGGTGAATAGCCATCAACGTCTCGATAATTAATATCGGCTTGACTTTTTACTAGCAAGTCAACCACCAGATGGTGCCCGTTGTGAGAAGCAGCATAGAGGGTTGAAGTGTCATTACTTAAAAGGTTAGCATCAGCTCCAGCGCTGATTAGCGATTCAACAACTTTGTGATGACCGTTCTGTGACGCAATGTACACGGGTGTACAGCCGTCCAGCATCTCTTGGAGATTAACGTCGGCTCCCGCTTTGATTAAGGAGTCGACAACTTTGGGATGATCGTTTTGAGAAGCAATATAAATCGGCGACTCGCCTGTATTTATTGGAAGATTGACGTCCGCTTTAGCGTTGATTAGTAAGTCAACTACTTCAACGTGTCCTTCCTGGGATGCGATGTACAGAGGCGAACAGCCGTCAAGCCAATCCTGGGCATTGACGTCGGCTTGCGCTTCGATGAGTAGCTCGACCACCCGAATGTGGCCAATACGTGACGCAATGTAGATCGGTGAGCAGCCGTCTGATTCCTGAAGATCAACGTCCACTTGAGCGTAGATGAGCGATCGAACAACGTCGTAGTGGCCTTGATGCGCTGCAATGTAAATAGCGGACTGGCCCTTCTGGTTCTGCTTGTCAAGCTCGACACTGCCCTCTTGAATAAGTCGCATCACCAAGTCGTTATTTCCGTAAAAGCAGGCAATCATAATAGGAGTTGCCTGAGCACACAGCTCATTGAAGTAGAAAAATTCGTTGATACACCGTCGGGTAGCCATGATTCGTTCAAACTTGTCGATATCGCCGGTTTCCAATACAGACAGCAGTTCTTTGTCCTCAACTGCAGGATCAACTGGCTGGAGCTCATCCTCGTCTTCACTACTTGTCCCAATTTGGGAATTCATATAGACGGTAAAAACAGCCACAATAATTCGTTTTAAGGACTGCATTTCTATTTAGTAGATATGAAATAGAACTTAGGTAAAGAAGCTGTCCAGATCTCAGCCTGCGCTTGCCTTTTCTTTTCTTCTTCTCAGCGTTTTATTATTTTTCGAGAAGAGATGACTGAGTGAAACAAAAGCTTCTCATTCAACCGCATTATATGCAAAATCATACAAAGCCACTGTATGTACAATGCAACCAACCACTATACCTCTAGTTTGTACAGGAGATGTACAGTAAGTTGCGAAGCTTCAGCCTTCAGTTAGTCCGTCAACAATGCTAAACTTACGCCAACTGCTACTTCAGCAGTAGTCTGGTGAGATTGTCTTGAAACTTAATAGGATAGTCCTACTTAATATATCTTCAGTGGTCAAAATTTAAACAAAAATTAAAGAAAAATTTGCCGTTTTCGAATGTGAATGTGCACCTAAAGAAGTGACACGCTGAAGACTCAATTCCCGAGACAAAAAATGTGGCCTTTTGACGTAACGGCACGAAAATATAGAAACTGATCTACTGTAGAGTGCAGTGTTTCGATATAAATTATTTAAAAATTCATGCGCTTATTACCCTACTCGCTTAAGTAGTATTATTAGAACTTGCAAACCAAACCCTAGAAGTACAACATGCGCTCACCTATAAAAAGCACGCTCATCAATCAAAGATCATGTGACTACTATAAATAGTAACCAATCAATTTTACTGTCAAAATCAACCCACAAACACACCAATCATGTAACCCACACTCAATCAAAAGGTCACGGAAGCGGTAATCAATCTTTTTCACTTTTTGTGCTTCCGCTAGTTTAGTTGTAAAAATCTCTACCCTCTCAAAGTTGTCAAGCGTTGACCCAGACTTTTGACAGAATTTTGTCAGCTGTACATTGAACGCACTCATCGAACCCGAGAGGGTCCGATTCCCTATAAATACACGAGCTCCGGAGAGCCAAAAATCAGACTCTCCCGGCCGGAGAAAAGATCTCTGAACTTCACAGAGAAGATAACTGAGAGGAAGACGTTCAGGACGGATTTGAACATCCGGGTCTTGTGGTAAGAGTTCCTTATTTCTATTCGTGAACCTCTAATTAATTATTAATTAGAAGCTTATATTGAAGTTAGTTGATCCCTCTCCTAGTAAGCGTCAAGTTACGACTTACCTTGATCACAGACGTGTGATCACATTTATATTTTGATTCAGTTAGAATCGGTGAAGCGCCAGACTCGTGGTAACTCCAACCAGGGCTGGTAAGAAGGAACAGCACCACCACAAGGGTTATTGGTCGACCGGAACTACGCGACATAATTGTATCTAGATACTTTGATTCTATTGGTTCGTCGCGGATTGTATTCGAAAGCAGAGAATAAATCTAATTCTCCTGCTGTTTGATCCAGATATCTGAAGGGCAACCGAAGCCACACGACAGCAGCTACAGACAGCACTCGAGTCCTATTGTCAGAGAATCCAAAGCAACAAGCAGAGAACCCCGCGGAAGTCAAGAGCGAATCCAGAGCAACAAACAGGGAACCCCGCGGAAGTCGAGAGCAACTCGAGAGACTACAATTAAAGAAGGTAAGATCTACATTTGTTGAACGCGCGCAAGTTACTGGGGCACCCAGCAGTTGCTGGAAGTGATAAATTCCTGAAGGCAGTAAGGAACTTATCAATTGGTGATCTCGCCCTCTTGGCAACAGTTTACGAAAGCCCTGATCAAGCGATCGTAAATTCAAGAGAGCTTTTTCACAGTACTGTTTTGAGAAACTAAGACTTTTTCGAGCTCATAACCTTTCGTACACACGTTTGAGTACACATTTGAGTACGTTTTGTGCACAGTTGAGTACATTTGAGTACATTTTGAGTACACTTGAGCACAGTTTGAGCACAGTTTGAGTACACTTTGAGCACACTTTGAGCACACTTGAGCACACTTTGAGCACACTTTGAGCACACGACTCAAATTAGAAAAACAGAACTTTTGAGCACAAAGAACCTTTTCGACACAGCTTTTTCGGCACAACTTTTCGGTTCACACCTTTGCGTGAGGGTACGTACGTGATTGCGTAAATTGCTCAATTGCTTATTGCTTAATTGCAAACACTTGTTTAAGGGAATCCCACACGCACACACGCACACACGCACACAAGCCGACACACCGAAATTAAACTGAAATTAAACCAAAACTCACTTGCACACTGAAATTAAATTGAAATTAAACCCAAAATCACTGAAAACAAACAAAAAACAAAACTAAAACAAAAACCAAAACAAAAAAGAAAAAGAAAAAGAACTTAACCGAAAGTTCATAAAGAACAAGCACCGACAAGAAGAAAAACAGGCGCACAAAGAAAAGAACACAAGGAAAAAGAGAGGTCAAAACCGCAAGACTACACGCCGATTCATCAACAAAGAAGTTAAAGTTCGAAGAGAGAAACACACTGGACAATCCTTTGGACATAGATCCTGATTTACATCTACCGTTCTATCCAATCAATCAAATGGCGCGTCGAAATCCTACGGTGCACAGAGACATCAAAGAAACCGTCGGCAGTTACACGATGGATAAAGATTTTAACACGTTTGTCGAACACTTTGACCTCGTAGCCAGAGAATATGGACTGCAGAATCCGGAAAAAGCGCAACTGTTACCACCACTGCTGCAAGGGACAGCCAGAGAGATTTATAGCAAGCTTGACGCCGCAACACAGCAGAACTACGCGGCGCTGATCAATCAACTGCGAACGCAATTCAATAGGTGTGGAACAAATCGGTCAGTGCTGCTACACAAGCTACACAATCGGAAAATGCAACCTACTGAATCATTCTTGTCTTTCGTCGACGATATTCGGCAACTGGTGAAGGCATTGAATCAACCGCAAGCACAGCAAGAAGGCGATCAACCCTTAGGGATTGCAGAACAAGCCGCTAGAGAAAGACAACGAAGGATGGACACGGAGCAAAGTCTGATTCTACACGTCATTAATAACAGCAGCGGATCATTGAAAGACAGACTACTGAGAGAAAACATTGACACAGAAGAGGCCCTCATCAGATGTGGAATGCAATGGGAAGCAAGCGCACCGCTAATGACAAACAACAACACGGACATTCAGCAACTATCGCAACAATTGAACAAATTAATGCAACATCAAATGGCAGCAATGACAGTGCAGCAAGCGCCACCACAAAGAAGAAGATCAACTGTCACGTGCTACTATTGTGGAAAAGCAGGACACTACAGAGCTGAATGCAGAATAAAACGAGACCAAGAAGGACGGCGATACAACAACACACCCAATGGAAATTGGCAATACAGGCCGCCTACACAGCAGCAACAAGGCCAGCAAAGAAATCGAAGATACAACAACAACAAACCAGGCATGAGCCGCAGCAGACAAATTGACAGATATGTTCCAAAGCAGCCTACGCAAGCACCAAAACGCTACACCAATGTAATTCAAGAAGACGAAACACAGCAGCCAGAAGAGAGTTTCAGCATCAACGCATTGGAAATGGATTTCGGATTAGAAGAAAACGGTCAAGAACGGTATGAAGGCATGATAAATATGATTGAAGAAGTGGCAACAACGAGTCAATCTGCAGAACCAAACACTGGAGCGAAGGAATCAAGTTACAACAAAACAGGCGCGCACAATAAACCACGATGTTTCTACTGCAGCAAGGTTGGACACGTCATCAAAAATTGCCGAATAAAGAAAAGAAATGACAACTTGCAGCACAGCAAAAATCGCTACTTGATGAAGGAAAGGAAAGTTGAACAACACCACCAGCGCCGAAGCAGCAAAGAAGCAGAAAAATACTACTGGCAAAGACAGGCAAAGAAATCGCGCAAGGCAAGCCAACAATGGGCTTCGGACAGCAATGAACAAATGAAATTTGATACCACCAGCCACGCAACCGCCACAACACGCGACAATGAGGAAAGGCGCAGCCAACAACACAGAGAGGAATGGAGAGAGAGGAAAGAAGGCGCAGCGAATGAACAGCCGCCAAGGGAAGAAAGGAAGAAAGTGGCAGGCAGCCTCGCATGGAAAATGAAATCCGTCATCTGGCTAGTACTACTTGGACTACTGACAGTAGCAAGCGCAACAAAGGATCAGCTAAAGCCAATGATTTGTCCAACTGACGCCCACATTCAGCCGATGATCTACAAGATTCCAACGGATGTCAAATGCAGCTACTTCAAATCCAACCAAACAAAGCCGGTACCGATAACAATACAGCTGTACAAGGCAAATATCAAGAAGCATCGACAGACAGGCATTGTTTGTTTCCGTGACAGACACGAAGTGGAAAAACTATGGCTAATGCAATGGAATCGTATACGATTTTGGTCGCACGCAACTCCAGTCACGAAAAAGGAATGTCTACTGTGGAATCAAACACTATACTCCAAGGATGGACAACTGCATCCAGACGCTAAGGTTGGCGACGCACAACTATATCGAACAACGAACTCAGCCAACGGACCGTACATTCACAAAGCTGGATATAAGCGGATATATCATGCTACAAACAGCTATCTGATTCGCAATGTTCCGTTTGTACACAATCCGTTTGAGCAAATGGAATCACTACAACTGCCACTACAAGACTGCCAATATGGAACAGGGTACTGTGCAACAAAGAAGCTGAACAACGAAGAAATGGACAACTTGCCGCTAGCACCGACATATCATCAAGACTACAGATGGCAAATTGAGCATCGGACTGACTCAAGATACGTCGCGTACCGAACAAGGCAATACTTTCTTGCTTGGGAAGTACAACAAGATGGCGACTGCAAGTATCAAAGCTACCACACAATGAAAGGCAACTTGCTATCCAACACCTTTGTATCAAACACTGGCGATTTGGCACTGACATTCGAGAAGAAACCAAAGGAAATCAGACTACAATGCAAAGATACGAACACGACGCTGTACATCTCTGAACAAGAAGTTCCAATCAAAGTTGCGGACAAGGACAAAGACACCTTCTTACAAATAATCAACGGCATATTCAAGGTCAACGATCGAACGAAAAGAGACTTGGAAAGACCATCGCTGGTATCTAATCGACTACTCGCAGCAAAACTGACAGCATTGGATCATAACCTGCACCAGCAGTTAAACTACTTGCACCGATCACTTGTGCAACTGACATGTCGCATGCACGAGACCAGCCTTAACTACGCACGGCAGAACTACTACGTGAATCCAACAATGACGTTTCGGAAGATCACTGGATTGACAGACGTCTTAGCAATTCCGGTGCTAGGACACTTACTGATCTACAAGTGCACTCCGATCCAACACTACAACATTCTACCGTCAAATACGTCGACAACTTGCTACGACAAACCAAGGATTGAAGCATTTCACGGTGGAAAAAGGATTCAAGGATTTCTAGACACAGTGCAAAACATCATCGTCGGCACAGCAATTCCAAGACCATGCATCAACACAGCAAACTACTTCAACTTGGAAGGTTCGCTACACATCATAGGAGCTTCGGGTAACGCCACTAATGTCACGAAGCCGGAAGTCATCATCGATGAGAACTATGACATCATGGATATACAGCTAAGGTTCAACAGGACGCAGTACACACCATTCGCGGACATCAAGCTAGACGAGATAACACCAGGATGGACAATCAACGATTTCCTGCAAGCATTCATCAACCAGCGGAACTTGTTCAACGAACTGTTCGTACGAAGAGAGAAGAAAGAATCGTCAACAGCGCTACCCATCGTAATGAAAGTTGACCAAGCGATACAATCGTTTTGGACAAACAGCTTCCTGGATCTTATCAACGGAAAAGGATCCCTGTATGCTGTATCAAGGCTTCATCTTCTACAGCGCCTGCGTCGTATGGATGGTCGTTATCATCTTCGTCATCAGCCTGATAGTACGCTGTTTCCACAAGTTGCTACCGCACAGGAAGAGCATTAATGCTATCCTAGGACAAAATACAGCAAAGACTGAAGAAGAAGACAACAGCACGCCAGCACAGCAACAAGAAGCGACAAATAGCCGATTATATCCGACAATTCCGCCGACACCGACAGCACCTCCGCAGATGCCATACTATCCGACAGGACAGCAAGAGCCGACGTGGCCACAAAACTACGTCTGCACGCTAAATGCCAAGCTAGGTAAAGCAATGGCACAGGTACTAATAAACAATGTACCATGCAGAGCACTTCTGGACTCAGGCAGCTCCATCACCGTGATCTCAAAGAAACTATGCAACCAACTGAAACTGGCAATGAGACCAACGACAATAGCCGTCGCAGGAGCCGGAGGACATTCACTCAACATTCTTGGAAAGACCGACATTGACCTGAGGATCGCGAATAAGAGCCTAACAGTACCAACCTATGTGCTTGGCGACACACTACCTAACCAGGATGTCATCATTGGAATTGACACCTTCAAGCAACTACGGCTACCGCTGACATTCGACTTCCACAAGCAGACCTTCAAGATCGACACGGTTGAGCAACCACTGGTGAACCAGATTGCGTTTTTGCCTAAAGTGAGCTTAACGCATGACGTCATCATACAGCCGGAAAGTTCATGCTGGATAAAGGCAACGATCAATGGAAATCAACAGCTGGAAGAAGCCATGATCTTCGATCCACAGAAGAAACTACTTAACCGATTCGAGATTATGATTCCGACAGCACTGGTAATGGTTGGAGCCGATCGACAAGTACCAGTCCAAGTGTTCAACCCGAACAGGCAACCAGTACACCTACGACCGAAGACTTGCCTGGGACACCTGAACACACAAGCATCGGTCATGCTAATTCAGCAAACGGCACCAAAGCTAACGAAGGAACAATTTCAACAGCAAATCAACTTGGATGACAGCCCAATAACGACAGAACAAAAGGAAAAAGTCCGAGCTTTACTATGGAAATACAACGAAGCCTTTTGTCACCACAGCTATGACATCGGACTTGCCAAGGACATCAAACAGACTATCAAACTATTGCCGCACACAGAACCAATTCAATGCAAGGCCTACCCGATCGCTAAACACTTGCAGAAGTCTTTCGACGAAACAATTGAGAACATGCTAAAGCACGGCATCATCAGCAAAGCGATCTCAGCTTATTCGTCACCATGTCTACTAGTTCAGAAGAAAGACACCAACGAGAAGCGTTTAGTCTGCGATTTTCGACTACTCAATAAGTACATCCCAACGGATCAACAGAGCCTACCAAAGATTTCGGAGTTACTCGCTCGACTAAACACGGCACGACTATTCACGGTATTCGACTTACGACATGGATTTTGGCAAATTGAGATCGAGAAGGAGTCACGACAGTACACAGCCTTCAAGACCTACAATGGACAAGTCTACGAGTACAACCGCTCCCCAATGGGTTTGAGCAACAGCCCTGCAACGATGAGCAGACTCACCGCATACATGCTAGCTGGATGCACTAATCTGCTACACTACGTGGACGATATTCTCGCCTTTGGAGAAGATTTCGACAAACTCTACGCCGCTACAGAACAAGCATTGTTCCTCATCCGACGACAAGGACTCAAGCTACAGCTGACCAAGTGTAAGTTCTTTAGAGACAATGTTCGCTACTTAGGACATCAAGTAACAGCAAATGGTATTTCGCCGGATCCAGACAACGTTGAAAAGGTAAAAAAGTTTCCAGTTCCGACAAGCATCACGAAGGTACAATCCTTCCTCGGATTGGCACAATACTTTCGAAAGTTCTTGCCCAACTTCGCCAAAACTGCACAGCCGCTATACGATTTGATCAAACAACCAAAATGGAAACAAGAAAATTGGAAGCAAGAACAGCAAGAGGCATTCGACAAGATCAAGCAGCAGCTCACGACGGACGCACTACTGCAACATCCTGACTTCGACAAACCATTCATTATCGAGACAGACGCATCAGGAACAGGACTTGGAGCTGTTCTTCTACAAGAAACTGCAGACAAGAAAGAACGGCCAATAGCTTACATCAGCAGAGCATTGAGACCCAACGAGACGAAATGGTCAGCGACAGAACGAGAACTACTAGGAGTACTGTTCGCAATGCAACAGTTCCATTACTACATCTATGGTTCGCCGCTACAAACAATCGTTCGAACGGACCATGCACCGCTCACCTAAGTTGTCACCACCAAAGGACAGACCAACAACAGACTCATCAGAATGACGTTGAAACTACAGGACTACAACTTCAAACTGGTGTACAAGACAGACGTCTCAAACAAGGCAGCAGATGCACTATCACGCATGTACGAAGTCAACGCAATACATCCGATACCGTCAATTAAAGAGCTAACGGAAGAAACAGAAAAAGACAACTTCTGCAGCGCAGTATTGGACGACACTGGAAAGGCAAAGAAGAAGCTGACCACAGCGGAGAGGAAGTTTCTACAAAGATACAAGCATCAGCTAACAATGAAAAGATCAACATTGTTTTGGAACAACGGCAACACAGCACGGATCTACATACCATTCAGCTTTAGGAAGGCAATCTTAAATGAACTACACGACAATCCACTAGCCGGACATCTATCAGCGGAGAAAACGATTGCGCGGATCGAACAATACTACTTTTGGCCATCACTACACAACGACGTCAAACAATATTGCCGAGAGTGTCACTCATGCGCAGCTACGAAAACAGGCAGACGGCAAAAGCCTCAGCTACAATCAGTACCGAAGACAGGAACAATGGACTGTCTCAGCATTGACATCACCGGACCAATGCCACCGAGTTGTCTGAATGGCATCGCCTACACCTACGTACTGTCAGCACTCGACGTTTTTTCGAAGTTTGCAATTGTTGTACCATTGCCAGACATCACAGCACAGACAGTGGCAATGGCTTTCTTCAACGACATCATCTGCAAGTTTGGAACGTCAAAGACGTTAACATCGGACAATGGATCGCAATTCACGTCGCAGCTATTTCAGCAAGTCGTCAAGATTCTCGACATTCAGCAGATTTTTACATCGACGTACAATCCAAAAGCGTCATTGGTCGAACGCTTTCACCGTAACCTGCACGAGATGCTAACGCACTTCTCACATCAGCAGCCGGAGGATTGGATAATATTTCTACAATCAGTAACAATGGCCTATAACAGTGCCATTCACAGATCAACGGACAATACGCCATTCTTTCTGATGTACGGACGTGACTTCGTCCCACCGAATTTGCTAACGCAGCAACTGCTACCATCACAATACGTGGAGACACCGACAACGGTACAAAAGTTCGTCACACAGCTACACCTGGCATGGAAAATTGCGAAGCACAATTTGGATCGACAAGCAGCACTCAACATGGAGAACAACCGAGCTGAATCAACGCTACAAGTAGGAGACGTGGTCTACTTACACTATCCACCGCAACAGACGCATAAGCACGCACAAAAATACAAAGGACCATACAGAGTCGTCACGCTCGTGTCACCAACGACTGCCCGACTAGCAAACATGCAGGATCCGCATCAGAATCAATTCTACGTGCACATCCATCGGCTCAAACGCATTCGAGCAGATTCAACGTTTCTACCAACATTAAACAACGCCGATCACACCAAGGCTACAAATCGACACGTCGCAACTCAGCACGCAGAGACACAGACCGGGACAGAAGGCAGCCGGCACGAGTACAACTTAAGACCGCGTTAAATCAAAAGTTGAAACCCGTGTAGGCCTCGGGTAAAGAATAAGGCTACAGCTTGCGCTGAGCTTGTCGTAAGAGGCGACTAATCAGTGGCAAAAGAATGAGAGGTCGAAACCCGTGTAGGCCTCGGGTAAAGAATAAGGCTACAGCTTGCGCTGAGCTTGTCGTAAGAGGCGACTAATCAGTGGCACAGATTGAGAAGTTGAACCCCGTGAAGGCCTCGGGAGAAAATAAGGCTAAAGCTGGCACTGAGCTTGTCGTAGAAGACGACTAAACAGTGGCACACAATTGAACGTTGACATTGAGCAGTAGCCAGAGACGTTAGGGCTACAAACACTAATGCGTAACACTGACAATGCTTATGTACAAACTGACTCTACGGTAAACTTGCTAAACACAGCAGAACAGAACTGACGTTATCTTAACCACCCCCTTCTCTTTTTTTCGTGTAACAGTGATCCGGCAGATTGTAGAGATTTTCGCTATCGTCATCGAAGATTAGCCGGTAACTGATCATGGGCAATGTATTCTCACAGCCCGCTGTATGTTTAACGGATGATATTACTAACCAACCCCCTTGCTCACTTGCAACAAAATGCTCAAATACCTTTTTGTAAAAATTGTTTTGACTTCTAATTCAGGAAATACTCTACCGCAATTTTTTTTGTCCATATGTTAACAACGTGCACTCTTAAGAATGATATTTTTTATTTTCGAAACCCCTTTGTAATTTCGAGACGAAATTTTCGTAAAAAAGGGAGAATTTGTAGAGTGCAGTGTTTCGATATAAATTATTTAAAAATTCATGCGCTTATTACCCTACTCGCTTAAGTAGTATTATTAGAACTTGCAAACCAAACCCTAGAAGTACAACATGCGCTCACCTACTATAAAAAGCACGCTCATCAATCAAAGATCATGTGACTACTATAAATAGTAACCAATCAATTTTACTGTCAAAATCAACCCACAAACACACCAATCATGTAACCCACACTCAATCAAAAGGTCACGGAAGCGGTAATCAATCTTTTTGTGCTTCCGCTAGTTTAGTTGTAAAAATCTCTACCCTCTCAAAGTTGTCAAGCGTTGACCCAGACTTTTGACAGAATTTTGTCAGCTGTACATTGAACGCACTCATCGAACCCGAGAGGGTCCGATTCCCTATAAATACACGAGCTCCGGAGAGCCAAAAATCAGACTCTCCCGGCCGGAGAAAAGATCTCTGAACTTCACAGAGAAGATAACTGAGAGGAAGACGTTCAGGACGGATTTGAACATCCGGGTCTTGTGGTAAGAGTTCCTTATTTCTATTCGTGAACCTCTAATTAATTATTAATTAGAAGCTTATATTGAAGTTAGTTGATCCCTCTCCTAGTAAGCGTCAAGTTACGACTTACCTTGATCACAGACGTGTGATCACATTTATATTTTGATTCAGTTAGAATCGGTGAAGCGCCAGACTCGTGGTAACTCCAACCAGGGCTGGTAAGAAGGAACAGCACCACCACAAGGGTTATTGGTCGACCGGAACTACGCGACATAATTGTATCTAGATACTTTGATTCTATTGGTTCGTCGCGGATTGTATTCGAAAGCAGAGAATAAATCTAATTCTCCTGCTGTTTGATCCAGATATCTGAAGGGCAACCGAAGCCACAAGACAGCAGCTACAGACAGCACTCGAGTCCTATTGTCAGAGAATCCAAAGCAACAAGCAGAGAACCCCGCGGAAGTCAAGAGCGAATCCAGAGCAACAAACAGGGAACCCCGCGGAAGTCGAGAGCAACTCGAGAGACTACAATTAAAGAAGGTAAGATCTACATTTGTTGAACGCGCGCAAGTTACTGGGGCACCCAGCAGTTGCTGGAAGTGATAAATTCCTGAAGGCAGTAAGGAACTTATCACTACAATAACTTCGAAAATGGTCGTTTGTTAGGACTAGAGTAACAGACAAGTAGTTAATTTATGATTACATTCTGACATTCATGAGCTGCAGTCAGTGGAATGCAATATTCAAATAAGCTACTTAATACGAGTAAGAGTAATACGAGTAATATTTCTCGTAAGTAGAAAAATGAGGACGGCTTGACCTAGTGGTTATCGCAATAACTATAAAACGAAAGTCCCCCTGTGTCCGCTCAGCGGCCAAATTTAATAAGGGGGCCTCTCGCGGAGTGCAGTACTGGGGGTTGTTCAATGTACATGTATGCCCACGTCAATTTCAGTTCAGATGCACTATCTGAAAATGAGATAGTTAGGCCAGATGTACATCTGTAAGTGAGCATGTGCCCTGCTTACAGTGCATGTAAGCTCATACGTGTACGTACACGTGCGTTATTAGCAGTCAGTAGGATATGGACGATGGTGACGAAATTGTGGCTCCCGTGAGCCAAGAGTCTTCCTAGCATCGTCATGAAGCGTTTTGGAGAGCGTATGATCATTTCTAAATCGCCATCTTCTGTCTATTTGTTACCTTGGTTACCATATCGACGCATACTAATAATTAAATCAATGATCAAAGTCTTCGGAGCGAAAAGCAGAATTTTTTTATCAAAACAAATTCTTATGGCACGCTAGTTGATAAAAATTTTTCTTTCTTTTAAACTATTCAATATATTTTACAAAACATACATAAATGCAAAAATACGAAAACATGTTTAAAAAATAAATGCAACAATCACAACTGTGTAAACTTTGAAATAGCCTCAAATGGTTCAGCAAATACAAAATAAAAAAAGCTTCATGCAACACAACAGTGCTTTATCATGAAAATCTGTCGGCTACATTTGATCCTGTTAATTTGTGATCGGCTAATCACCCTTTCTCTACGCTTAGTTTGGTTTTATTACACTCAAATCGACCCCCTAAACAGGAGAGGTGGCGGGCAGATTGTACACAAGTGAGAAATCGAGGGGTGGAAGCTGAGGTGAGGCGTTTGTACACTGAGGTTTAGCACTTATCGATCTGTTGGGCTGTTAGTAGAGGGTCGTCGATAGTGAGGGACGATTGTACATTTCAGGCAGGGGGAGAGAGATGGTCGATAGACAGAGCGTACATAGAGGAAAGGAAAATTGAGGGTGCTGTACAAACCGTACATGGGGACAGTGCCTGCTAAGTGGAAATGAATTTTCATGCTTATAAAAAGCGTCCCCTTAGCTTAATAGACTTAAGTTGTGTACTTTAGCAAGTAGTTTGTCACATTTACTTTCTGCATGCATTCTAAAATTTTGGATTTTGAATTCCTCGATCGATCAAATATAAAATAATCAAACTTAACCTATTGTTATTGGATTTTGATTTTACGCTCGTAAGCATGATACAAACGGATAACACTGTAAAAAAACCCAAGAAGGTGCAACCCAAATGTTGCCATAAGTTCATCAGAACAAAAAAAAACGAATTTATTTCAAGTCTGAGATGATCAAATAATAGGTGATAAAAGACGATTATAATAATGCTCTTTATGCGCACTCAATCACCAACAACAGCAAGTTAGAAGGATACAGGCAAAAATATTTAGTGCTTTAACACAGTATTGTGCTGAAACAAATACGACACAAAAGTTAGAAACTGTCAGCTTACTTCGAGATATCAACAGTCGAAAAAGTGAAAAAGCTAAAAAATCGCAGACCAGACTAGAATTATAATTAACAAGGCCAAGGTGTAAATAAGTCAATTTATGGTTGATTTCAGAATGACCTCTCAGCGCCTAAAAAGCACATCTGAAGAAGGCATTTAAGCATGTCTGAGAAATAAAAACAGTATGATAATGAATAAATAATTCAAGACAACATTGGTGAAAAATATTGGCTTCATAAACGAAAGTTAAAACCCTTTTTGATTAGGATTAAAATAATTCGAATGACTGAGTCACGTCCTGAATGATGATTCAGCATCCCCTCAGATCACAGACCCGCATCCTGAATGATGATTCAGCATCCCCCTCAGATCACAGACCCGCATCCTAAATGATGATTCAGCATCCCCCTCAGATCACAGACCCGCATCCTGAATGATGATTCAGCATCCCCTCAGATCACAGACCCGCATCCTGAATGATGATTCAGCATCCCCTCAGATCACAGACCCGCATCCTGAATGATGATTCAGCATCCCCTCAGATCACAGACCCGCATCCTGAATGATGATTCAGCATCCCCCTCAGATCACAGACCCGCATCCTGAATGATGATTCAGCATCCCCTCAGATCACAGACCCGCATCCTGAATGATGATTCAGCATCCCCTCAGATCACAGACCCGCATCCTGAATGATGATTCAGCATCCCCTCAGATCACAGACCCGCATCCTGAATGATGATTCAGCGTCCTCCAGACTTTTGATTAACAAAACAGTTAAGCATCCCCCAAACCGACACCAGAAATCAATCATCATGCTACTAAGCAGCTGTCATCCTTCCTCGCCCTTTTCGTCGCCCAGACGCGGCCGGAACGGCTCGGCGTCCATAAACGAGCAGGCGCCGTCCAGCATGAGCTCCGCCAGCATCAGGCCGCTAGCCGGGCCGTTCAAAATGCCCCAGCAGCTGTGCCCGGCGCCCACAAACGCATTGGACAGACCGGGCAGTTGGCCAATTATTGGCAGGCCAGTTCGCGACACCGGCAAGTAGCAGGCCTGCCCGGCCACAACCGACTCGGCCGACAATCGGTCCGACACTGATTCGGCAAATTTTGCCAGCCGACGCAATTTATCAGCGTCGGCGATGACGTCGGCGGTGGACGCCGGCAGTGGCGCGTCGTCCGACAGGCCGCAGACGTAGAGAGTGCCGTCCGGACGAGGGTACAGCTCCGGGGAGTCGCCGTCCTCCTGCTCCGTGTACAGTGCGTGCGCGCTGAGCTGCTGGAGCTGCTGCTGCTGCTGCTCCTGCCGCGAACTGTCGCCGCCAGATGACACGGCGAGGATGACCGAGTGAGCTCGGTGGCCGAACACGGCGTCGGCGCCACCGGGCAGGTTCAGCCAATCGCCCAGAGCTGTGGAAGTCCACGGGCCCATAGCGAATAGAACTTTGGCCGACGAGCAATCAACGGTCTCGGATGTTTCGTTGACGTTGTCAGCTGTGCTAGTGTTGTCGCTATGGCAACGAATGTCGAGTTCGACAACCCGACCGTCGGCTACTCGGGCGCCGACGACACGGGCGCGGCGGATTCGAGTACCAGCTAGAGCGGCGGCGCGGTTGGCCAGGGCCGAGGTGAGCTTGTACGGGTGCACCTGGGCGCGTGATGTTGCACTCTTGATTATGATTTTGATTGACATGACTAAAGGAAGAGGAAGAGAATAAAAATTGGGAAAATTGAGAGTGAGAAATAGGACAGAAACTGGAGGGAAAAGGGGGAAAGTAGAAAAGAGAGGGACACAGAGGGGAGAGTCAGGGACACAGAGGGGAGAGTAAGGGACAAAGGGGGAGAGTCAGGGACACAGAGGGGAGAGTCAGGGACACAGAGGGGAGAGTGAGGGACACAGAGGGGAGAGTGAGGGACAAAGGGGGAGAGTCAGGGACACAGAGGGGAGAGTCAGGGACACAGAGGGGAGAGTCAGGGACACAGAGGGGAGAGTCAGGGACAAAGAAGGGAAAGACAGAGACAAAGAGAGGGGAGAGTCAGAGACAAAGAGAGGGGAGAGTCAGGGACACAGAGGAGAGAGTCAGGGACACAGAGAGGAGAGTCAGGGACACAGAGGAGAGAGTCAGGGGCACAGAGGGGAGAGTCAGGGACACAGAGGGGAGAGTCAGGGACACAGAGGGAAGAGTCAGGGGCACAGAGGGGAGAGTCAGGGACACAGAGGGGAGAGTCAGGGACACAGAGGGGAGAGTCAGGGACAAGAGGGGCAGTGACGGGAGAGCAAGGTAGCCTAAGGGGGAAATAAGAGATCAGAGGAGTTAGGGACAAGGGACAAGTGAATGCACTTTATTCGTAAGCTGATAGTGCTTAGCGACCTTCACAAATTCCCAAATGGGAACAAAATCCTGCCCCAGAGTAAACAATTATCTGCTGCTCCAATAATCCATACGCAGATGGAAGTGAGTCGCTTCTCTATCGCCCTCTAGCAGAGCCGCTCACTTGAGCCGATATCGATTTTTTTCCTCAAGAATAATTTTCCCCGAACCACCAAATCCTCTCGTTCGATATAAATCTAACCAACTCCCCGCTGCCCGCCTCCTGCCCTCACATTAGGGGAGACTCTGGAAAGCTGCAACTTAATCTTTCAAAGGGGAAGTGGGACAGGCGGACAGGATCAATAAGAGAAGCCCCTGGAAGTAGGAAAGAAAAAGCTAGATTTAGTTTTTTTGGGCCACTTCGCGGGATGTTAACCCAAAGCATCGTGTCGTGGCATGTCTAAATTCCAATAGATTGGCTTGCCTAGCAACTAATAATCAAAGAGAGAAAAAATTACGCAACAAGTTCAAAAATTCGCTAATAAAAAGACGCCAAAAAGAAAGAAACAAAGACCAAGAGCTTGACTATAATCTAAAAATAAATTACAAAAAGAGACCCAAAATTTCAAATTTGGCTCGAATTCCAATCTTAAGAACAAAGACTAGATAGTAACCTATTCCGGAACAGAACAAAGACCATCTAGCTAGTGAGATGTGTTTGCTTCAGAATCAGCTACAAAATCAAAAATATTACGAATATATCAAAGACCTGATAATAAAAAATACTAAAAAAGTCAGCAAAGACTAGGAATTTCGGAATTCAACACTCATGAATCGGAAAAAAGATTAGAATTATAAGAAACCAAGACTTGAACCTATAAAACAGAACAAAGACTAAAAAATCGAAAAAACCAAGACCAGGAAAGTCTAAAACCAAGACTCACAAAGTGAAAACAAGAACAAAGACCCGAATGATCAACAACAAAGACTAGAAAATGCTAAATACCAGAACAAAGACCAGGCGTCAAACCTGAGCGGTATTGCTAGAATCCCCCAGCCTGCAGGCTCTCGTCACTTCGGCGGTCACCCAATCGGGACAGCCGGTGATCGGCCGGCCGCAGCGAGGCCCGCCAAGGCGAAGCCGCAGCGACAGCGTGTCCAAAGGCCGATAGTCCAATTGGACGCCCAGTTCGGCTTCAAGCGAGGCGTGCAGCCGGAAACTCTCGCTAGCCAGCCTGGCTAGAGGACCGGCGCTGGAGTCCGAGTCGCCGCCGCCGCCGCCGCACCAGTCTCGGGCGAGGAATCCGCCGGCTTTGCCGCTGGCGCCGCTGGCCACGCCGACGCTCTCCAATATGAGACTTTTGACGCCACGCTTAGCCAAATAGTAGGCCGCCGAGCAGCCGATGATGCCGCCGCCGACTATCACTACAGACGGGGGCGTCTCCGAGGGGTCGGTCATTTTGGCTGGAATGCAATGCCAAAGGGGGTCTTTTAACTTTAAATCATGATTGTGTATTTTGATTCTTTATGAAGTCTTTGTTCTTTATTTCGGATTTTTTTATTAAAAACTAAGCAGACCTTATCGCTATTTAGTCGTGTGTATTGATTTTTAGTGAGTTTTTGTTTCGATTCGGGATTATCTTGATTGTTGCGTAGTCTTTGTTTTTGATCCGGGATGAATGATCTTGATTGTTGCTAAGTCTTTGTTTATGATCCGGGATGAATGATATTGATTGTTGCGTAGTCTTTGTTTTTGATGTGGGATGAATGATCGTGATTGTTGCGTAGTCTTTGTTTTTGATGTGGGATGAATGATCGTGATTGTTGCGTAGTCTTTGTTTTTGATGTGGGATGAATGATCTTGGTTGTTGCGTAGTCTTTGTTTTTGATCCGGGATGAATTATCTTGATTTTTGCTTAGTCTTTGTTTATGATCCGGGATGAATGATATTGATTGTTGCGTAGTCTTTGTTTTTGATCCGGGATAAATGATCAGTCTTTGTTTTTTATACGAGTTTCATTATCTTCATTGCAATGCGGTCTTTGTTTTGTGTAAGGAATTGATTGTCTTGATTCCTATTTATTATATGTTTCTGGATTGAGATAATATTGATAGCTGTAAAGTCTTTGTTTTGATCCGTCTTTAAAAAACTTTATTGTTGTGTAGCCCTTTTAATGACTCAATGTTTTGCGCCTAAAGGGTCTAATAATTAGGAATAGCGAATCTTAACATAGTCTTTGTCCTAATCCTAAAACATAATGACAAAAAATCAGTATAATAAAAAAACAATTTTACTTTAAATTCAAACGGAACACATTACAAAATTCTAATTATTAATAGGTTAGTTTTACGGCTGAGTAGCGAGTTCAGAATAAAAACAATAATATTGACCGACAGAAATTTTTTTACTTACTTACCGACTTACAGGAACCCTCAACTTGCCAATTTAGTAGATTAATAAATAGCTCAG
Source organism: Macrostomum cliftonense (assembly GCA_950096795.1). Classification (NCBI taxonomy): domain Eukaryota; kingdom Metazoa; phylum Platyhelminthes; family Macrostomidae; genus Macrostomum; species Macrostomum cliftonense. Next base: position 830,515 of record CATNEM010000284.1, on the reverse strand, counting down.
AACACACATACACAAGTTTGTAGTTGTTGGGAGTCCACGAGACTGCTAAAAGGAACTTTCAATCATCCAAATTGAACCGAAAAATATTAAGTCGGATTAGCAAAACCGGAGATTAGTCTAGTCAGCTCCTCCCCCCTAACTCGTGTTCCCCCCCTTCCCAGCCAGCGCGTCACTCGGTATAGTGCTTGACCAGCTTGGCAACGGACCAGTCGGTCTCCAGGAACTGGGTGTCGCTAACCCGGGCCGGCCCGGCAACTGGCACGCAGGCCAGCTGGTAGCGATTGTAGGCCCGGCAGTCGCGGTAGTACAGCACCCGGAGACAGGCCTGCAGCACGCCGGTGGCTGCCTGTTCGGTGAGCCCGGCATAGCCGCCAGCTTTGTCGAGAGCTTCCCGAAGCAGGCCGATGCACAGGTGGGCGCCGAAACCGGTTGCTAGGCAGTCTTCTTTGAAAGCTACACCTAGCATGTTCACGTAGCCAAGGAATGGTTCGCCAGCCTCGGTGCCAGCCACAACGTAGGTGTTCCACAGCGGGTTGATGCGACTGCGGCGATTGTACATCACCCGGGTTAGCCAGCTGTGCAGGGCGGCCGGCGTGTAGGCGATGCCGTGTTCGTGAATTTCTAACGAAGGAAAAAAATAATTTCGATACATATCGGGTAGATTGATTCATTCGAAACAGATATTGTTACATTTTGATACAAAATAATTGCTACACTCTGGTATCGCTACATATCGGTAGGTAATTTTTCTAAATATAATATAGCTACTTATCGGTAGATAATTTTTCTAAATACAATATCGCTACATATCGGTAGGTAATTTTTTAAAACATTATAGCGCTACATATAGGTGGAAAAATTAACAAAATATAATATCACTACATATCGGTAGGAAGCGGCAACCCTCTAAAGGAACAGGGAAAAGAATAAAGCGAAGACCCTCTGGAAGATCAGGGAATAGAAGGATCCGGTGACCAGCAATGACAAAATATAATTAGTTGTCAGGCGGAAGCGCTAATCCAATGATACTGAAATTTTCTAGAAACACCCAGCCATCCGTCTGACTAATAAAAACTCGGCGAAGACTGCAGCAGGCTACTTATAATCTTGCTTGTTAGCGGGAGCGCGACCCGCCCAGAGAGATGCTTCCTTCTCAAAGCTAAATTATATAAGACGAAGAAACCGTGAAGCGAAGCGTGCAACAAAAGTACATGACTAGGACTTAGTCAGCAAATGAGATGGGCAACGCCTTTAATCAATAATTCTTGGAAGAGCAGACATCTGGCATCTCTGGTTTCCCATAGTTCAAAAATAGAAACTTTTTTTAAAGACATGACCTCAATGGTGGAATCTTGACACTCTCGTGGCTACAGTGGGTTAATCACAGCCACTCTCCGGAGCTTCAATTTCCTTGCTTCTCTCCCCCCTAGAGAGCTGACGACTTGGGGTTGAAAATCTCACGCTAGGAGAAAAAAAGACGCGAGCCCGCGGGACACCCCCCTAAGAGGCAACCCCAAGTCACACGAAAATCGCGCGAAGACAAAATTAGTTCGGTAAGAGACACCAACTAGCCAATCCTATGGCAACTCATTATAATCCCCCCTCGCCCGCCCGCCTGCTTGGCCAGAAGAGCAGGCATATTAGGCGCGGCCAGTGATGAAGAGGAGAGGCTGTGTGGAAGGGAGAGGGGCAGGGGACAATTTCACAGCCCATATAGATTAATCCATAATCTTGCGCATGAACTCCCAAGCAGTCAGTGAAGTCTGGGGGAAAGGGCCAAGAAGAAGTTGAAAGAGGAAAACCACACTCACTGAGGAAAAACAGAAGATAGAGACGCCAGACAAGTACACATAAACAAATTATGACACAGAGAAAAAAATCGACTCCCAATTAAACAAAAACTAAGCAGATTTTCACTAGCAACGAGTAAGAAATAAAAGGGTTTGAAACTTTCTTTGGCAAGTTAACTCTCTTCAGGTAATTATAGGGGTTCCAATCTTGGAACAAACGTACCCAGTCAAATACTATTCAATAATAACAATAGGTCGTCTTTCACAATTGCAAGGTAAAACAAACTGAGATCGCACTGATCTACAGCTGCAATTGACAGACAGGGGGAAGGAAAGATAGGCAGACGGACAGAAAGGCAGACAGACAGGCAGAAAGACACACAGATATATAGATAGACAGACAGACAGACAGACAGACAAACAGACACAGACACACAGACAGACAGACAAACAGACAGACAGACAGACAGACACAGACACACAGACAGACAAACAGACACAGACAGACAGACAGATAGATAGACAGAGAGACAGACACACACACACACACAGATAGACAGACACAGACAGATAGAGCGACAGACAGATAGACAGACAGACAGACAGACAGAGACAGACAGACAGACAGACAAACAGACACAGACAGACAGACAGAGAGACAGACACACACACAGATAGACATACAGACAGACACAGACAGAGAGACAGACAGACAGACAGACAGACAGACAGACAGACAGACAGACAGACAGACAGACAGATGCATTAACAAAACATGGCCGAAACTCACAAAAGACTCCCAAAAAGAGAGCCCTAGTTACTAAAGAGGCCGTTGAAAGCAAGCTGTTTGTTTGACACCCAGCAATTTGCACTCGGTAAACCAAGTGCATTATCATTTATAATTTATGATTACAAAGCCTAAAGTACTTGTTTTCCTGCATGTTAGAACCTTAAACAAAGTTGCATACGGTACACCGGCTGGGATAAAAATGCACCGCTTATCCTCCAGCCTTCGCAAGGCGTCAAAAAAAAACTCACGCTCATCAATGGCGTGATTCTCCACAACGCTATTAAGAAACTGCATATCAGCCAGATCGCCGCTAGCAGCAGCCACAGTCGAGTCGTTGACCTTGAGTAGACGCGGAATCGAACGAAACTTGGCCAACGAACCGTAGGACCCCAACGTGTCGGCAACAATTAAAACCCCGGCATTGAATTTAATAGCCAAAACGCTAGCGCCCGTTGTTATTGGTTGCATAGTGTGCTGACGTCCGGAGTTCGAGTCGGCACCGGTTGCCATAGCAACGCCATTGCTAGTTGGACCAGAGAAGAAACTGGTAGACATGATGATAAGCTCTGAAACGTGGTAGGCAGCATATCCAGACTATATATGTCAATGAAATCGCCTTAGCCTCTCGAAATATAAGTCCGGATTAAGCCTATAAATATATGCAACGAAGCTTTGACAACTTAGTTAGACAAATTCTATTACCCGGTGGAAGCTTTTACCGGCTAAATGTATCCCCTAGTTGGATTTTGGCCAATCTACAAAAAAGGCAACTAAAAGAGCTACTTAACTTAACTACCGATAGAGCGATATGGGTAAAGGGAGAGAAACTTTTTCCCCCGCTGCTGTCGAACTAAGTAAAATAAATAGCCTACGAGTGGGAAGGGCCAATCTAGGTAGGCAGCGATTGGACAAGAGAAGGTAGAGAGAGATTCTCGGGCAAGAAGGAAAATGTCGAGATAGCTTAAGATGGCAATAGATGAGAGCACAGATACTATAACTACTAGATGGGCCACTCAAGCTAATTTTTCCGACAAATTTTTTATTCTACTTCCTGCTGAGTAGCAATATAGGAAAGTGACAGTATTACTTGCCAAAAAAAATAAATCAAATAGTGACTTTGTACAAGAGAATTTCATTCTCTCATTGTCTCATTCTCATTCTCTAAGTAATGAGATTAAAAGTCAGAAAAAACTTGATCCATTTAAAGCGCATTTGGCTTCAGAATGTCCTTGTATTTTTCTACGATGAATCATCATGTGCTGCTATTTATCATCAGTTAGTCCATAAACATTTAGATAAATAATCTGCAATCTAGCAGCTACAGCTCATCACAGTTTGCGAAACTTTCGCATTGCGCCGCTCCTGCTCGCCGCTGCTCGCAGGCTTCTCATCTCGCAGCGGCACCAATGATGCAGTCGCAGCCGTCTGCACTGCGTCTGGCGAAACGAAAACTGGCGAATGCGTCTCTTCAGCGACGTATCTGATGGCAGAGCCAATTGCCACTGGTTTCGTAGCAGCCGATAGCCAGCAGGACTCTTGTGGTGCAGCTGCAATGCCCTGCTGATAGCAGCCTTGGACCAACGCATACCACGGCTGCGAGCGCCCAGTCGACCGCTGGAAGCTACGCCAGCCACCCCTGCACGGATGAAGGACTGCGCTGCACTCGCCTTGACTCTCGACAGTTTCTGCTGCAGCCCTTTTATCGTCGCCTGTCGCTTTCGGGATCGCCGCTGCAGCCTCTTGATCGTCGCGTCTCGAGCTTGGGATCGGTTGCAAAAGTGAGAGATCTCAGCCACAACAGCTGTGCTCGACGCAACATCTGATAGTCGAAGGTTGCTCTGCCACACTACTGGCAGCAGGCAGGTCGCAGGCTTAGCCGCAGGCAGGTCGCTCATAGGCTTCAGCACCGGAGGGTATAAGTTGTCCGCCTCTTCATCTGTCCGTTGCACAGGGGGCAGCTGGTCCATACGGACGAGTCGAGGCAACACCAGCTCACGGTGGGGGATTGCGTCCCAGCGGAGACGAGTGTCTTGCTCGTGGCGTTTTGAAGGACAGCTGTAGGCCTCGTCCGTAAAGTGTAAGCTGCAAACGCGCAGGCCCCGTGATCTGATTGTTTTCAAGTCCATATCCAGCTCCAGTAGCTGCTGCCAGCGCTTCGCCACAGTGTTGTCTCTCGGAAACCTGTGCATTCGCACTGGATTTCCATTATTAGGTGGCGACAGCACAGAGCTCGTGCAAGTGGCAGCACAGCAGTGGTTTGAATCAAAAGGCATTTCTCGAGATGTGCTGCGAGATGCCGTCGTTTCACATTTCACTGTCTGGTCTTGTTTATCGTTATCAGCTTGTATTTGAACAGGATTCGCCAGCCCGAAATTTTCTAACCCCCAACCACCCCAAAATTAGACTATGTGCAATCCTGATTCTCTACCCTATCTGCTTAAATTATCGATCCACTCCGCTCTCCCCCTCCTATCGTGCCTTTCCACACAGATTCTGTTTACCCCATTCTAGACCAACCCCATTCCTCACGTTTTAAAAGAAGCTGCAATATATGTACACTCCGTCCCGCGTCTCTGCACAAAGCTAAACAAAACAAGTTGCTTATGAAATTCTCTTGTGCAAAGCCACTATTTGATTTATTTTTTTGGCAAGTAATACTGTCACTTTCCTATATTGCTACTCAGCAGGAAGTAGAATAAAAAATTTGTCGGAAAAATTAGCTTGAGTGGCCCATCTAGTAGTTATAGTATCTGTGGATGAGAGAGGGAACAGGGAAATGAGCACTACTTCACTGCATGCTTGCTTAGAGAATGGGGAGTTGGCTAGGGGAGGCTGGCTGCAGGAGGGAAGCCCGTAAAATATGCTGAATGGGAATACGGGAGGGAAGGCAGACAGCAGAGAGCAGGCCTAGTTGAAGGAAAGCCAAAAGCTGACTTTAAAAAATCCAAAACTAGAAGAAGAAAATATATCCAAGACACCGTATATACCCCCTACATTAGCTAGAGACTGGCGGATAGAAACGTGTAAGAAAGATGAAAAATGGCTTCTAAAGTACCTACTTTGTACGTCAAAGTAGCCAGCCCGTATCGGATTTGACTAATGCATGTCTATAAAAAAAACAGGCAGGCAGGCCTTATCAGATGCAGGTGGTATTTCCTGAATGATTTACAACTTTACGCTTAGCTGCAGCAGTGAGCAAACAGAGCTAGCTAGCTAGCTAGTTGCTATGGCAAACTTCCCAAATGAGCACATCAAGACTAGATAAGTATATAGATGAGTACGCAGTGCAAGCGAAGTTCTTATGACTTGTTTTTAACGCAAAACATTTGTCTAAAACTAAATGAAGAGACCCCCAACACGTTAGCCTAGCCGTTAATGTTCAGCTACGGTTCCAGAAGTCAGATTTTCTACCAATAGGAATGATACCCTATAGCTAATCAATAGCCAAGAGAAATCTAGAAAAACGAACTTGCTGAACTGACTAAAAACTAAACTAGCTAAACGAACTAAATAACTAAATAAATATTTAATTAACTAACTATCAAAAAGTATCTAACTAGCTAGCTAACTAACTAACTGACTAACTAACCAACTAACTAACTAACTAACTAACTAACTAACTAACTAACTAACTAACTAACCAACTAACTAACTAACTAACTAACTAACTAACTGACTAACTAACTAACTAACTAACTAACTAACTAACTGACTAACTAACTAACTAACTAACTAACTAACTAACTAACTAACTAACTAACTGACTAACTAACTAACTAACTAACTAACTAACTAACTAACTAACTAACTAACTGACTAACTAACTAACTAACTAACTAACTAACTAACAAACTAACTGACTAACTAACTAACTAACTAACTGACTAACTGACTAACTAACTAACTAACTAACTAACTAACTAACTAACTAACTAACTAACTAACTGACTAACTAACCAACTAACTAACTAACTAACTAACTAACTAACTAACTAACTGACTAAATAACTGACTAACTAACCAACTAACTAACTAATTAACTAACTGACTAACTAACTAACTAACTAACTAACTAACCAACTAACTAACTAACTAACTAACTAACTACCGGTAACTAACTAACTAACTAACTAACTAATAAAAGAAAGAATGAAAACAGACAAAAAACAGCCACTTCTAGTCCCCAGAAAAATAGACAATTCCTTTGTTATATATTTAGACTCGTCAGTTTTTACCAAGTTGTTATGTTAAATTAGAAAAAAATGTAACAAGTTTTGATTGATTAGTTTAAAAAAGGTTGAAATTAAGAACCAAGCAATGTTAAGCTACTCGTAGATAGCAAAATTGGTCGACTAAGTAAGAAAGAACAAAGTTAGCACCAGCATAAATTCAGAAGCAAATTACGGTAAAAAAGGTTCAAGCGGATTAGCTGAAATATGTACAGCAAAAAGTAGCAGAGCATTGAGACACGAGCTGAATTAACACAAAAGCAGCACGTCTTGAAAGTAGCAAGAAAACAGCGATAACAATACGGAGAAAAAACAAAAAATATCGATGGTTAATTAGAAAAAAAAGTAAATTTTAATAAATTATTATTAATAATAAAAAACTAAGCTAAAAATGCCGCACATTTAAACTGCTATTAGAACTAAAATGAAGGCTAAATGCAAGTTAATTATAAGTTTTTTACGTCAATTTTGACGTGGTTTCAATTTAGCAACGCAATAATAGCACAGTCCAAATATAGAAGACAAATGCTTAAACAAATGAGTATCAATTTCAACGGCTTAGGGAAATAAATTATGACGATATTTATGAGACAAAACAAAATTATTTTTTTAAATGCTCATTATACGTAGATTTATTGATAAAACAGCTATGCTAAAGGTGAGTAAAGTAACTGTGCAGGTTGGTCTAAGTGAGATTCTCAAGGTCAATTTAAGGCGATTTTCAATATCGATTTAAGGGCGATTCTCAATGCCGATTTAGGGCCATTCTTAAGGTTGGTTTAGGGCGAGTCTCAAGGTAGGTTTGGGGGATTTTCAAAGTCGGTTAAGGGCGATTCTTAAGGTGGGTTTAGGGCGATTCTCAAGGTGGGTTTAGGGCGATTCTTAAAGTGGGTTTAGGGCGATTCTCAAGGTGGGTTTAGGGCGATTCTCAAGGTCGGTTTAGGGCGATTCTCAACGTTGGTTTGGGGTGATTCTCAAGGTGCGTTTAGGGCGATTCTTAAGGTGGGTTTAGGGCGATTCTCAAGGTTGGTTTAGGGCGATTCTTAAGGTGGGTTTAGGCGATTCTCAATGCCGATTTAGGGCGATTCTTAAGATCGGTGTAGGGCGATTCTCAACGTTGGTTTAGGGTGATTCTCAAGGTGGGTTTAGGGCGATTCTCAAGGTGGGTTTAGGGCGATTCTTAAGGTGGGTTTAGGGCGAGTCTCAAGGTGGGTTTAGGGCGAGTCTCAAGGTGGGTTTAGGGCGATTCTTAAGATGGGTTTAGGGCGATTCTTAAGGTCGGTTTAGGGCGATTGTTAAGGTCGGTTTAGGGCGATTGTTAAGGTCGGTTTAGGGCGATTCTTAAGGTGGGTTTAGGGCGATTCTTAAGGTGGGTTTAGGGCGATTCTTAAGGTCGGTTTAGGGCGATTCTTAAGGTCGGTTTAGGGCGATTCTTAAGGTGGGTTATGGCGATTGTCAAGGTCAGTTAAGGGTGATTATTAAAGTCGATTTTGGGCGTTTACTAAGTTAATTTTATATATTTAATTGTGCTTTTTTAACAATCTTGAAGGTTGAAAAAACGATGTAATTTACTAGCGTAAATTTTTTAAATTTTGTATTGTGGAGTTTACCAAAAACAGACACAACTTCGAGGTAACCAAACAATAAATAGACGCAGTAGGGACACGCGCTTGCTAGCTAATTTACTGAGCTTCCCGTTTCGAAATTCGTACAGTCGGCTTAGGAGCCGGTCCAACAGCCAACGGCTTGTCCGACTCGGGATCAAAATCCCGAGAATTAACGCGCAACGTTGAACAATACAGCGGCGATAGTAGGGCCGTTTGTGGAGGCTTATTAAATCCGTTGCTAGGCTGGTTGCTAGGCACGCTACCGACCTTGTTGTTATTATTATTATGGTTATTTTTCACGTTAGTAGCATTCGACGATTTTTTATTTGTTGAATTTGTCGATCTACCAGGCGGCAGAGGCGGCTTGAATGTCGGCACTTTGACGCTGGTTGGAGAGCCGCCCAGTTTAGGCCGCGAATTCTCCCCACAGTTGCTAGGCTGAGCCGCCTGATTAACTCGATTTTTCTTATCCACAGCATTAACAGCAGCGCTAGTTGGCATCAGGGTGGTGCTGTCCAGCTGTTGAAAATTGCAAACCGCCGGGACTCTGGCGACATCGGATGTCGACAAAGTTGACGCTAGCAGGTTGTCGGTTAGATCGGCGCCTGTAGAATCGGCACCAACTTGAGCTGGCTTGCCAGTTTTACTAAAAGCAACTGGCCCAGCAGCAGCAACAACGCTAGCTCCGGTTGCATTCAACTGTAAATCTAGATGATTTACAACGCTTCGACGTGCGCCGCCGACTGAAGCTGAGCGACCGCGTCTGGACGGCGGACTCAACTCGATGCCTCTTGTCGTCTCTTTCAGTTCGATTAGTGAGCTAGTTGACGAGTGGGATGATAATCCAAATTCTCGGTCGGTTAGGGTTGACTCTTCAGTCGCATCCTCGTCGTTCGTCTTCGACAGTCGGGCTGACCGTCTTCGCTGCTGCTGCTGCTGCGGCTGTTGTTGTTGTTGTTGCTTCGACAGCGGCGGCGACATTGTTGTCAGGGCGGCAGGCTGGGTTCGACGACGCTTCGACGGCTGCTGCTTTGACGGTGGCGCCGGCTCGAGGCGGCGGCGGCGCCGGTTAGCCTCGGTCGCTTGGACGTCGATGATCGACATTGAAGAGTCGGAGGCGTCGCGGGTTCGGCGTCTGGGGATTTCAGTTGAGAATAATATCGTTTTAGGATTTTGGTATTTTTATCATTAGACTAGTAAGTGAGACTCTTGGCTGGTATAAAAAAGGATGCTAAAAGAGAAATATATAAGACAATGTATTCAATGATTATGGGCAAAAATTACAAGGATTAGCCTCTGATTAGGATTATCTACGTCTAGATTGGGATTATCTGCGTCTAGATTGGGATTATCTGCGTCTAGATTGGTATTATCTGCGTCTAGATTGGGATTATCTGTGTTTAGATTGGGATTATCTGCGTCTAGATTGGGATTATCTGCGTCTAGATTGGGATTATCTGCGTCTAGATTGGGATTATCTATGTCTAGATTGGGATTATCTATGTCTAGATTGCGATTATCTGCGTTTAGATTGGGATTATCGGCACCTAGATTGGGATTATCAGTCGGTAGATTGGGATTTGCAGCATCTAAATTGGGATTATTAGCATCTAGATCGGGATTCTCAGCCTCTTGATAGGGATCATCAGCATCTAGATCGGGATTATTAATGTCTAGATTGGGATTATCTGCGTCTAGATTGGGATTATCTGCGTCTAGATTGGGATTATCTATGTCTAGATTGGGATTATCTATGTCTAGATTGGGATTATCTGCGTTTAGATTGGGATTATCGGCACCTAGATTGGGATTATCAGTCGGTAGATTGGGATTTGCAGCATCTAAATTGGGATTATTAGCATCTAGATCGGGATTCTCAGCCTCTTGATAGGGATCATCAGCATCTAGATCGGGATTATTAATGTCTAGATTGGGATTATCTACGTCTAGATTGGGATTATCTACGTCTACATAGGGATGGTCAGCTTCTAGATAGAGATGATTTATGTCCAGATTGGGATTATTTACGTCAAAATTAGACTAATCGGCTGCTAAAAAGATTTTTATGCAGGACTTTGCCTAAGGATCACAATTTGCCACTTCAGTTCCAGCTAATCACATTCACGACTTACTTTCGCATTCCAGTTGTCACAGCGGCGGCAGCAGGAGTCGGCGACGCGGCCGCCTCAAACTCGTTGGCATGGTGAGTAGTTGAATCGCGCAGAATACGCAGCTGCTGAGCCTGATGCTTAGTAACGGAGCGTTCGTGGCTAAGCAAGGCGGCTAATTTAGCGTTGGATCGAGTCAATCGATCAATTTCGGCGTCCCGTTGAACGGCGAAGCTTTCTCGCAGTCGATCAATAGCTTGATCAACAAATTGATGAAGATCGCGGCGAAGCTGATCGATGAAGCCAGTTGTTGCCGAGGCGGACGAGGCTTGATTAGAGGCGGAACTAGTAGAAGACGATTGCTGTTGCTGTTGCTTTTGCTGACGCTGGGACATGATTTTTCTAGTCGGTCTTTGTTACTCGAGCTTTCAACTTTGCTGAAATTATGATGAGAAATTTCTTGACTTTGATGCTAAATTTAGACGCCAAAAAAGGCAGCAACTTTGGGGAGACGCAGGCTCAGGTTATTTAAACCATTCACTCATGCGTGCATAAATATCGTGAGAGAAAAATATTGGGTCCACGAATTCTGAAAATAATATTTTTTGAGGAAGGGGGGGAACCATCGCGATAAACAGGCTGGTCAGATAACACGCTGAGACCAAGAAAAAAGGGGTGCAGAGTAAAACAGAAAATCTTCCCAAACCTTGAACCCATGAGATCAGATTGAAACATGGCATCGATATCGACCAAACAGATGTTTAATGTGAAAGAGATGAATATAACTATCTGTAAAAATACTAGTGGCTCAAACAAACATTTATCTCGAATTACGAGCCTATCATTTGCTATTTGATTGGGATAATAACCCATTAGATTGGGGAAAATCTCCCTCTAGATAGGGAAAATTAGACTATGGATATCTTGTAGATCTCCATAGTCTCGTAGATCTCGTTAGATTAGTTAAACTGTTAAAAAATGTCACACAAAAAACAAAAATACTATTAGATGCTTGGATAAAGCTAGACTGTTTTTGATCAATAAACTACAAGCAGTCAATAAACATTATTGCATCAATTTGTAGATAAAGCCCCTTTGGTTGGTTTTTTATTATATTTTAGCTTCCGAATGGACTGATTCCCTGTCTCACTTTATTACATGGCTGTGAACAGGAAATGGCAATGATACCTTTTCCTGCCACTTAAGCTAATTTATGGCTTAATATAAAATGGCTAACCTATAGTAAAACAAATGTCGTAATTGCAGACACAATTTTTTGAGCAGCATTACCCGCAAATGTCTATTTTTTTAATTAGCTTACGTTTATTAGAATGACTAAATATTCGACGTCTCTACTTTGAATTCCCAAGGGAGGGCTTTTATATTTCCTAAATTTCACATCCCTTAAATCCAATTTTTTGTTGGATTTGAAATTTAGGTTGTGAAATTAGGTAATGTGAAACGCCCCCCCCCTTTCAAAACGTATAACAGCGATCAAGCTATTCTGGTAAAATCTTTATACTACTGTCAAAAAATCTATACACTTGGAGTTCCGGACAATAGAAGTCTCTAACTACCAGAGGCAATATTTGCTATTCTTATTTGTATTATGTCTATCGTGCCATTCCCATTAAAACATGCTTAGATGTCTATTTTGCTTCATTTCATCGTCATATGAATCTTGTCACGCTATAACCAAACAGTTGAGTAATTTGATTAGAAAATCGCAGGCACGCAACATCTCGACTGTCGAGAAATAAATATTAATATCGACGCGAGCAGTGAGATACACAAAAAAGCAGCCTGAATGATTTATAATAAAAAATTGCTTTGTCTCAGTTACTGAAAAAAACATCTTGGTATTGCTATGCCCCAGAGGGCTACTGGAGGATTATTAGAACGCACTGATTGCGATCGGCTCTCGAGTGGCGTGCGCAGCGCTGAACATAGACAGGCAAGCAGTGATGAGGAGAGGGCAAAAGGATTATAAATATATAGATATATAGCTGGTTGCATCATGTCATAAATAAACGATTAAATCAACCTAGCGTAAGCTCAATGCCTGAATCACTAATCCTGAGATTCTGAAGCTTGGGGATTTGAATCAAGCAATCTGCATTTCTAATGGAGTGTATCGTTGACTGGACACAGGAGAGCTTAAATTAAATATGATTTTTCATCTTGGATTTAGAATTAACCAAGCCTAGTAGACTAGAATTCATTGAATAATATAGCAAAATCAATGATTGAATTCCATAGTTTTGCTGAGAAACTATTTAAGCATTTTTACAGCACCGAGAGATTTCTAATTTACTGAGTGATTTCATACTACTTAACAGTAGATTTATAGAATTAAAATTAACAAAATAAGAAAAATAAAATTAAATACCCGACCTTGCAAAGAACTTGTGCAGCCCACGGCACAGGCACAGCGCATCAGAGAGCTATGTACAGCAGTTTATTCCTGAGGGACTGCGAAAATCTAACCTGATTTTCCCAGCTAAAACTGGTACCCATTCTCTGCTGGGTGGACTGAAGCAATTGGGGATTACTTTGAATTCCCAAGGGAGGGCTTTTATATTTCCTAAATTTCACATCCCTTAAATCCAATTTTTTGTTGGATTTGAAATTTAGGTTGTGAAATTAGGTAATGTGAAACGCCCCCCCCCCTTTCAAAACGTATAACAGCGATCAAGCTATTCTGGTAAAATCTTTATACTACTGTCAAAAAATCTATACACTTGGAGTTCCGGACAATAGAAGTCTCTAACTACCAGAGGCAATATTTGCTATTCTTATTTGTATTATGTCTATCGTGCCATTCCCATTAAAACATGCTTAGATGTCTATTTTGCTTCATTTCATCGTCATATGAATCTTGTCACGCTATAACCAAACAGTTGAGTGTCACGCTATAACCAAACAGATTTATAGAATTAAAATTAACAAAATAAGAAAAATAAAATTAAATACCCGACCTTGCAAAGAACTTGTGCAGCCCACGGCACAGGCACAGCGCATCAGAGAGCTATGTACAGCAGTTTATTCCTGAGGGACTGCGAAAATCTAACCTGATTTTCCCAGCTAAAACTGGTACCCATTCTCTGCTGGGTGGACTGAAGCAATTGGGGATTAAGTTCCTCGCTTAAGGGCAAAAATCGTCTCCAATGGCTAGGACTCGAACCCACGACCTTTGAGTTATAAGACAGATGCTGTTGACATAAGATTTAAATGCAGCAACTTTACAAGAGGCTAAAAAAACAACCATATCTCCTAAATACTTGTAGCTGCATTTAAATGGATAACTATAAAAAAGGGAATTTTTAAGGCCATCAAAAGTAACTACATGAATGTGAGTAAGTTGGCAACTTTCAACAGGATAGCTTCTACTGTGAAACAGTCAATATTATCAAGACCAAGAGACAACCAAATGTTAAATATACTTGTATACAGGCAAGAGAAGAAAGCATATATATAAACCAAAGCTCCTAGCTTAACTTAAAAACTGTGGATGTCATCACAACCAAAATTTATATCTGAGGCTGAATGAATCAAATAGAAGTATTGGTTCTTAGCAGCTTCTATTTAAAAGCTAGCAATGGCTCCCTACATATGCATGTGCATCTATGTTTCTTAGTTGTTTTGTCTAAGCTATATTGGTAGTAGCTAGGGCATATTATATCAAAACATTTTTTCATTGGTCTCTAGCCAATATTTGTTATCTATATTCCTATCCCTATATCCTATTATGAATAATTCCCTACAATATCCTTAACAGTACACTATCAAGCCAATTTCTATAAAAATTTTTAGATAATATATGTATACTAATATATAAAGTATATTTATAAATGATTGCAAATTAAATAAAATGCAGATAATATTTTCTTTAAAAATTCTTTAAAAAGATAAAAAAGCTATACTGAACCATATAATAAGGGTGATATTAGAACTGAATAAAATATATATAAATAGCTAATCATTTAATTTGAAGCAATGAAATATCCAAACAAATCTAAAATTTTTTGCTATTTTATTAGACAAATTCTATTAGGCTAAATGCCAATATATGCAGAGTAGGACCTGGACTTAAATAAATAGAGACTTAAGACTCTGGTAATAGAAACAGAGTCTAAAAAAAGAATAGGGACTAAACGATATCCACTGAACAATAGGAATAACTTTTGACTAGAAATAGTACTGTCCACTTGGTACTATGAAATGCTACTAGGATTCTAGAAAATTAATAAAAACTGTAGGTTAAAAAGGGAAGAAAGGCCCTATTACAAACATATGTGCGCAACAGTTGGCCGAGTCGGCCAATCCGGCCAACTGATTTGGTGGCTGTCCAAGGTAAGTTGCAAAATTGTAGATAAAAGTAGCAAAATTGGCATTGTAAGTTGCAAAATTGGTGAAAAAAAGGGGGTAAGTCACAAAAACAAGGGGGTAAGTCCCAAAAATGAGGGGGGTAAGTTGCAAAATGGAGAATTGGGAAGATTCAGGCAAAAATGGTTTGCAGGACCTTTTTTTGGTCCTTTGAACTTTGGCCCAAAGTAAGTTGCAAATTTTTTTTAAAAGTAAGTTGCACCGGCTGACTGAATTTTTCAAGTTGTGCACCTATGATTACAAATAAAAACAGCAAAAGCATTTCAAATGCATATAGACACATTTGTTAAATTGAAAAAGAATATGATCATAAAATGGATCCCAGTCACTTTGTCAACTACTATTTCATCAAATGGATATTTTGTCAACTAATTCTAAAACTAGCTACTAACTTGTCATTTTGCCAACTTCCCTTTGTTAATAGTGATGATTCAAACCTGAGTAACTAAGTCACTTTTAATAAAGATTTATTGTTAATAAGCACTGTTAAAAACCTATAAGCTATCAACTAAACAGCTTAGAAACTTAGGTTTCTTTGTCAATCAACCTTTGATTTATAATCTTTTAAAATCTGGTCACTTAATCACCTTCAAATAAGGGCACCCATTTAAGCTATTCAATTTGTCAACTAGTTGACAAAATGGAAATTAAAAAATGACTAGTACACTATAAGCACAAAACAATTACAAAAATAACCATGCAAACTTAGGAGCTACCTTAATTATTAGCTAGCAATTTTAAATGACCATGGCTAAAAATTGACTAAGATCTAAATAATTGCATAGTTATGATTTTTTGTGTTTTCAATTATGATTTTAACTAGAAAATAGAATCCAATATTAGCAAAACTGGACTATATAACTATGTTTATTTTTGTTAGTAAATTTTTATTTTTTAATGCAAAAAATCATAAAAACAGAAAAATAGACAATAATACATTGTACTTATTAAAATTTTTTGAAGATGCTAGGCCCATTATATGGTCAGGAAGTTGACACAGTAGGCCTATGCACCAGAACTTATTCTTTGCTTAGTCATTGCCATGTACCATGTGTATATGATAAAGAAAATTATATGCCAACTTAAAAAATTTGCAACTTACTTTGGGAAAAAGTTTGAAAAACCAAAAAAGGTCATGCAAAGTTTGCAGCAAACCACCTCTTCCTCTTGTCTATATCTTACTTACTAACTTCTGTTTTTTATTTTCTAATTTCTATACTTACACAGTGTATCAGTATCATATGACTTCTCCCTTAATTTTTTATATATTACTTTTAAGAATTTATGCTTTATACCCTCCTATGCACCAACTGTACACAGATGTTAGCTTTGCTACTAGGCCTACCTATGTGCAGCTATGCATAGTCATGCATAGAGATTTTGGTCCTATGCTCCAGAAAATTCTGGCAAACCTGCCACCTTCCAGACTGTGGGATCTATTACAAGGAAGGTTATTAAGGTGTGGTTTTGAGAATAAAATTAATTGATAAATATTTGAAAAATTAAAGAAATCTATAGCAAAATTTATTGACTAATAGATAAAGAAACAACACCTATTTTATTTGCCACATTTAGAGACATAGCTACAATGTCTATAATGTAAAAACTTATAGTTAGGCCCTAGTTGTAGGCATGGTGGCCATATCTCAAATGTTGATTAGGACTATACTTATAGATACAGTTGGTATGTCTGTATTCCTATAATATTAGAGCTTATAGACAACAGTCCAGAAAGTGGCAGGTCTTCCAGAATTTTCTGGTGCACAAGACTAAAATCTTTGTGCATGACTATAGACAGTTGTGCATAGGTAGCAGCGGAGCTAGGATCCTGCACACAGTTGGCACACAGGAGGGTAAAGAGCAAAAACAATTAAAAGCAATGTATACGCGTGGGATACCGTCAAAACGGCCACATGCGGAATGGCCACATGACAGAACAGCCACACGACAAAACGGCCATATGTCACAAAATTGCTTGAGTCACAAAATCGAGGGGGAAGACCCAAATCAAGGGTGGAAGTCATAAGATGGGCAGTGTAAGTGTTGAAATTGGATGATAAAACAAAAAACAGCAATTAGTAAGATATAGACAAGAAGTGGTTCAAGTAGTGATTTGTGGACTTAGTATTTTTCATGATAGGGGCCTACTTTAATCATTATAATACTTTTAAGGATACTCTATTCTATAATAAGTCAATACAAAAATTATGATTTCAACCTAAAATTAACATTTTATTCTAAATCAAGATTTAATAGGCAAAAAGACAAATAAACAAAAATTACTTTACACGATATGTTACGGTACTGAGGCGTGAGTCTTCATGCATGTGCCGAGCTGGTCGTAAAATTACTAAGAAATAAATCATAGTAAAAGCAAAATTTAAATTTTATACGCATTAAAAGTTTTTTCATTGTATTATTTTTTATAACCGTATGCTATATAAAGCAAAGCTTAGAAACTTCTAGATAAAAACTTACATAAGCAGTAATTTTAGTACTTAGTGCTAAAGTTGTGATTACCGAGAACGCAATAACAATTTAAAAGGCATGCCAATTCAAAATGCAAGAATGTAGTTGCCATACTTAGATCGTAATATTCTCGGGAATATAAGATCTATGGTAGTTGCTAATTTCTTTGATGTATGGATTAGTGAATTGAAAGGATAGCGTTTTGAAGTGGACAAGTTAATAAGTTCAAAATAACAATGAAAATTTTAGCTCTGACATTATCTAAGTATCATATCGCTTTAGGTGCTAGCTAGGGCCAAGAGAGACAAAAAAATTGAACAAGTTGGCCAGAATGGGCCAGAATTATTTTTTTATTAAAAATTTTATACATCATTTGATGCTATAATCTGAAACTTTTTATATCAGATGCTATAATCTGAAACTTTTTATATCAGATGCTATAATCTGAAACTTTGTTTTTCAGATTATATAGTAGATTATATATCTTTATATATCGATATTATTGGCAGCTACACTATTCCCCGAACTATTATTCCGTGACTGCACATAAAATCCTTGGTTAACATTTAATTATTTATGGTCAGTCACAATAACGAACAAGAATCAGATCGACTGGCAATAAAACTTTGTTAATTTATTATTTCTATGGCCTGGCATGACGGCATACAGGTCCGTAGGCACGAGTAAAATGCAAAGCAGAAGCCAAGTCTGAGTTAAATAGAGGCATTTAAGAGCCAAGTTTATCGCTACTCGATTCAATTCAGCTACTCGGTAGATTAACGAAATCAGATTACCGATTCCCACTCACAAGGTAGCCAAAAATGGAGAACAGTGATAACGAGCTATATAATACCGCGGCTGAACTTGCTAAACAGTTCGACAAAGTCATCAGCAAGATGAGGGAACGGGACCGGACCGCAGCAACGGCCGCTGCAAAAGCTGCATCGCCAACAGCCACGACTGGAGCACCTGGCGGTGCAGGAGACAAGTATTCCGGTGCACCTGGTGGCCAACAGCAGCTCCAGCAACAGCAGCAACAGCCGCTGCCACAGCCTCAGTCAGAGAAGAAGCAGCAAAAGCAGCAGCAACCGCAAGTGCAGCAACAGCTTTTTAAACTGCTAGCAATGCTATTGCATCAGAAGCATAAGCCGCAGTTGCAGAAGCAGATAATTGAGCTGCTTGCCTCGTACGTCCAGGAGCAGCCGGGTCAAGCCGCGCAGCAGAAAAACAAAGATCAACTGGAAGTACAACAACGGAAGTCGAAAGAGCAAGAAACGCATGAGCAGCAGCAACAGCAACAACAGCAGCAGCATCACAATCGCATGATCCAGTTTGAGCCTCTGCTGGTCACTACCAATGCAAGCAATAATTTGGCGGGCAGCCCGCAGCAGACGGTCCGCATGGAGCCCAACGAGCTCAGGTTGGTGCTCAAATTGGTGCCGTCAATTTCCGAGAACGGCTCGCTGATTGTGCGACCCAGCATTCAGGAGGATCGCGCCGACAGCTGGAACGCTTCACCAGCCGCCAACTCATCGTTCCCAACGACGCATCAGCAATGCAACAATGGCGATCAAGATGAGGATAAAGATTACGAAGACGTCTGCGTACAGATCGACAGCCGTGCAGTGAATTGTCACCCAGCCAGGATCGCACCGCAACAGCATCGCAGCAAGACTTTGCAGCAGCAGCAGCAGCAGCAGCAGCAGCCGGCTCTCCATAGATCCCAGAAGCGGGTCGGTCAGTCGGATGCTGGCGTCAAGCGCATCAGCACCAGCGCGAATGTCGGCAGCTCAGGCTCCGCTTTTCCTAAGCAGCAGTCGATAGAGTTCTCCGCCAGCCGAAGGCGTCGAGATCATCCGCAGTCTGGCGGCGACGGCTGCCAGATGAACAATCACCACGACAATGCGATGGCCGGCTCGCGCGTCTCCGACTGCGGAAGCTTCTGCAACGATTCTGTAGACGGCAGCAGCGACTCCGACTGCGTGTCAACCGACGGTTTGCGGCCTGGGCAAGCTGTTGAAGACTGCGACGTGCGACAGCTGATGGAGATGCTGCAGGTGCCGGACTCCATCTCTCGCAGCTGCACTGCTGGTCGCTACTGATAATGATCATAGACAAAAAATCTCGACCTGAGACTAAACTCCCTCTCTCCATATATTGGTTAAGTTCCCCCACGAGTAGCGTCCCAGCTCCGGAAGGTGCTGCCTGATTTGTGGAGCGCTAAACCTTGTCCTGCACTGCATTCATTTTTTCAAATCTTATTTTTTAAACTGCGCCGCAAGTCCTTCCCGCTTCTCGATAAGAAGCCCATTTGGCTTGCCTGGATAGCTGGGAATATACGAAGTTTAGCAGCTTCAGTTCCTCTTGTCAATCGACCTGACCTTATCTTCCCGCACCTATCCTCCAACTCACCGCTGTACCAAGCGCTGCTACAACAATGAAATCCCATCTCGCCTATCTAAAAGTGCACAAAGTTGCACTTTTGTTATAGTGTACTAACAGTCGCGTATTGTACTAAGCACTGACAAAATAAATTTTTTGTAAAGTTGGCCAAAACTACGCAGGTATGTTTCTTTACTTTAGCAGTATCAAGCTGTTAATTTTTTTCTCTTCTTGTGTTTGAATTATTCTAAAAAATTATGGCATTTTTGTTTTAAGCCAAATAAATTTGCAAACCGTCATATTTTTTGTCCCAGGCACCATATAATTCTTGCGGATCGAAATTTAGTCACAAAATAGTGATAATTCTTAATTATAACCGATAGGGGTTCATTGAAAGTCGGAGTTTAAGACAGCGGCCTTTATTGGCACGAGCGGCGATAGCAATGTTAGTTTCGCGAATTTCGAGCAAGCCTCTTGAATTTTGATTCTTCTGACTTACTTACTTACTACTGGCGGGGGGCAGGACGCCGCGATTAGGCCGTTAGGCCCCTATCGCAACCCCAAGCTAAAAAAGAGAGAGGCCTTAGCCTTTGGGGTGCGCCCACCCCATGCCAGCAGCAGGTAGATTCGCAGGGGAAGCGTCCGCGACCTTCAAGCGGCAGGTGTCACGGATGAAGGCCCGGAGGTCTTGGATCATGTCCGGTAAAGTAAGCTCGTCTAGTCCTTGCGGGTAGCCGAGGTGGCAGTTTCTTGCCTGGTTGAAGTATGGGCAGAACGTGACGTGGTGTGCGGCAGTCTCCTCTCCTAAGCCACAGAAACGGCAGGTGGGGGAACAGCCGGTTTGGAGAGAGATATGTCTCTGGAAGAAGCCATGACCAGTGATGATCATACACATCTCCCTGAGATCTATCCTATTAAGAGAGATCAAATAGTGAAGTGACTTTCCTGCTAATCACAAGCATGGCTGCCCGAGTTTGCCTGTAGTCGGTGCAGTTGTCCCAATGGGCTTGGTGTTGGTGGCTGAGCCAGTTGTTAATAGCGCGAGAAAGTGTGGACTTGGGCACAGGCACTCTCACCGTCCTGTGCTGTGTGCCTACTGGATTGCAGTCGTCTTTAGCGAGTTGGTCCACCAGCTCATTGCCGTGGGTATTACTATGACCTGGTGTCCAGATTAGGTTGAGGTCTTAAACCCTTAAGCCCTTAAACCCTTCTGACTTGAGTGCTGGTCAACCAACTGACTTATGCATTCATTATTGTTTCATATTTTCTTTTTTAAGCTATACTGAAATTGCTGTTACTGAGGATGTCATCTGTTTTTACCGGCATGTATATGCCTGTTGAGGCAGGCGGGCACTCGTCTTTGTTTGTCTTTTGCCTTTGGGGAATCCTGGATTATGTGTCTGCTGCTTCCGACAGCTTTCCCGGTGGACGCCCAAGCTTTTCAGTTTCTGGTAAATTTTTGTGAAATGTAGTATTAAAAGATTGTCATTCTAGCTTATCGGTTGCATTTCTGCTTTTACAGCGGCCGGCACTGACAGTCATTGTTTACTTTGAACGTTGTTCATAGTGACCGAATACAATAAATATTCTACCGAATACAAAATAGACTCACGCTTGCTATGAATACTCTTGCAGTTGTCCTACTTTCAAACGGACTGGTGACAGTCTACTATTACTACTGAATTGAGTAAGAAACTCAGGGAATTTTGGCTCAAATTAAGATTACAAGAAAATCGCTCAGAAATATGCTATTCGCATCACCATAACTACCGAAACGACTCTACTAAAAACTTGGATCTATTCAATCGCTCTCGGCTACGGAAACAATAATCTTTCCCCAGAAATCGCAGAACCTGCCAGATAGAGCTCCCTATTAGAAAACTTTGTTATGGCTGGAAAGTTACTTAAACTCGGCGTCGGTTTAAAAATCGATTGGCTTCCCAGAAAACAACAATAACTTGCTAAAATTATAGTAGAGTAGTATTTTGCCGCGCCACTGTTACCAAAGTGGACTGTTACTGTGATTGTGCCTTAGTCTATTAGTATTTTTATCAATAGGCCCTGTTATATTTGCATTAGATAATTCTAGGCCTATTATTGTTAATTATCATAGCGACCTAGCATAAGGAAAATTTTGAATAGCTAGACCTAGTATTATTGCTAAGTAAGCCCCATAGTGCTAGTGGTAACGGCTTATAGGGTAAAAGCGAAAGCATCCTTTAGACCAACAAAAAGTAATATTTTTATTTTACCTCATTTTCTAGATAATTTAATAGAACTGGCCATATTGCTTCTATTGGAGCCAATTTCAGAAAGTCATGGATGCCTTGATTTCGAATACACAAGCGCGCCATAGTTTTATAAGCTTCTGCGCAGCCGCGCAGGCAAGTCTGGTTAGCAACTAGAACTAGAAACTCATCCTTTTTCTAGTTTCTAGCAGAGGCTCATCCATTTGTGCGCTGGCACACAATAATTTTTTTCCTTCTGTGCCTGATGCCATCCGCGAAAACCCCCATTGGCTCCAATAAGGCATATTGCATTTATGATATAGCTAAATGAATTGCTTTTCTTGCACAAAGCACAAGGATTTTGTGGGTTTTACAAGAATAAAAGTTAAAGCATATCTTTAATCAAATTCCAAATGTGAAAATACACTTGTGGGTTTTTTCTTGCAGCAGATTTGAAGTTAACAAAGTGACCCAATTTTCAAAGGCTATTTATCCAAGGCTAATTTACAAAGTAATGAGGTTCTAAACTGTTTGGTCAACTGCAAATGGGTTTATAATTGAGCTTATATAATTTTATTTAATTCAATTATTTTTAATGGTTTCATATTTATAGATGCAGATCGCATTGACTAATTTTTCTAGTATTAAATAGGTCTACAGTAAAGAGTGATAATTTCTAGGAAATGTACAATTTGCTTTTTAATCTGTTTTGCATTTTAGTCTATATCTCTTTTTTAGGCTAGCATTTTTATTTTTCACTATTATTATTTAACAAAACTTTGTCTTACAAAATAGTAAAGTGTATATTTAGTCCATCACTTACTAGTTATCTATAGCCATTTTTGATTTGATTATTAGTGCTAATGATAGCTAATATGCATTTTTGCATTGCAAAATGCATATTAACTTATGTAGCTACCTCTTTTTTTAAACTCTTCTTTCATGCACACAGTTTTTGAGTTTTGGTATGCATATTTTACTAGTCTTCAAATAATCAAATATATTCCAGATTTTGTGCAAAATTACATATTTTGCTAAATTTTAATTTTGTAATTACTCTTACTAGATTATAGCCTAGTAGCTAAGGCACCTACCTAATGACTGGAAGGTCATGGGTTCTAGTCCTGGCTCTAGGAGACAATTTGTTCCCTTGAGCAAGGCCCTTAATCTTGCATTGCTTTAGTCCACCTAGCTGATATTTTGTTGAGCTAGGTAAACTTAGTGTGGGTATTGTGGCCCCTCCAGTCGGCCAGGCTAAAAGCTATAGACAGCCCTTGGATATGCTGAGCAACTAGCTGCAGCTATGCCATGGGCTATACATATACATGCCCAACCTGAAAATTTCACCTGTCTGGTGCAACTTAGTTTTAGCAAAATTTTGTGACTTACTTCCCCAATTTCCATAGGTGTGCAACTTGAAAAATCAAAGTCAAAGTTCAAAGGACAAAAAAAAGGTCCCGCAAACCACTTTTGCCAGAATCTTCCCAATTCTTCTCCATTTTGCAACTTATGCCCTCCATTTTGCAACTTCCACCCTCCTTTTTTGACTTACCCCCTCCATTTTGCAACTTACCCCCTCGTTTTTGCAACTTACCCCTTTATTTTTGCAACTTACCCCCTTGTTTTTGCAAATTACCCCCTCGTTTTTCACTGATTTTGCAACTTACATCGCCAGTTTTGCTATTTTTATCAACAATTTTGTGACTTACATCAGCAATTTTGCAACTTACCTTGGCCAGCAGCCAGTTTCACTTGTCCAGTTCAGACCAGTCGGATGGGTGTTGGGCATGTATTGCTATACATCTGATTAAAAGGTCAGGTTTATTAAATTTTTTCATTTATTATTACTTATTAGGTCTATTTTTAATGCTATACTATATATTTATGGGTGATTTTTATTTGAATTATTTGCTTATTAGAATATATGGCAAGTATATATTTTAGGTACCTAAATTGAGCAAAGCCTTTTTGCTTAGATAAAGCCATCAAATAATTTTTTAAGCCACCAGTCATAACTGTCAGCATGGGTAGGTCCTAGTCTGCTGCACCTAATATAGGAAGTTCTAGAACATCTTGCTGTCACCAAAGTGATACTTCCAGATAAATTCCTGCAGATAGGTAACAAAGAGACCCTAACTTATAGCCAATGTAAAGACCAAAGCCAACCACTGGAGTGTCCCATTTGTTGTCTCAGTCTCATACGTAGTATTCTAATTTCATTCTCTTTTATGAAGTTTTTTATATTCTAATTAGCATTTTTTAATAGAATATTTTAAGCATGTTAAAATGTAATGAAAATAGATGATTAAATTAAAAAAAGTCTCCTTTCAGCTGCTTAAACTAGCTACTTAAAGTCTATTTAAAAGTCATGCAAGTTGTAGGATTGGTTAGTGGTGGCAAAGATAGCTGCTACAACATGATTGAATGCATCAGGGCTGGTCACAAGATTATTGCCCTGGCTCATCTGTTTCCACCAAATGGTGCCGAGATGGACAGTTTTATGTATCAGACTGTGGGCAGTGAAGCAGTCAATCTCTATGCAAAGGCTACAGGTCTGCCCTTGTATACTAGGCCCATTGTTGGCGCATCCAAGGATACTGGCTCGGCTGATCACTTTGTGAGTTCTTGGAACGTTTTCTTAGATTAGTTAGTCAAAGATACGATTTTATGAATTTAAAATTGAGTTTTTTTAATTGCAACTGACAGTCATCTGGCAACGTCGGGGACAACGATGACGAAGTAGAAGATCTTTACAAACTATTAGCCGACGTGAAAGCTGGCAGTCCAGGCGTTGAAGCGGTTTCTGTTGGCGCTATTCTATCTAATTATCAGCGCGTCCGAGTTGAATCTGTGTGCGAACGGCTCGGCCTGCAGGTGCTCGCATTCTTATGGCGCCGAGATCAGGTCTGGCGGTTTCTTCATCCTGAATTTGAACTCAGAAATTTTTAGGGACAAGTCTTCGAGGTTTTGATTTCAAATGCTAATTCCAATGTCCCTCCCATCCCAGACTGAGTTGCTTGATGAGATGCTCTCTAGCGGCCTGGACGCCATACTAATCAAGATAGCCGCTTACGGGCTTACGCCTAGACGCCATCTTGGCCGACGACTTGCCGACATTCGCGACGATCTGATTCGTCTATCGGCACCAGACAGTGGCGGACTCAGTCCGTGTGGCGAAGGCGGCGAATACGAGACCCTCGCTTTGGATTGTCCTCTGTTTAAACACGGTCGCCTTGTTATACCCACAGATGAGTCGGGTGACGTCACTTCCGACGGCCGTAGGATGGTTGTTCATAGCGACGATGCGTTTGCCCCTGTCTGTTATCTAAAGCTGAACGACTGTTGCCAGCTTGGTGAGCCAAAGGTACATAAGTCTAACATGAACATAAACATGACAGACATAAAAAACTACATAAAAATACAATTTGTAGGCAGGCACTGCGGAAACCAGCTTGCAACAATTGGCTCCTATTGATCGAACTTCTCAGACTTTAATTCAAAACGATTTTGAGAATGACTTGCAACGTTTCAAGATTAGAAACAAATCTTCCCGAACCGAGAGAACTGCGTCGGATTTTAAATTATCCGTAATCAATGTTGATGTGTATTCAAAGGAGGTTGAATTGGCTAGCAATGAAAATCTAGCTAAATTGCTAATGTCCAAGGCTAGGGCAGCATTAAATGCCTCTGGAAACGAGCTGCGCCCTTTGCTATGTGTTTTAACGGTAATAATTCTAATTTCTTTCCTTGTCTTCCCTTTTCAATTTTTTAGACGATCTAAATGTCTAAGCCTGTCACCTATATAGGTACCTGAGATGTCGGCATTTGCATCAGTGAACGGTGTCTACAGTGCACCAGGCATTGGCTTTGCCACCCAAATAGGTCGCTCGCCGCCATCTAGAGCGTGTGTAGAACTGTCACAGGCAAATGCCTCGTCATCTAATGTCTTAATGTCCGCTTCTATACTAGCCATGGATAATAGTATTGGTAGAGAGGCTACCTCTGACGCAGATATTGACAATGGAGTCAAAGTTACCGCTATGCATGTGCGCAGTCGCAGTAACTGGGCACCAGCCAACATTGGTCCATATAGTCAGTGCACAAGCTTAACTAGTCCTGCTGTTATAGATGGCACTGGCAACTATAGTAGTGATTGTCGACTATTGTTGATCTCCGGACAGATCGGTATGGATCCGGCAACGTTAGAGGTGCCTAAGGGAGCTAATGCTGAATGGCAGGCCGCTCTATCGTTGCGTCATACTCTGAGAGTTGCTCGAGCTAATGGCTACAAAGGTTGCTTTGGCAACGATGCTAGTTTATTTGTGTGTTTTGGCACTGATGCCCAATCGGTGATGACTGGTGTCAATACGTTTCACCAACTGACTGGTCATAGTCTGGCATCTAGTTTTGACGAGTGCGGCAAGTGTCAAAGCGTCGTACTGCCTGCACTATGCACCGGCTTACCTAAGGCTGCCAAAATTGAATGGCTCACAGTGTTGATTGACAGTGTTAATTCTTCGTCCATTATCGACTATGTTCAGAATATCGGCGATGTTGCCGCTCTTATTTCCGGATGGCTACACAGAGGAGTTAACTCCTGTCTGGCAGTTTGCCTGGTCAACGAGGCAACTCCAGTTGGACAGAAATCTTCTTCGTTACCAACACGCATTGCTGGTTGTCCGATTCTATTGATTCGGTGTTTAGGTTTTGTTGGACAATGGAAGGATTTTGCGTTTGCGGTGGCTAGACTGTCCTTCTAAATGGACAAACTCTTTTAGTGGAAGAAACAATGTTCAATGTGTTTAAAATTATTTTATCAATTGATAACTCTAAGATCATGTGGTTAAGCTGATTCAGTACATAATCATACATCTAGTATCATTGAATGTGCAATTTATTTACATGCATTAAAGCATTTCTTAATTAGTTTTTTGACTTGATTTAACTTTGAATTCTTCGGTGTACTGTTAAGATCTTTATATGGCCAAATAACTCAAGTCTAGTAATATTAAATATAAAATAATGTCTTCCATTTACTGGTTAAGTGTTGAATATTTATTTAAACTTTATTTAAAACTTTAAACGAAATCAATTAGACAAGTATGGGTAGGTAGGTAGACAGGCGCCATAAAAAATTTATGTTCTTTTGAAAAGAAATCGCCTCATAATATATATTTTTTCAATTGAAGAAATGTCAGTATGCCAGATTAGCCCTAAATATGCTATTTTTTATGTTTTCTGAGAAACAGAAAGAAATGTTTTCAAACACAACTCAATGTATTATAAAAGTTTTTGAAACTAA
Source organism: Macrostomum cliftonense (assembly GCA_950096795.1). Classification (NCBI taxonomy): domain Eukaryota; kingdom Metazoa; phylum Platyhelminthes; family Macrostomidae; genus Macrostomum; species Macrostomum cliftonense. Next base: position 803,224 of record CATNEM010000284.1, on the reverse strand, counting down.
CTATTTAGGAATCGTTAAAATGGATTTACTTTCGGTCAGATCTGTCTAAATGTGTGTCCCAACTTCAAAGTAAATAATAAACTTTTTCACACTTCGTGAAATTTTATGTGAGAAAGCTTATTTTAAATGTTTATTCTCTAAAAAGAAACAAGTTGATAATTTATTTGAATGATTTTATGCAAACAAGTCTACTACTGTGTGTCTGTCTGTACGGTATGTCTATCTTAGCCTAAATTAAGCTGGTCTCTCACGCTATCTTATTTCTTGTTGCACTCGTGTGAGGTCAGCTAGTTATGAGTACTATAATTTGCATAATTTTTTAGGGACATTTAGCTTATCAGCTACTTGGTTGGTCACAATGCAATTGCAAAATACAGGTCACTATATGCATTTATTTCTTCTGAGAATGAGATGCGTACAGGTGCATTATCTAGAAAAAAAATCCCAAAAAATCGTCCCAAATACTAGTCAAAGTTTCAAAGTGTAAGTAGTAAGTCTATTTTCTTAAAATTTCTAATGTTCATTCAATTTTGATTGCATTTCAGCAGTTTCTATTGTAAAATTAACTATTAACTCGAAGCCATAGCAACAGACTAATTAGTATTATGTCGAGTCAGCCTTGCACAGCGGATGCAATGCCAGCTCAGCCCAGTTCGAGCAGTCCATTAGCCCAGTTCGAAGCGGCCGTACAAGTAGTTGATAGCTTGCCGCGCGGCTCAGCTAGCCAATCAGTTGCTATGCAAGGCTTCAAACCGTCAACAGAACTGATGCTAAAATTCTACGCTTTGTATAAACAGGCTACGCAAGGTCCGTGCGAACAGCCTAGACCGGCATTCTGGGATCTGATTGGCAAAATGAAATGGGACGCCTGGCGGGCACTAGGCCAGATGCCGAGGGAGCAGGCTATGCTGGAGTACTGCGCCCAGTTGCGTTCAGTTATTGAAAGCCTGCCAAATTCTTCGCCAGCTGTTAGCGGTCTAATTGACAAAGTAGCCAGTTTCTATCGTCTAGTTGACAATGGCGAAGCTAGCAGTAGCGATGTGAAACGCGGCCTACTATTGGCCAATCGAATTCGATCGCTAAGCGGCTGTTACCTTGGCAACGAAGGACGCCACGATAGGGTGGACGTGAATTCCAATTTTCTTACGCAATCGTTGCCTCCGAAGGCGAATAATAAATTATGGCGACCTGTCAATGGTTTTGTCAGCGGTGGGAACAATCTAGCAGCGGATTTCCGCTCACCAGCTCGGGATAGTCAAGCTGATCGTCCAGAGCATCGTGAAGATTCTCGACGACGATCTTCAAGCAGCGAAAGCGACAGTGAAGAAGATGAATTCTGCGATTCGTACGATAATTTTGTTCAGCCGCCATTTGTTGATGAAGATGAAGATGAAGATGTCGACGAAGATCCTGGACAACGGCAGCCTCCTGGCGACGTCACCGGAGGTCAGCAACAACCTTCGCAATCTTCGACGCCTTCCTCGTCGGGCGGAGCTAACAGCGATGGACGTCGTCACGGACGGCAGCAGCATCAGCATCAACAGTCCTCGTCGTTCCGTCCAGAGAACGGTGGGTTTCCATGGCCACAACAACAGCAGCAGCGCCAACCGCCCCAACCGCCAGCCGGTCAGCAGCCATTTAACATCGGCAGCGCGACGAATTTCGAATTGGAACGCGAACTAGTCGATCAGTTGAGACACATCCGGGCATCGTTGGATCGGCTGTCCGGCGATTTGGGCCAGATCCACGTCCGACTCGACGCATTGGAGCGACGCAGTCTGGCGTCGTCTTTGTCAACGCCGAGTCCCGTGTCCAGTTTTCGATGGTTTAAAAATCTGTTTTTCAATAGTCGATCTAACGGCGGTCTGTCACTGCCGGCTTTGCTGCTGCTCCTAGCTTGGCCAGTTCTGCTTCAGCTGCTCTGGCGGCTGCCTTGGCGGAAGTTGCGACGCAGGGGCCGGCTAGCTCTTTGATTCGTGAGAGTTTTTTTGGTTGGTCTTAAATTCCTAACCTCTTCCTAAATTTACGTTCTCAAATCAAAGCTGCATCATTTATACTGGTCCTGAATCTTTTAATCCCTATTCAAAATCGTATTATCCCCATTCTGAATCCAATTATCCCCATCCTAAATCCATTTATCCTCATCCTAAATCCAATTATCCCCATTCGGAATCCAATTATTCCCATTCTGAATCAAATTATCCCCATTTTGAATAAAATCATCCCCACCCTGAATCCAATTATCCCCATCCTGAATTTTATTATCCCCATCCTATTCCTAAATCCAATTATACCCATCCTGAATCCAATCCAATTATCCCCATACTGAATCAAATTATCCCCATTCTGAATCCAGTTATCCCCATCTTGAATCCAATTGTCCTCATTCTGAGCCCAATTATCCCCATTGTCAATCCAATTATCCCCATCTTGATCCCAATTATCCCCATTCGGAGTCTAATTATCCCCATTCTTTATCTAATTATCCCCATTCTGAATTCAACCATACCCATCCTGAATAAAATCATCCCAATTCTGAATCAAATCATCCCCATCTTTAATCTTTTTATACAATTCCTGAATCTAATTTTCCCCATCCTGAATCCTATCATTCAAATACCTGATACCATTAATTATCCCCATCTTGAATTCGATTATCCCCATCCTGAGTCTAATATCGCCATCTCTTATCTTAATACCCTCAGCCGTTGCATTAACCTCATTATTATGTTCCTTCAGTTTATAATCCCCATCTTGACTCTTTCTATCCTTTTCCTTCATCTTATTATGCCTTATTTTGCATCATTTTGATTCTAACCTAAGCAAACAAAAATTTCAGATTTCTGGTACCTTATCTTATCCGTATTGAGTCTGAAAATTTAAAGAGTCTAACAATCCTTTGTTTCTTTGTTTTGATTTTAGACATAAATTTACAATCATAACGCTCAATTTTCAGGTGTTACACATTCATCTGCTGGAATTCCAAACAAAAATCGACATTGTATAAACTGCGGACCCCGCTGACCCTAAAATGAATTGATTGATTTATTGATTTTAAGGCAATTATTATCTTAAATTGAGATTTTTTCTAATTCAGTCTTTCGCTCTTTGTAATTAAAAAACTGGCGTCATTAACGTAAAAAGACTTACTTTGAAGCAATTTTAAGTTGCTGCGCAGCCATGACTGGCGTTGTGAATTGCTTTTTTATGTAGCCTGAACAGTTTGTTTAGTTAGTGACTTTACTATTTCATTTATTCAAAGATCTTTCAAATTTTTTAAGCGCTTTCTTCTTCTTTCTTCAATGCTTTAGTAGATAGTTGCTCTCCTATATCTACCCCCTGAAGATTCAGTACACAGTGACTTTCCTCTACCACCTAAAGATTCAGTAGACAGTGACTTTCCTCTACCACCTAAAGATTCAGTAGACAGTGACTTTCCTCTACCACCTGAAGATTCAGTAGTGAGTGACTTTCCTCTACCACCTGAAGATTCAGTAGTGACAGTGACTTTCCTCTACCACCTGAAGATTCAGTAGACAGTGACTTTCCTCTACCACCTGAAGATTCAGTAGACAGTGACTTCCTCTACCACCTAAAGATTCAGTAGACAGTGACTTTCCTCTACCACCTGAAGATTCAGTAGTGAGTGACTTTCCTCTACCACCTGAAGATTCAGTAGTGAGTGACTTTCCTCTACCACCTGAAGATTCAGTAGACAGTGACTTTTCTCTACCACCTGAAGATTCAGTAGTGAGTGACTTTCTTCTACCACCTGAAGATTCAGTAGTGAGTGACTTTCCTCTACCACCTGAAGATTCAGTAGACAGTGACTTTCCGCTACCACCTGAAGATTCAGTAGACAGTGACTTCCTCTACCACCTGAAGATTCAGTAGTGAGTGACTTTCCTCTACCACCTGAAGATTCAGTAGTGAGTGACTTTCCTCTACCACCTGAAGATTCAGTAGTGAGTGACTTTCCTCTACCACCTGAAGATTCAGTAGACAGTGACTTTTCCTCTACCACCTGAAGATTCAGTAGGACAGTGACTTTCCTCTACCACCTGAAGATTCAGTAGTGAGTGACTTTCCTCTACCACCTGAAGATTCAGTAGACAGTGACTTTTCTCTACCACCTGAAGATTCAGTAGTGAGTGACTTTCCTCTACCACCTGAAGATTCAGTAGACAGTGACTTCCTCTACCACCTGAAGATTCAGTAGACAGTGACTTTCCTCTACCACCTGAAGATTCAGTAGACAGTGACTTCCTCTACCACCTGAAGATTCAGTAGTGAGTGACTTTCCTCTACCACCTGAAGATTCAGTAGACAGTGACTTTCCTCTACCACCTAAAGATTCAGTAGACAGTGACTTTCCTCTACCACCTGAAGATTCAGTAGACAGTGACTTTCCTCTACCACCTGAAGATTCAGTAGACAGTGACTTTCCTCTACCACCTGAAGATTCAGTAGACAGTGACTTTCCTCTACCACCTGACCACCTGAAAGTTTAGTAGACCGTGGCTTTTCTCTGTCGCCTGAATGTTCAGTAGACAGTGACTTTCCTCTACCACCTGAAGCTTCATTAAACATTGGCTTTTCTCTACCTACCCCCTGAGGTTTTAGAAGACAGTGCCTCTCCTCAAAGCCTCTAGATGCATTAGTAGATATCCACTGCTTGAATTTAGGGTGGATGTTTTTGATCTCAGTCCTGAATTCAGTTTAATTGAATTAATAGAAAATTTCTGTTCAGCCAATCTAATTGTCAAGATCATTTCACTTCTATTGCGTCAATTCTCAAGTCGCCTTGCTTTGCTAAACCAAGTCATAAAATATAGTCATCATACGAGCTATTAATAAATAATTATAGAATTGCGCCTATTTTTCTGTTTTGACTACCCAGTTCACATATTAGTTGTTACTATAGGTGTTCGACCCTCTATCTAAACTCAGTATTCATTTTTAACTTTCTAATTATGGAAATTAATGTCCTGCGCAAAAAATATATTACTATTAAATAATTATTTTTTTCATTGCGATCCTACTCCGAGTATTCCGTCATAATTTGGTTTTGTAGTTTTAGGTGTGACCTAAAAATATTTGGCGTCGCAATACTTAATTAGATTTCTCTTATTACTACAGTACTTATTAATTACTGACAAAAAACTGATTCTCAATAATTCTCAATGTTTGTTTGTATAAATAAGCGGTGATTTCATAATTTATTTGATTGTCTAGCCTACAATTAATTCGCTGCTTTATTTTTAGGAAACTTATAATTTTTAGGGTATTTTAAGGACGACTAAGGCCGTAAGAGAAATAAACAGTCTATTTTGGGTCCAATTCCCCACAGAAGGCTGGACTTCTTGAAGCTTACAAATTAATTGAGAGGCTTCTAGCATAGTGCAGGCGTGGGGTTGGTGTTCAATGTACACCCGCTAGTGTACACTGGTTTAGGAAAGGAAAGAAAATCTGTGCGCGCGCGTGAATCGAAGTGTACAGTGTGGGCTATGAGTCAGCGGAATAGGCAATATAGATAAGGGGTTTTGAATTATATACAGAAAAAATTATGGCAGAAAATCCAACAGTAGCGCAACTTGAATCAATGCACTATTAAAATCTATTTTCAGCTGTCAGTCAGCTAGACGACATGTCCACATTTCGCGCCTCATATCGTAGCGATATGCCCATTTCGCCCGGCAACAATAATACTTTATCGAGCAATTTCGATGCTCTGCCGGCTGCATCAGCGGACACCCTGAGTAGGCAGATGCACCGCGGCCGGGCTATGCGAGTGCGGCAGGCGCTGTTTCCCGAGACTGTCGGTCAGGAGGCTCAGCAACTAGCTGGCTTGGATACGGTTACTAGGGGGAGGCGGCAGGCGCCAACTAGTGTCCAGCAATTAGCCGAGCCAGCACAGGTGATAAATCTAATTAATTTGAATGATTTCATTTTTTAGCTGAAAATCTGTTTCATTCTTCTCAGTGTGCTCGAAAAACAAATTTTCGCGATTTATGCTACTCGTACATCTGGCTATTCAGTAGTATGTATGCAATATTTTCTCCCCATTATGTAAAATAAACGTCTCTAATTGATTTTACAAGATTTTACCTAAATCCAAAGTTCAAGAATCGCCCCAGATCCCAAGTTAGGAATCGCTCTAGATCCAAAGTTCAAGAATTGGTTCAGATTCCAAGTTAAACAATCGCCCCAGATCCCAAGTTAAGGAATCGCCCAAGAACCCAAGGTAAAAATCGCCCTAGGTCCCAAGTTAAAGAATCGCCCTAGATCCCAAGTTAAAGAATCGTCCAAGATTCCAACATAAAGAATCGTCCCAGATCCCAACATAAAGAATCGCCCCAGATCCAAACCTACAGAATCGCCCCAGATCCCAACCTGAAGAATCGGCCCAGATCCAAACCTACAGAATCGCCCTAGATCCCAACCTAAAGAATCGCCCCAGATCCCAACCTGAAGAATCGGCCCAGATCCAAACCTAAAGAATCGCCCCAGATCCCAACATAAAGAATCGCCCCAGATCCAAACCTACAGAATCGCCCCAGATCCCAACCTGAAGAATCGGCCCAGATCCCAACCTGAAGAATCGGCCCAGATCCCAACCTGAAGAATCGTCACATATCCCAACATAAAGAATCGTCCCAGACCCCAACATAAAGAATCGCCCCAGATCCAAACCTACAGAATCGCCCCAGATCCCAACCTGAAGAATCGGCCCAGATCCCAACCTGAAGAATCAGCCCAGATCCCAACCTGAAGAATCGTCACATATCCCAACCTGAAGAATCGGCCAAGATCCCAAGATAAAGAATCGCCCCAGATCCCAACTTAAAGAATCGGCCCAGATCCCAACCTGAAGAATCGTCACATCCCAACCATAAGAATCGCCCCAGATCCCAACCGAAAGAGTCTTCACAGATCCCAACCTAAAGAATCGGCCCAGATCCGGACCTGAAGAATCAGCCCCGATCCCTACCTGAAGAATCGGTCCAGATCCCAACCTGAAGAATCGCCCCAGATCCCAACCTGAAGAATCGCCCCAGATCTCAAGTTAAAGAATCGCCCCAGATCCCAAGTTCAAGAATCACCCCAAAACCCAACCTAAAGAATCGCCCCAGATCCCAAGTTAAAGAATCGCCCCAGATCCCAACCCAAAGAATCGCCCCAGATCCCAACCCAAAGAATCGCCCCAGATCCCAAGTTAAAGAATCGGCCCAGATCCAAAGCTAAGAAGCACCTTCCCCTTCCGCAGATCCTACGCACAGCCGTGGTGAACCTGATCAACTACCAGGAGGACGCCGACGTGGCTTTGCACGCGGCCGCCGAGCTGGCTCGCCTGCTGAGCAGCCCGGACCCGCTGACCTGTCAGCGCGCCGCGTCGCTCACTCTCCAGCTGGCGAAAAAGCAGGCCTGCCGACTTGCTTTCGCTGTTCAAGCCGATCTGATTGAGGCGCTGCTGATTGTGCTGCAGACGGCGCAGTCAGTTGACACGCTGCGATTCGCTGCTGGCGCCCTGTGCCACATCTGCCAGGCTGAGCAGGGCTGCCTCACCGTCTACCAGTGCGGCAGGGTGCGCGCGATTCCCGAGTTGCTCAGGCTGCTAGGTGAGGCTGCGATCGGTGTCAATCTCTCTGGGCATCTATCTAACAGTGTCACTCTCTCTGGGCATCTATCTAACAGTGTCAATCTCTCTGGGCATCTATCTAACAGTGTCACTCTCTCTGGGCATCTATCTAATAGTGTCACTCTCTCTGGGCATCTATCTAACAGTGTCACTCTCTGGGCATCTATCTAATAGTGTCACTCTCTCTAGAAATCTATCTACGAGAGTCACTCTCTCTAGGCATCTGTCTAAAAGTGTCACTCTCTTTAGGCATCTATCTAAAAGTGTCACTCTCTCTGGGCATGTATCTAATAGTGTCACAGTCACTCTCTCTAGGCATCTATCTAGAGTGTCACTCTCTCTAGGCATCTATCTAGAGTGTCACTCTGTCTAGGCATCTATCCAACAGTGTCACTCTGTCTAGGCATCTATCTAAGAGTGTCACTCTCTAAACATCTATCTAAGAGTGTCACTCCCTCTAGGCATCTATCTTAAGAGTGTCACTCTCTCTAGGCCTCTATCTAACAGTGTAACTTTCTCTAGACATCTATTTCAAAGCGTCACTCTATCTAGACATCTATCTAAAAGTTTCACTCTCTCTAGACATTGACCTAATCATACATACTAACTCACATATTTTTAAAGGCGATCAACTCTAACAGATTATGCTAATCCCCGCAAACAGGCAGCCCAGACTTGCGCACCCGCAACTACGCGCTCACCTGCCTGCACCACCTGCTAGTCCACCTCGAAGAGGCTCGCAACGAAGCCAGGATGGCTTCTGGCGCTCAGGTGCTCTCCGAACTAATGCTAAACGTTGCTTCGTCGAATAATAATTGGTCATCGACTTCCCATACCTCCGTGTCATCTGTTCAGTCGCATCAGTCGGATTTGCACGAGCAGCAGCAGAAACTCTTGGCTGTCTGCATCGATTCTTTGCAGCTGTTGGCTTTCTGTGAGTGTCTTTTTGGCTCACTCCCTCATGCTTATCTACATTCACTTAGTCGAATGTTATTATGATGATTTCAGCCAATCAAGAAAGCAAACTAGTATTTCTAAGCTGCGGTGGAATCGATCGTCTAATCGATCTATTGCTACGCAGTCGCTACGAGAAGTTGCTATTTTCCACTGTTCGACTACTCAAAGTACTGTCGGTTGAGCCGACTTGCAAATCGGCCATACTGGCGGCTGGCGGCCTGACGGCTATAGGGCGGCAATTGCGCTCGGCTGCCTCGGATAGGCTAGTTATGAATGCCCTGTGGACTCTGCGCAATCTTAGCGATCAGGTGAGCGGAATAACCCTAGCTATTTGATCTACGATTATAATTTTAATCAATAGCATTGCTTATTGACCGCAGGCCTTTCACCTGTCGGAACCGCTCGACCAGTTGCTAATCGATCTAATTAATCTATTGGCATCGCCGGACATTGATTGCGTCACCTGTTCTGCCGGTATTTTATGCAACCTTACCTGTCGAAATCGACGCAACAAGATTATTGTGGTTAGTTCGGGCGGCGCGGACACTCTGGCCCGTACTCTGTTGACCAATCAAAGTAGTCAAGAAATTGCTGAACCGCTAATCTGCGCTCTGAGGCATGTCACGCACGATAATCAGCAGGTATTTATTAGCATCAATTAATTAAAAAATTCCTTCGTTAAGATGCACTCTGCTTGTTGGGTAATGATAAGGGATCAATGTACATCTTGTCCCTTCTGCCTTTAAAAAAATAGTTTTATTTTCTCAAATCTCTGCCCCACTGCACTCTGCTGGGTAAGGAAAGAAGATCAATGTACATTTAATATCGTCACTTTCTGCCTTTTCTAAAAATGGTTTTATTTTCTCCAATCTCTGCCCCACTGCGTACTCTGCTAAGGTAAGGAAAGTAAATCAATGTACATTTAATTTCGTCCCTCTGTGCCTTTTCTAAAAAATAGTTTTTGCTAACCTCTCTGCCCCGCCGCACTATGCTGGGTAAGGAAAGAAGATCAATGTACATTAAATCTCGTCCCTCTGTTATCTTTTCGAGAGAGTTTATGGTTACCTCCTCTCCTCCCAGTACACTCCTCTGGGTAAGGGAGTGAGGTGAATGTACATCTAAGTGTACAAGTAGCAATGCGTGAAAAATCCCTCGAAAAATTGCATAGGCCAGCATGGCTGCCGACGCTATACTAGCAAACGGTCTGGCCAGCACGCTCGGCGAATTGCTCCAACGCGCCGCGGTTGTTGCCGAAGCCAACAGTCTGGGAGTCGGCGTCAGCGTTGCCGGCGACGAGCACAGCGGCCCGGCTGCCAGTCGGCCTCTAGTGAAGGTGAGCTGCTCATTAACTACTGACTCCTCTTTTATCGATGTCAAGAATCGAACCAAGGACCTTTTCATAGATTGTTCAAATCCCGAGCAGGCCGCCCTGGGCCTCTGCCGCAACCTGTCGCTGCACGCCGCTGGTCGGGCCGCCCTGTACGCCGAATCCGCCCCGGCGACCGTGTCGGCTATAGCCGCCGCCATTTTGGCTCGCGGCGTCGACGCTCTTCTACTAGCCGACGAAGACGGCTCGGTGACGTCGGCTACGGCCGCGGCTGCCGCTGATAACGACGGCGTCCGAGCCGACGAGGTGCTGGAAGCCGCCTTGGCCTGCCTGCACTCGCTAGCTGGCGGCGGCGACGGTCAAGGCGACGGCGAGATTAATCCGACTGAGGCGCGTCGACAACGCGACGTCGTAGCGTCGGCTGTGCGCTGCCGGCCGGGCCTGGCCGACGCCATCGCCGAACTATCAACAGCCGGAGCCGACATTGGCTGCGTCGGACCCGCCCGCGACTTGCTGGAGCGCCTGGCCAATGCCAATGCTAGCGCGTCGAATTCCGCCGCTGCTACGATGCGACAGCGCCAGTTCAGCGGCGGATCGGCGGGCATCGACGTCGCTGACATGCCGTCGCCGCCTTATCGATACGGTTTGTTGCAATCTTCATCGTTTAAGGGAATCTGCTCAGAGAATCTCCCCTCATGTCATTCAGAAACTCCCCAGGTCTCTCACTGAGAATCACCAAAATCTCATTGAGAGTCTCCTCACTTCTCTCATTGATTTTCCCTTAAATCTCATTGAGAATCTCCCCACATCTCTCATCGAGAATCTCCCCACATCTCTCATTGAGAATCTCCCCCCACTTCTCTTATTAATTTTCCCTTAAATCTCATTGAGAGTCTCCACACTTCTCTCATTGATTTTCCCTTAAATCTCATTGAGAGTCTCCACACTTCTCTCATTGATTTTCCCTTAAATCTCATTGAAAATCTCCTCACTTCTCTCATTGATTTTCCCTTAAATCTCATTGAGAATCTCCCCGCTTCTCTCATTGATTTTCCCTTTAATCTTATTGAGTATCTCCCCAAAGTCTCTCATAGAGAATCCCCCCACATCTCTCATCGAGAATCTCTCAAAGTCTCTCATAGAAAATCTCCCCACATCTCTTATCGAGAATCTCCTAAATCTCTCATAGAGAATCTCCCCACATCTCTTATCGAGAATCTCCTAAATCTCTCATAGAAAATCTCCCCACATCTCTTATCGAGAATCTCCTAAATCTCTCATAGAAAATCTCCCCACATCTCTCATCGAGAATCTCCTAAATCTCTCATAGAAAATCTCCCCACATCTCTTATCGAGAATCTCCTAAATCTCTCATAGAAAATCTCCCCACATCTCTCATCGAGAATCTCCTAAATCTCTCATAAAGAATCTCCCCACATCTCTTATCGAGAATCTCCTAAAGTCCCTCATAGAGAATCTCCCCACATCTCTCATTGAAAATCTCCCCAAATCTCTCATAGAGAATCTCCCCACATCTCTCATCGAGAGTCTCCCAAAGTCTCTCATGGATAATCTTCCCACATCTCTCATTGAGAATCTTCCCACATCTCTCATTGTGAATCTCTCCATATCTTTGAGAATCTAAATACTTGTATGTTAATTGAGCTTCCAGAGGCATATTTTATTTTTCTCATTTAAAAGGTTCCGGTGTTCTTATCTAGTCGTTTTTTCGGCTTTAAAAAATATCGGAATATTAATATTCCCAGGTTATATCTTTTATTAGCTATTTTAAATTTTTTCTAATTTAAAATGATTCTATTACTTGATCGAATGAAATCAAATTAAATGAAGTTGACATGGATCAGTCAAAACGATTTGCATGCTTCTAGCAAGAAAATATTATTTTGTTTAGTTACGAAAATCAAACACATGGTGGCTATAGGCTGATGTACTGCCACACTGCTTCACAAGCATGCACTGAGTGCATGACAGTCATTAAGCTTAGATTAAATCGAATCACATAATTTTTTAAATAAAACAATTCAATCCTAATTTGAAATCTAACTGAACGTTTCATCCCCCCCTGGTAGATCCGGAACGCAGCGGAGCCACTCTGCCTATAAAATACGCGGCTAGTGAACTGCCGCCAGGCTATCACACCTACCAGCACCAGCCAGCTGGGCAACATCCGCCTCAGCACTGGTTCAATACGGCTAATATTTAATTACAATCGTTTATAACTTGTTTAATTGTCTAATAATTGTTCCCAGTTTTCAAATTCTGGCTGTGTGTTTTTTTTCAATCAATGTATCAATTTTTTTCAGAAGCTGAATTTATTTTCTCAATCTGTGATATTGATAGCTAGCTCGTATTAGCTATTTACTATCTCTTTTTGTATGCCTGTCTATTGCTAAGTGATTATTTATTTTCATCTAAAAAGGTTGCAACAATCTTTTAAATTAGTATGATTAAAAAATTGACAAAAACGTCTTGCCTCGAAAAAAAAAGAAAATTTTTGTGTACAATCCTTAATGTACATGCGCCTTCCTGGCCTCAATGTACATTCCCAACAGAAAATTCTCTGACCCTATAGACGTGAACACCGCTCTTTTTTGATACTCTGTCCCCAAATGTACACCAGTCCTTCGTGGCCTACTAGCCTTTCCCCAATGTACAATCGATTTTTAAGAAAAAAAACAACAACCTCAATCCTGCTATGCACGGCCCTCGTTAGATAATTTTATTTATCGTATTTGTTGTTCACTGGTAAAGCTGATATTTTTTTAATTTCTACAGCTGTTCTGTTCAAGTGATTGTATCTTGAAAACATTTTTATAATTCCAGGTACTTGGAACAGTGCGAATTATTTATGTATCAATACTTTATTGTTAAAGGCTGGTTACCTTCGTTCTGTAGTTCGATGTATTGAATTTGTCTTCTATTTCTCTATGTGATTCGAATACTAGCCGTATGCTGTGTACACAAAGGCTTTATTCCATTGATGTTGAAACATTCCTGTTTTATTTTTAAGCAAAAAATCCTATTTTTCGCCTTTTTTCTCTTGTTTTCCGTCTTACTAAAAACACATTCCACAGACTGGTTTTTTGTGTTTAAATTGTCCTTTTTACTCTACTTTTGCGCATTAAGTAGTAGGCAGAATGGTGTTTTTGGCGTTAAATTTTTATGCATCTAAACACCATCTAGTAGTTTAGTGAAGCATGTTAATTAAGTCCACAATTTAATTTGTGAAATGAAAATTATATTAGACTCAATTGGTTCTGCTATAGTTTTTGCTGCTGCGTCAAAAATGTCAATCAATCAAAAATTTTAGCTTTACTATTTATCATTTAATTCATTGATGGCCTTGATTTCAAGCATTGATTTATTGATTTTTTTATTTGCCTGATGGGAAATTATGATTCGCTGTAGTCGGGTACATTGAGTTTTGACTGTTAAACGGGGATAGTTAACTGTACAAATGATGTGAATCCGACTGAGGTCATTCAGAGATTGCAGTTTAGATAGATTGTTTTATCATTTAAAAATGTTGTCATCCGACCTTTCGACCTGAAATACATAATGTAATATCCATGGAATGATTGTTAATGACAGCTCGATTGGAAAGTATTTAACTGTCGTTTGAAACTTTTACGTTTACGTAATCCGATGAGTCAATCGTGTCAAAAAGAACAATTTTGTATGCTCGCTTCATATAATTAGCTGATTAAAATTCTAATTGGACTAATCGATTTTTGATTGAAGCACTTGCGCTCCTTAGCAACACCAGCGTCTAATTGATTCTCAATAGGAGATTTCTGTCGATTAGAAATGATTTCATTAGAATGATGAAAGTGTCATTTTTTAGGGCTCTTTGCGCAGAATTTTCCTGCAGCTGCGACAAGCAGATAAAAAATTAACTAAAAAGTTGTTCAGTGCTGCTGCGTTAAATCTGACTACAAATGACTGGGGGGGGGCGATTTTGAACTCTGCTAGCTAATCTGTTGTTAGAATCTTACCACTGCATGTAAGTCACATGGCGAAACGAAAAATATTTTTCATGGACTAAGTTATATCCTTATTTGGAACCTAGTTAAGGTAGGCATAGGACAGAAAGTGTACTTGTACTTTTTAGACCTTGGCAGTAGCTATTTGTTTGTCATTTGGTGTCTAAATTTAGCACTTGATATGTTCACAATGCATTAAACTTTAAATCGTTATGGTGACGCTTCATCAACGTTTTCGCGTGACGATAAAATTGGTGCAGATAGAGATTTTTAAGCATTCATTGTCTGTTTAATATTGAAAGCTATAAAATGCTTTCAGCATTGTTTATTTTGTGTTTTATGTTACCTATTATCACCACGACCAGCTATCAGTACGAACGTACTACCGTACCGTACTACTGCCGAAGTGATCAGCGAATCTGGCTGCAAGGGGCAGAAGTGTACGAACTGGTGCTCCGGCATAGTGGCTCTGATCGCCTGGAGGACAACATGACCTGTCGATTCCAAGTTCAAGACGGACAGCCCTACCGTTATATGGTTTCCATCGTGGAAGCCGATGTTGCCAAGGACGCCAGTTTCCTGCTGGTGAAAGATCGTGCATCGACGCCGCTAATGCTGCACGACGTTAACGTGCATTGGAGCAGGCGCGTCTTCATCAGCCGCAGCGGCTCCGTCATGATCAGGTTCTCCACCGGAGCCTACCCGAAAGACGGCCCAGGAGGTAGCTACCGGATTCGTCTGGAGAAATTCTCCGCCCAAGATTGTCCGCCAAGGTGGAGACGCATGACACGGACCCACTGCATCAGCCCAATATCGGCGGTGTTTCTTGGAAAAGCGACTAACTCTTCTGGGGCTGCCGACTACGCCACGGCTCAGACGGTGTGCAATCGACTGCAGGCGAACCTGCCGATGCCTCCGATGGTGAGAGGGATTTACTGCCTGAACACTTCTTGCTTGCTTGCTTGCAGCGTTCAATGTTAAATGGTGCGAAAATATTTTCAGGCGAACAAGACCGACAAAATGAAAGTCTTGAGGAGCCACATTCACTTTCCTAAGTCCATCTGGATTGGCCTGGTCAGCAGCACAGTGAATCCCACGGCTGGAGGCCTCCGATGGCTGGACAACTCCCCCCAGGACAGTCAGGGGTAAGTCCTTGTAGCTTGGTTACGTCTGTCTGTGTCTGTCTTTCTGTCTGTCTCTGTCTGTCTGTCCGTCTGTCTGTCTGTCTTTCTGTATGCCTAGCTGTCTGTCTGTCTGTCTGTCTGTCTGTCTGTCTGTCTGTCTGTCTTTCTGTCTGTCCGTCTGTCTGACAGTCGGTCTGTCTATCCGTCTGTCTGTCTGTGTGTGTGTCTGTCTGTGTCTGTCTGTCTGTCTGTCTGTCTGTCTGTGTGTCTGTCTGTCTGTCTGTCTGTCTGTGTGTCTGTCTGTCTGTCTGTCTGTCTGTCTGTCTGTCTGTCTGTCTGTCTGTCTGTCTGTCTGTCTGTCTGTCTGTCTGTCTGTCTGTCTGTCTGTCTGTCTGTCTGTCTGTCTGTCTGTCTGTCTGTCTGTCTGTCTGTCTGTGTTTCGGTCCGTACACCCGCACAAGATAAAATACATTCCGGTGCAAATATTTTCAGTGAGATCGACTTCGTGACCTGCCGCTCGGGCTTCACTTGGTCAGGAGGGTCCGCTTGCTCGGCGGGCGAGCAGTTCGGCCTTCTCAGGCCCACAAGACGGGCCTACGTGCTGATGGAGCTGCCGTCAGCCAAGCACCAATTCGCGTGCTCAGCTCCAGTTGGTGGCGCCACTCAGTTCTTCCCGGTCTCAACGACCAACAAAGCGGCTTTAATTGAGGGACCCAGAGACTCAATGCAGAAGATTTTCATTCTTCTGATAATGATATGCGCCCTGCTTGGGCTTTTGATTCTGTTGTTATTTGTTAAAATTGGACTGCGCATCAAAAGAAGAAATGCCGCTCAAGGTCAGCCTAATCAAGGACATCAAGAACCTGATCAGGAAGTTGGTGGAGCTGGAGGAGCCCCCCAAGGAGCCCCCCAAGTCATTAATCCGCCTAATTATCCACCGCAATAATTAATTAACGCGAGGCCATTAAATGAAGGCCCAATTTTCTAATTTCAATAACAATTTTATCGGTTACAGTAATAACACACAGACTCCGCCTGAGCCAATTTGTTTGTTTTTCGATTCTTCAGACAAAGAAATTATTGTTTTCTAATGAAATAAATTCTAATAATCTGTACTATTACCAATATTCGCATGCAAATTTAGTATCTACATAAAATTATACTTTTAAGCTTTGTGACGCCAATTTAAACTAAAAACTAATAAATCTTCATAAAAATACTTGCCCATCTCGATTTTATATATTTAGATCCGGCAACAAAAAAAACTAAATATTTTCTTATTTTCGCATGCTGCTACAGAGAGTGACGAATAGTTAGACTTTTAAAATACCTAGACCTAGAGATTTGTGACCCATCACACATTGACCTAGAGATATGTGACCCATCACACACTGACCCAGAGATGTGTAAACCATCAAACACTGACCCAGAGATATGTGACCCATCAAACACTCACCCAGATCTCTGACCCGTCACACACTCACCCAGAGATATGTGACCCATCAAACACTGACCCAGAGATATGTGACCCATCAAACACTCACCCAGATCTCTGACCCGTCACACACTCACCCAGAGATATGTGACCCATCAAACACTGACCCAGAGATATGTGACCCATCAAACACTCACCCAGATCTCTGACCCGTCACACACTCACCCAGAGATATGTGACCCATCAAACACTGACCCAGAGATATGTGACCCATCAAACACTCACCCAGATCTCTGACCCGTCACACACTCACCCAGAGATATGTGACCCATCAAACACTGACCCAGAGATATGTGACCCATCAAACACTCACCCAGATCTCTGACCCGTCACACACTCACCCAGAGATATGTGACCCATCAAACACTGACCCAGAGATATGTGACCCATCAAACACTCACCCAGATCTCTGACCCGTCACACACTCACCCAGAGATATGTGACCCATCAAACACTGACCCAGAGATATGTGACCCATCAAACACTCACCCAGATCTCTGACCCGTCACACACTCACCCAGAGATATGTGACCCATCAAACACTGACCCAGAGATATGTGACCCATCAAACACTCACCCAGATCTCTGACCCGTCACACACTCACCCAGAGATATGTGACCCATCAAACACTGACCCAGAGATATGTGACCCATCAAACACTCACCCAGATCTCTGACCCGTCACACACTCACCCAGAGATATGTGACCCATCAAACACTGACCCAGAGATATGTGACCCATCAAACACTCACCCAGATCTCTGACCCGTCACACACTCACCCAGAGATATGTGACCCATCAAACACTCACCCAGAGATATGTGACCCATCAAACACTCACCCAGATCTCTGACCCGTCACACACTCACCCAGAGATATGTGACCCATCAAACACTGACCCAGAGATATGTGACCCATCAAACACTCACCCAGATCTCTGACCCGTCACACACTCACCCAGAGATATGTGACCCATCAAACACTGACCCAGAGATATGTGACCCATCACACCCTGACCCAGAGATATGTGACCCATCAAACACTGACCCAGAGATATGTGACCCATCAAACACTCACCCAGATCTCTGACCCGTCACACACTCACCCAGAGATATGTGACCCATCACACCCTGACCCAGAGATGTGTGACCCATCACACACTAACCTAGATATGTAACCCATCAAACAATGAACCCGATACCTTTCTCATCGATAAGGGTCCTTGTAAATCCCAATTTGTGAAGTCAGTTATTGGATCACTTTGTAATTTAACAAAGACTTAAAGATTTAAGATTTTCCAGTTTCTTTACCCTTCAAATTCATAGCAAATAATTTTGCAGGTTACAATTGCACTAATGGCTTGCATCTTATTCATCTTACTACTACTCCTAAGTAGTTCTATTGGCTCTGGAAGTGACAGCGCTATGCCGGAAGTAAATGAATTTTTTTGCGACGACCAATTAAAACTAGTCCATATTCCTCATCAGCTTAAAACTTTTGAGCTCGTCACCAGATACAAAGCATCAGACAACCGTGTCAGCCGAGGCATGAGCTGCAGCTTCGCCATCCGCGCCAAACACAATCCCTCGCGATATCGTTACGTAATCACAGTGATTGAAGCGGACGTTGCGGACGACTCAAGCTACCTGGAGGTGACCGATGGCAACGGCACCCTGCTTCACGACGTGAATTTACACTGGAGTCGGCGGGTGGCCATCAGCTCCGACGCTGCAGTCACAGTCAAGTTTTCAACCATGGACTATCCGCAGACCAATTCGGGATACAGGATTCGACTCGACCGGTTTTCGTACCAAGACTGTCCCTACAACTGGACAAAGACTAATTGGACTGAGGCCGACGGGGTGACGCCATTCTGCGTCAGTCCCATATCGGCTGATTTCCTGGGAGCGGCGCTCAACGGTTCCAGCGATGAGGCGATGGCTGACTACCTCACTGCCCAGGCTGTGTGCGGCAGGATGCGGGCGAATCTGCTGATGCCGCCAAAGGTCTGCTCGCCGCGTCTGCGGCAGTTTAAAATTGATTTTCTAATAATGTATGTAGTCTTTGTTCTGGTGTCTATTTTCTGTCGGGCTAAAGGGGCGCTCCATGTAGCAAATCCTGTTTTTACAGCCTATTGCTTAAGTGTCTGCTTCCTTGATGTCACACTGTCAGATGTTCTCTCGCGTCCTTCTTTGCGGCTCTTTTCCTGAAATCTCTTCCTTAACATTTGTGCAGCCATTTATTTCTCTATGTTTTTATTTAAAACCTATTTCATCTCTGTAACACTGACGCATTCACTTCAGTCAAAGAGCAAAGCTAAGCTGGCTGACCTGCGCCAGATTGTCAGCTTCCGGGATCTGGTATGGATCGGCTTGACCACCAACGATTCGTTCAGTCCTGACAGCAACCTCTACTGGCTTGATGGCTCGTATGAAATGCCTCCGAAACAGTGAGAAACAAACGAGATAAGGTATAGATCTATCATAGGTAGATAGATAGATAGATAGATAGATAGATAGATAGATAGATAGATAGATAGATAGATAGATAGATAGATAGATAGATAGATAGATAGATAGATAGATAGATAGATAGATAGATAGATAGATAGATAGATAGATAGATAGATAGATAGATAGATAGATAGATAGATAGATAGATAGATAGATAGATAGATAGATAGATAGATAGATAGATAGATAGATAGATAGATAGATAGATAGATAGATAGATAGATAGATAGATAGATAGATAGATAGATAGATAGATAGATAGATAGATAGATAGATAGATAGATAGATAGATAGATAGATAGATAGATAGATAGATAGATAGATAGATAGATAGATAGATAGATAGATAGATAGATAGATAGATAGATAGATAGATAGATAGATAGATAGATAGATAGATAGATAGATAGATAGATAGATAGATAGATAGATAGATAGATAGATAGATAGATAGATAGATAGATAGATAGATAGATAGATAGATAGATAGATAGATAGATAGATAGATAGATAGATAGATAGATAGATAGATAGATAGATAGATAGATAGATAGATAGATAGATAGATAGATAGATAGATAGATAGATAGATAGATAGATAGATAGATAGATAGATAGATAGATAGATAGATAGATAGATAGATAGATAGATAGATAGATAGATAGATAGATAGATAGATAGATAGATAGATAGATAGATAGATAGATAGATAGATAGATAGATAGATAGATAGATAGATAGATAGATAGATAGATAGATAGATAGATAGATAGATAGATAGATAGATAGATAGATAGATAGATAGATAGATAGATAGATAGATAGATAGATAGATAGATAGATAGATAGATAGATAGATAGATAGATAGATAGATAGATAGATAGATAGATAGATAGATAGATAGATAGATAGATAGATAGATAGATAGATAGATAGATAGATAGATAGATAGATAGATAGATAGATAGATAGATAGATTGATTGATTGATTGATTGATTGATTGATTGATTGATAGATTGATAGATAGATAGATAGATAGATAAATAGATGGATAGATAGATAGATAGATAGATGTGCTAGCTGTCATAGGACATGCTGTCAATGTGTAAATTTTAGTCAGGAACTAAATCCACTGTTTCACAGGGCACCGGATTTCGTTACCTGCCGGTCGGGCCACACCTGGTCAACCGGGAGTGCGTGCGGAACAGGCGAATTATTCGGCTTGTTGCGACCAACAAAATTCGCCTATCTGCTGATGGAGCGGCTCGACAGAAAGCATCACTTTGCCTGCTCGTCTCCTCTTGGCGGCACAGACAAGCCGTACCCGATCCTGATCCAACAGGATTTCTCTGGCGCCCGAACTCAACCATCAGAAGAGCCTGTCAGAAAGCTGATTGACAGCTATTTTAGCCTAGTTGTGACCGTCCTGCTGTCAGCGATGCTTGTCATTCTGCTAGTTGGCCTGGTCAAAATCTGGCCCCATCGCCAGGTTAAATTGCCTCAGCTGGCTCAGCCAAATCAGCACGCAGAAGCGGAGAACCTGCTGGACAGCTCTGACAATTATCAGGATGCACCGGGTGAAAACCACGACCCGGATACAGTGAATCAAATTCAAAACGATGTCATTAATAATAATACTTACTAAGTAGTCAAAAAACAAAAGCCTGATTGATTGAAAAAGAATGTAAGAAAATTGTGCGATATTTTCCTGAAAACTGTGCCAATATCCCAATCCTCAATTAAATGGTTAGTAGTTTATTTTTGCATCGAAATTTTATATTTGAAACAGATTAAAAAATACTCTTTTTCTGATGCCTAATAAAATTGCGCTTAATAAATTTTCTTTTCGCTATAAAGCATCAGAAAAAGTGTATTTTAATCTAAGGTTGTGCACAAACAAATATTTACTTATCCAGTAATTTTAAGCCGATAGCAGCAACAGAAACAGAATATTTTTTTCTTTAAA
This sequence comes from Macrostomum cliftonense, assembly GCA_950096795.1. NCBI lineage: Eukaryota > Metazoa > Platyhelminthes > Macrostomidae > Macrostomum > Macrostomum cliftonense. The sequence continues at coordinate 782,196 of CATNEM010000284.1, read as the reverse complement.
ACACTTTTTACTCAAGTATTATTATTTTTATTTTTAGACTCACGCACTGGGCCGGCCACTATTTTATGATACTCTTATAACAATCTTCAATGAATACTGACGAGCAGTTGCCTCGTGTAAATATTTAGATTTCTAATTTAGATTCCGAATTTTAGTGAATTTTTTCAGACAAATTCTTGCTTTCGAAACTCAAGACCAAAAATTTCTGCTGATTATTTCGTCTCAATTTCAAAATGAACATGCTAATTAGTTTGCACAGAGTAAACAAATTTTGTTGACACATATTTATTTTTTATAGCTTGTCAACAAGTTCATTGATTACATGAGTGCATGAGAATGTGTCCAGGATGGCCATTCTGATTTTATTGTATTCTATTTTTCTTTCCTAGCAACCACAGCAGCAAAGATCCAAGGCTCCAATTGCTGTCACAAATGCCGAATTCCAATTGTTAACTCTGAACAGTGACAAAGACTACATCGTTAGCAACATGGCATGCCAGTTTGTCATCAAAGCGACATGCAGCCGGTTTTTTGCTTTTTATACAGTCCGCCTTAACTCAGGTTCCTATTGACGAGACCCTTCTAATAATCCTTGATGAAGACAGGGTTCTGGTGAAGGGTAGCATTGTGCCGACAACGCCAGCCGACATTGGTGACCCGAAACGGTGTCGGTGTCTCTGTCGGTTACCTTTACGTCGAAGACCAACGGGGGGCGAGTGGCTCGTCGGCAGTCTAGTGAGTCTGCCTTGTGTGCCACTGGTCCAGGTTCGGCCCAGCGTTAATTTTAGGTTGATTATTTTCCCTAGCGCGGTTTCGTATGCAGGGTCACATTTATTTGGGGCCTTGTGCACGAATTGGTTAGGCCATGAGCCAGTTGTGCAATTTATGCCCATGAGGGCAACCCCCAAGGCATAGAGAGTGTACATGGCTGGAATTACCGGTGAGTGCCATGTGAGTGCGTGACTGAGTGCCGGCCTGTGTGTGTGTGTCTATGCCTGCATACCGTATTTAGTGTGACTGAACGCGCTTCAGGAGTCAGCGCGTTCAGTCACACTAAATACGGTATGCAGGCATAGACACGTACGGTACGCGGCAGAGACGACGATGTCTCTTTAACCGTCAAAGTGCCTACAGCCCTCCTGCAGATTTACCTTTAGCTTTTACGTCGAGGACCCTGTCCACACTTGGGTTCGATTCTAGCTACGCGATTCAAGTTAGCCGATTCGTGAACTGTCCACCAGGCTGGTGGCAAATCGGCTCTAGTCGCTACAGCCCGTCGTCTCAACTGACGGAGCTGACGGACAACGCAACCACTCACAGAGGAGGTGAGTCGGATGGGTAAAATAGTCAAAATTTTTAGCACTCAATATACAGCCTTTTCTGTTAAGGCATAGTACGAGCGTACGACGAACAAAATGGAAGGATTGGGCACATCTTAATGAACACGGCACAATTTATTAGAAGATGTCTTATACGCAAGGGAGGGTTAATGATTAGGGTGTCTGCCTTACGATCCGAACGTCATGTTTCGAGCCGCAGCCGTTGTGCCTCCAACATCGATCATAGCGCCTCAGCAGCATCTCCAACAGTCAGAGCGCCAACTTACTTACCTTAACGCAAAGCGGTGGACTGAATTCGGCCAATTTGTGCCGAAAGATGGGCTTGCGATGCGACGCCTGGATTGGACTGACTAAAAATACAACGGAGTTGTCTGTACTGGCTTGATGGCGAGCCGGCGAATGTGTGAGAACAATGAGAGCTATGATTCCAACGCGATTGATACAATTATATATCGCACCTATTTTTATTTGAACACACGATGGTCTAACGATTTGAACACACGATGGTCTAACGATTTGAGCACACGATTGTCTAACAATTTGAACACACGATGGTCTAACAATTTGAACACACGATGGTCTAACAATTTGAACACACGATGGTCTAACAATTTAAACACACGATGGTCTGACACCTTGAACACACGATGGTCTAGCAATTTGAACACACATGGTCTAAACACCTTGAACACACGATGGTCTAACAATTTGAACACACGATGGTCTAACAATTTGAACACACGATGGTCTGACACCTTGAACACACGATGGTCTAACAATTTGAACACACGATGGTCTAACAATTTGAACACACAATGTCTAACAATTTAAACACACGATGGTCTGACACCTTGAATACAAGATGGTCTAGCAATTTGAACACACATGGTCTAAACACCTTGAACACACGATGGTCTAACAATTTGAACACACGATGGTCTAACAATTTGAACACACGATGGTCTGACACCTTGAACACACGATGGTCTAACAATTTGAACACACGATGGTCTAACAATTTGAACACACAATGTCTAACAATTTAAACACACGATGGTCTGACACCTTGAACACACGATGGTCTAGCAATTTGAACACACATGGTCTAAACACCTTGAACACACGATGGTCTAACAATTTGAACACACGATGGTCTAACAATTTGAACACACGATGGTCTGACACCTTGAACACACGATGGTCTAACAATTTGAACACACGATGGTCTAACAATTTGAACACACGATGGTCTAACAATTTAAACACACGATGGTCTGACACCTTGAACACACGATGGTCTAACAATTTGAACACACATGGTCTAACAATTTGAACACACATGGTCTAAACACCTTGAACACACATGGTCTAACAATTTGAACACACGATGGTCTAACAATTTGAACACACGATGGTCTAACAATTTGAACACACGATGGTCTAGCAATTTGAACACACATGGTCTAAACACCTTGAACACACGATGGTCTAACAATTTGAACACACGATGGTCTAACAATTTGAACACACGATGGTCTAGCAATTTGAACACACATGGTCTAAACACCTTGAACACACATGGTCTAAACAACTTGAACACACATGGTCTAACAATTTGAACATACGATGGTCTAACAATTTGAACACACATGGTCTAACAATTTGAACACACATGGTCTAACAATTTGAACACACGATGGTCTAACAATTTGAAGACACGATGGTCTAACAATTTGAACACACGATGGTCTAACAATTTGAACACACGATGGTCTAACAATTTGAACACACGATGGTCTAGCAATTTGAACACACGATGGTCTAACAATTTGAACACACATGGTCTAAACACCTTGAACACACATGGTCTAACAATTTGAACACACGATGGTCTAACAATTTGAACACACGATGGTCTAACAATTTGAACACACGATGGTCTAACAATTTGAACACACGATGGTCTAACAATTTGAACACACGATGGTCTAGCAATTTGAACACACATGGTCTAAACACCTTGAACACACATGGTCTAAACAACTTGAACACACATGGTCTAACAATTTGAACATACGATGGTCTAACAATTTGAACACACATGGTCTAACAATTTGAACACACATGGTCTAAACACCTTGAACACACATGGTCTAACAATTTGAACACACGATGGTCTAACAATTTGAACACACGATGGTCTAACAATTTGAACACACGATGGTCTAACAATTTGAACACACGATGGTCTAGCAATTTGAACACACGATGGTCTAACAATTTGAACACACATGGTCTAAACACCTTGAACACACATGGTCTAACAATTTGAACACACGATGGTCTAACAATTTGAACACACGATGGTCTAACAATTTGAACACACGATGGTCTAACAATTTGAACACACGATGGTCTAACAATTTGAACACACGATGGTCTAACAATTTGAACACACGATGGTCTGACACCTTGAACACACGATGGTCCAACAATTTGAACACACGATGGTCTAACAATTTGAACACACGATGGTCTAACAATTTGAACACACGATGGTCTGACACCTTGAACACACGATGGTCTAACGATTTGAGCACACGATTGTCTAACAATTTGAACACACGATGGTCTAACAATTTGAACACACGATGGTCTAACAATTTGAACACACGATGGTCTAACAATTTAAACACACGATGGTCTGACACCTTGAACACACGATGGTCTAGCAATTTGAACACACATGGTCTAAACACCTTGAACACACGATGGTCTAACAATTTGAACACACGATGGTCTAACAATTTGAACACACGATGGTCTGACACCTTGAACACACGATGGTCTAACAATTTGAACACACGATGGTCTAACAATTTGAACACACAATGTCTAACAATTTAAACACACGATGGTCTGACACCTTGAATACAAGATGGTCTAGCAATTTGAACACACATGGTCTAAACACCTTGAACACACGATGGTCTAACAATTTGAACACACGATGGTCTAACAATTTGAACACACGATGGTCTGACACCTTGAACACACGATGGTCTAACAATTTGAACACACGATGGTCTAACAATTTGAACACACAATGTCTAACAATTTAAACACACGATGGTCTGACACCTTGAACACACGATGGTCTAGCAATTTGAACACACATGGTCTAAACACCTTGAACACACGATGGTCTAACAATTTGAACACACGATGGTCTAACAATTTGAACACACGATGGTCTGACACCTTGAACACACGATGGTCTAACAATTTGAACACACGATGGTCTAACAATTTGAACACACGATGGTCTAACAATTTAAACACACGATGGTCTGACACCTTGAACACACGATGGTCTAACAATTTGAACACACATGGTCTAACAATTTGAACACACATGGTCTAAACACCTTGAACACACATGGTCTAACAATTTGAACACACGATGGTCTAACAATTTGAACACACGATGGTCTAACAATTTGAACACACGATGGTCTAGCAATTTGAACACACATGGTCTAAACACCTTGAACACACGATGGTCTAACAATTTGAACACACGATGGTCTAACAATTTGAACACACGATGGTCTAGCAATTTGAACACACATGGTCTAAACACCTTGAACACACATGGTCTAAACAACTTGAACACACATGGTCTAACAATTTGAACATACGATGGTCTAACAATTTGAACACACATGGTCTAACAATTTGAACACACATGGTCTAACAATTTGAACACACGATGGTCTAACAATTTGAAGACACGATGGTCTAACAATTTGAACACACGATGGTCTAACAATTTGAACACACGATGGTCTAACAATTTGAACACACGATGGTCTAGCAATTTGAACACACGATGGTCTAACAATTTGAACACACGATGGTCTAAACACCTTGAACACACATGGTCTAACAATTTGAACACACGATGGTCTAACAATTTGAACACACGATGGTCTAACAATTTGAACACACGATGGTCTAACAATTTGAACACACGATGGTCTAACAATTTGAACACACGATGGTCTAGCAATTTGAACACACATGGTCTAAACACCTTGAACACACATGGTCTAAACAACTTGAACACACATGGTCTAACAATTTGAACATACGATGGTCTAACAATTTGAACACACATGGTCTAACAATTTGAACACACATGGTCTAAACACCTTGAACACACATGGTCTAACAATTTGAACACACGATGGTCTAACAATTTGAACACACGATGGTCTAACAATTTGAACACACGATGGTCTAACAATTTGAACACACGATGGTCTAGCAATTTGAACACACGATGGTCTAACAATTTGAACACACATGGTCTAAACACCTTGAACACACATGGTCTAACAATTTGAACACACGATGGTCTAACAATTTGAACACACGATGGTCTAACAATTTGAACACACGATGGTCTAACAATTTGAACACACGATGGTCTAACAATTTGAACACACGATGGTCTAACAATTTGAACACACGATGGTCTGACACCTTGAACACACGATGGTCCAACAATTTGAACACACGATGGTCTAACAATTTGAACACACGATGGTCTAACAATTTGAACACACGATGGTCTGACACCTTGAACACACGATGGTCTAACAATTTGAACACACGATGGTCTGACACCTTAAACACACGATGGTCTAACAATTTGAACACACGATGGTCTAACAATTTGAACACACGATGGTCTGACACCTTAAACACACGATGGTCTAACAATTTGAACACACGATGGTCTAACAATTTGAACACACGATGGTCTAGCAATTTGAACACACATGGTCTAAACACCTTGAACACACATGGTCTAAACACCTTGAACACACATGGTCTAACAATTTGAACATACGATGGTCTAACAATTTGAACACACATGGTCTAACAATTTGAACACACATGGTCTAACAATTTGAACATACGATGGTCTAACAATTTGAACACACATGGTCTAACAATTTGAACACACATGGTCTAAACACCTTGAACACACATGGTCTAAACACCTTGAACACACATGGTCTAAACACCTTGAACACACATGGTCTAACAATTTGAACACACGATGGTCTAACAATTTGAACACACGATGGTCTAACAATTTGAACACACGATTGTCTAACAATTTGAACACACGATGGTCTAAAAATTTGAACACACGATGGTCTAACAATTTGAACACACGATGGTCTGACACCTTGAACACACGATGGTCTAACAATTTGAACACACGATGGTCTAACAATTTGAACACACGATGGTCTAACAATTTGAACACACGATGGTCTGACACCTTGAACACACGATGGTCTAACAATTTGAACACACGATGGTCTAACAATTTGAACACACGATGGTCTGACACCTTAAACACAATGGTCTAACAATTTGAACACACGATGGTCTAACAATTTGAACACAAGATGGTCTGACACCTTAAACACACGATGGTCTAACAATTTGAACACACATGGTCTAAACACCTTGAACACACATGGTCTAACAATTTGAACATACGATGGTCTAACAATTTGAACACACATGGTCTAACAATTTGAACACACATGGTCTAAACACCTTGAACACACGATGGTCTGACACCTTGAACACACGATGGTCTAACAATTTGAACACACGATGGTCTAACAATTTGAACACACGATGGTCTAACAATTTGAACACACGATGGTCTGACACCTTGAACACACGATGGTCTAACAATTTGAACACACGATGGTCTAACAATTTGAACACACGATGGTCTGACACCTTAAACACAATGGTCTAACAATTTGAACACACGATGGTCTAACAATTTGAACACAAGATGGTCTGACACCTTAAACACACGATGGTCTAACAATTTGAACACACGATGGTCTAACAATTTGAACACACGATGGTCTAACAATTTGAACACACGATGGTCTAACAATTTGAACACACGATGGTCTAACAATTTGAACACACGATGGTCTGACACCTTGAACACACGATGGTCTAACAATTTGAACACACGATGGTCTAACAATTTGAACACACGATGGTCTAACAATTTGAACACACGATGGTCTAACAATTTGAACACACGATGGTCTGACACCTTGAACACACGATGGTCTAACAATTTGAACACACGATGGTCTAACAATTTGAACACACGATGGTCTAACAATTTGAACACACGATGGTCTGACACCTTGAACACACGATGGTCTAACAATTTGAACACACGATGGTCTGACACCTTGAACACACGATGGTCTAACAATTTGAACACACGATGGTCTAACAATTTGAACAGACGATGGTTTAACAATTTGAACACAAGATGGTCTAACAATTTGAGCAAATTAGTTTCATGGATGGCGCTTTCACAAAACAGAAGAATTAATTTTTTTAAGTACTCTTCTTACTTGACAAAATTCAATTCAACAAAAGATGAATATTCGCAGAAAAAATGCGCTAAAAATTAGAAGAGTATAATGTTCTTCTTCGTCATACTACAGTATAAGCCCTTACTTGTCTAGATATTGTTTAATTCATAAGAATTATTTTGAAAGGGTCTAATTATGACTAATAACACAACCAAAAAAACAATTTTATCAAATGCAGCGCAACGTACAACCAACTAGTGACAAATAGAATCGACAAGTTTTCGAAATCGCTAAACATTTTTGCAAATATTTATTGAATCACGTTTCACTCAAAAACGCCACCCTTGAAATAGCCTCATAGTTGATAATAAGTCGGTTAAAAAAACTTTTTGAATTCTTGTCACGAATCAAAAAAACAAATAAACTTTGCCCCAGTGAAGATACCAATGGGAAAGTAGCAGGCGGGAACACGTCAGCAGCCCACAACTGCGCAATTTTCTACAGCATATAAACGAAGGCCGAGCAGACGGCAACTCTGCAGTCAACTACGACTACGACAACAATGAAGCTCTGGATTCTACTCGGACTCGCCTCGCTGGCAATCGCCTTCACCCAGGCCGCTCCTCTGCAGGAGGCTGCCCAGGCTGACCTTCCAGATGACGCCTTCATCCTGGACCTCATCGGTATTGACGTGGAGGAGGTCAAGGCCATCCTCAAGGAGCTCGCCAAGAATGGCCTGAACGCTGCTATTGAGCTGGCCAAGAGGATGCTGGAGCACGCCAGCGGCGCCCTGAAGGACATCCTCATCAAGGTGCTAGAGATTCTCGAGCGTCAGAGGGCTCCCTACATCCTGGACATCATCGGCATCAACATCGACCAGGTCAAGGCTGTCCTCAAGGAGCTAGCTGAGCATGGAAAGCAGGCCGCTATCCAGCTGGCCAAAAAGCTGATTGAGGAGGCTACTGGCATGGTCAAGGACCTTCTGGTCAAGGTCCTCGAGTGGCTGGAGAGCAGCAACGACGACGCCTACATCCTGGACATCATCGGCATCAACATCGACCAGGTCAAGGCTATCCTCAAGGAGCTCGCTGAGCATGGAAAGCAGGCCGCTATCGAGCTGGCCAAGAAGCTCATCCAGGAGGCCTCTGGTATCGTCAAGGATCTGCTGGTCAAGGTGCTCGAGTGGCTCGAGAACCGCAACGACGATGCCTTTATCCTGGACTTGATCGGTATCAATATCGAGGAGGTCAAGGCCATCCTCAAGGAGCTCGCCCAGAACGGAAAGGCTGCTGCCATCGAGCTGGCCAAGAGGATGCTGGAGCACGCCAGCGGCGCCCTCAAGGATATCCTCATCAAGGTTCTCGAGATTCTCGAGCGTCAAAGGACCCCCTATATCCCGGATATCATCGAGATCGACATCGAGCAGGTCAAGACTATCCTCAGGGAGCTGGCTCAGAAGGGCAAGGACGCTGCCATCCGTCTGACCAAGAAGCTTCTCGAGACCGCCGAGGGAGAGGTCAGGGACGTTCTCATCAAGGTTTTGGCCTGGCTGGAGAGCAAGAGGACCCCCTACATTCCGGATATCATCGAGATCGACATCGAGCAGGTCAAGACTATCCTCAGGGAGCTGGCTCAGAAGGGCAAGGACGCTGCCATCCGTCTGACCAAGAAGCTTCTCGAGACCGCCGAGGGAGAGGTCAGGGACGTTCTCATCAAGGTTCTGGCCTGGCTCGAGAGCAAGAGGACCCCCTACATCCTGGACATCATCGGCATCAACATCGACCAGGTCAAGGCTATCCTCAAGGAGCTCGCTGAGCATGGAAAGCAGGCCGCTATCGAGCTGGCCAAGAAGCTGATCCAGGAGGCCTCTGGTATCGTTAAGGATCTGCTGGTCAAGGTCCTTGAGTGGCTCGAGAACCGCAACGACGACGCCTACATCCTGGACATCATCGGCATCAACATCGATCAGGTCAAGGCTATCCTCAAGGAGCTCGCTGAGCATGGAAAGCAGGCCGCTATCGAGCTGGCCCAGAAGCTGATCCAGGAGGCCTCTGGTATCGTTAAGGACCTGCTGATCAAGGTTCTCGAGTGGCTCGAGAGCCGTAACTAATTTCAAGTGATATTTTTGTCCTCTTTTTTTGAGAACATCCTCAAATATACGTTAAGAATTTTTTTCTCTGGCTAGTTTCAACAAAGCGTTGGTCTTTTAATCTTCTTTGCTTATGCTGTATAATCATAAATTATGGGTGTTTTTTAATAGTTTTTTTCTAAAATTCACCTACCACTTTCAGAGGTGTAAGCTCATGAAAACTAACACGTAAAATTATGGATTATACGATTATATATGTCGGCTCAGTTGCTTTTAGATTTTTTATGTTCCTCAGAGAAGTAAGTTAATTTCTCTTCTGAACGTGGCACCTAGAATGCCATATGTGCTGAAACAGTAGCTACCAGACCCGGTAACTAAATCTCGAAAGAACCTCGTGTAAAGCTTGGTTGGTGCTCGATTACACCAAAGAAAGCGTTGCTATGGGTCTCTAATTGCTCCAGTGCTTCAATAATATCATTTTATATCATTTTCCCAGAACATCTTGCGACATAAAGAATGCACATTCGTCGACTTATAGTATTACTATATTTTTAATGTTCTAAATACGCTAAATGTATATTAGCAGAAAACATTTACTTCATCGAGGATACTATCGATAAAGGCTCTCGCAGGGGCACCTTTCCACGAACTACCCAAAAAAGTATCATTAGAGAATAAAAGGTACATGCATGTAAATTGTCCCAACATACATGTACAAGCTGCATATATGAATTACCACAAATAAAAAGACGCGTGATCGGACTTAGCCATAGACAGTGCCATGCAGCAGGCTGGGCTCTCTTCGTTTCCATTTGTAGCTCTGTTGGAATATTTTACGCAGCATTTTAGTTTTTCTAAAAAAGGATAAAACGATCTTATTGATAGTGCATCGAATCATGCAGAATGATGCCAGGACTAACTGACCAAGTGAATCGTTGCACGCGCAATTGCTGTAATCAGACGGACGTGCAGCTAAACTTGACTGACAGCTCGAATCATTTCGTCTGGGCAGTTATCATAATTCAGTACGCGGTTGTTGTATTGCCCATCATCTATCGGTGCGTGTTCTATAGAAATACTGACTAGAATATTGTGCACGTTTTGTTAATAATTATAATTTTTTCTCGTAACAAATCGTCCGATTATGTTTTTCTACTGTTTCGATCTATTATAAAAAAAGATAAAAAATTATGCAAAAAATAAATATTGCCTTAGAGTCATCTTTGTTAATTTAATTAAATCAATAAAATCACTAAAATAAAAAACATACTTTAATAATTGAATGCTTGAATTAAATACTTAAAATAAATATTCTGAAGTGGAATATAGTCGATATACAGTAGTTATAATTGCAAAAGGTATAGACATTGTTCTGAAATTTAAAGCGATATACATTTTTTACAATTCCTATACTGTAGACGAATTGATAAATTATGAAAAAGGCACAAATAAAAAATGATGATTTTAGACATGCAAGGCAAGCAAGGATATAATCTGATCAGGAAAAAATTAATAATTAAAGGATGTGTGACAAATTATACGTGCATCGGCGTGGTGTAGCAGTAGCAATTAACACGGAATGCGATTTGATGCGAGCTAGCACGAGTATTTCGTCCTTTATTTATTGAGCGTAGAAACTGGCCAATCAGAAGAGTCACGCGCGTTGGGCCAACAAACGTCATACCAGAAACGAATTCAAATTCAAGTTATATATACTAACAACAGCAATTATTATAACAAAATTACGACAAATGTGTATACTGTCCAAATGTAGGACTGCATAATAATAGGTGAGTAGAGTAAAAAGTAATTAGAAGTATTTTTTAGAATTTTACGCTTAACTTTGAATTAACAACATCGTCACATCCGCTTCCCTTCCGAGAAAACAAAGAACGAAGCAACCTGAAAGAATTCGAATTAGCTGGGATAAAAGCGCAAAGGAACAATTTGTGAATGATTTTGAAACAAGGACATCTTGAATTTGCTTGAACGGATTAAACAGTTAAGCGAAAAAAATATTACAAAAATTTTTTTTGAATCAGGAAATGAAATTACATTGGCATAGCATTATTCTGCACTAAGCATGAAACGTAATAAATTAGGCATATTGAAAGTTTATAACTGCAGTTTTTTTTCTTTTTAAACACTGTAGAAAGTATATAGAAATATTATGGATACCACCGATTCACTTGGTCGACTTAGAAACCAGAGCGCTGCCAGCAAAAAATGCAGCCAAGGGTGTTGCAAGCGGGAGACGCAGCCAGGGTGTGTTCTGTAGGGAGGCTTGATCACTCGGGCGCTGCTACGACAGATTGCTGCAGCCGTATGACATCAACCACCCAGCAACCGCGACAGGGCTCGGACCCCGCCACGGGACTCGAATCCACCAGTGAAAATCGCAGCCAGCGCTGCCAACGAAGGACTATGCCAGATTGCTGCCAGTGAAATGCGGTCAGGAAACCGCGCCAGCAGAAACACAGCCAGGAAGCTGCCAGCGGGACACAGCCGTCGCAACTTCTCCCCTCCACTCGTGCCAGCCGAAACTGCGACGCCAAGCCCACAACCAGCCAACCACACCACAACAGACAGCCAGACACAACAGCAGACAGCCAGACACAACAGCAGACAGCCAGACACAACAGCAGACAGCCAGACACAACAGCAGACAGCCCACAGGGAAAACCACGAGGCCAAAACAGAGAAGAAAAGGACCAGAGAAGCGCAGAGCACAAAAAGACAAACAACAATCCACCCCCAACACTAGCTAACTACCCCTGGGAAGACCCCGAAACTATTGAGACTGAGAATCGGAGCGCCTCTTCTTCGAGCAGCGATTGATGAAGGCCTCCAAAAACCTAGCCGGTTTGCGCACGACACGACCCGACCTGGTGGTAACAAGTGGGGCAGTAGCAGCAACACCAGGTCCTGACGACTGAGAGCTGGAGCTGGCCGCAGCCACCTCAGCTGCAGAGCTGTCACTATTCGGCTCAAGCTTGATATTGCTCTCCGGCAGATTATCAGACTCGGACTGCTCATGACTCGCGTCTATCATTGGGACCATCTGCTTCGATTCAGACTGATCTCCATCTTCTTCCGGGCTTTGACGACTGACGGCGCTATTCGCTGCTGCCTCGGAAACGGCGATTTCTTCAGCGGTGGTCATCTCGGCGGATCTTCCTGGGGCTTCCGACTGCTCATGGTGCACTGAAGCGCAATCAGAGCTTCCATCGTCGGTCCCGTCCGACTCCTGATGGACCGTGCGTCCATTAAGCGAGCTGTCAGATTCTACATCTAGCGCCTGTGATACTTCTGATTTTCTGTCCAGCTGACCCTCCCATGAGGACTGGGGCTTCCCCCGAGCTGAATCGAGTCCGAATCTGTCAATAAAGTCGATGTACGCCGGCTTTCTCACACAACGCTTCAATCTGTCAATGTTATAGACATTGTGCTTTGGGTTGGGTGCTCTTTCATCCGATTCCGGGACCAGGCGATAGTTTCTATCGGATATCTTCTCGACGATTCTGTACGGCCCAACCCACACAGCACTGTCCAGGCATTTGTGGTCTGGGTTCCAAACCCACACGAGTTCACCTTCTTTGAAGACGGCGTGACGAGTTCCGCGGTCATAGTAGCGCTTCTGGCGCTGTTGAGCCTTTCCTCTAATCTGTCTAGCCACTGCGGACACACTCACAAGGTCGTGATACAGTTTATGGGCGAACCTGTCAGGCTGGTACTGATCGTGAGCAGGCGGCCCATATTTCAGGTCAAGCGGGAACACGAGCTCCCGTCCTAGAAACAGACGCGCTGGCGTGAACCCGGTGGACTCAGCCTCAGTCGCCCTAATCGACAATCCGACCAGACGAGCTGCCAGCGGCCAGTCACACTGCTTGTCCAAACAGACTGCACGTATTTGAATCTTGATCGTTTGAATCACCCTTTCCACCTTACCGTTGGCCTGAGGTCTGCGAGCCACTATTCTAACCTTTTCTATTTCTAGGAGACGAGTGAGCTCTTCGAGCACGTTATTCACGAAGGCTGTGCCGTTGTCTGATACGAGTGCTTCCATTGCTCCCCATCTGACAACCCACTCGGTCAGGATCGTCTGAGCTGTGGTCTCAGCACCTATGTCCGGAACTGGGATGATCTCGACCCAACTGGTAAATCGGTCGATCAACACCAGCAGGTACTTGTTACCACTTTGCTCCGGAAACGGCCCGGCATGGTCTACATGGACTACTTGACCTGGGTAACCAGCAAGTGTCGGCTGCATTGGCTGTTTATTTTTCCGTTTTCCTTTTTTAGTTCGAGCGCACGTCTCACACTCCGAAATAATTCCTTTGACGTGGATTTCCAGATCGCTAATTTGAAACCAACTTTTTAGGGCCTTAATCGTCTTCGACACTCCACAGCGAGTTTTTTCAAAATTGGAATATAAAATCCTAATCTCACGGCTGCAGGACTGAATCTCTTCATTATTTGGCTTCTCATTATTCTTTACAGCTTCTACTAGCCTCATCAAATCGATTGATGACTCCTGAGCTTGCCTAGCCCAGTTTTCTTCCTGCTGATCAGACCATTCCTTTTCGGGCCCGCTGTCGGTGCCGGATGAACTGACTTCTACTGCTTGAATCGCAGGGGCGTCTGCATTTGTCTGACAACTGCTTTCTGACTGTTCTACCCTAGGTGCAGCCTCTTCGGTCTTCTGGGTTCCTCCGTGGTGAACCTCGACAAGTAGTTCCTGAGTGATTTCTGTCTGGCACGCGACTGAGCAAACTTGTCTAATTTTAGCACGGGTCGTGCGCACGACCACAGGTTTTGTTTGGCCGGCGAATTTATCCTTGAACTCTGGAATTTTGCTGCAAGTAGGGCAATCGTGGTGATCGGCCCGGAACTTCGGGTTCCTACTGAGAAAATCCGCATTTAAGTGTTCTTGACCAGCTCTGTGCTTCACTTCAAAGTCGTATTCGCCAAGACGCTCCAGGGGTGTCTGGTCAATCCTGAAGTCGTAGGCTTCGATGGTAGCAAGCCACTGAGCCAGCATTCCCGTCGCATGTTTCTTAGCATGCAACCACTTCAGGGCTGCGGCATCCGTACGCACAATGAATGGACGTTCAAGCAAATAGACACGAAAGTTCTCAAGCATCAGAACGACTCCTAAGAGCTCCCTCATCGTAGCACAATAATTCCGTTGTGCTGAGGAGAATTTTTTTGAAGCGTAGCTGATCACTCTTTCCTGTCCATCCGGACCTTGTTGAGACAAGACAGCACCTACACCCTCCAATGAGCTGTCACAATCCAACGTAAAACGACCAGCATTTTGTGATAGGTCCGGGTAGGCAAGGACTGGTGGCGAGCAAAGATAGGTCTTGAGCTCAGTGAAGGCTTTGTCGTGCTTATCAAGCCAGATAAATATCTCGGCTCCTCTTGCAAAGGCGTACAGCGGAGCTGCGATCACTGAAAAGCGAGGACCAAATTTCCTGTAATAATTACAGAAGCCCAGGAATGATAGTAACTGCTTTTGGTCACGTGGTGTAGGCCAATCACGGACGGCTTCAGTCTTTTCCGGGTCTGCTTCTATGCCCTGACCGGACACAACAAAACCTAAGAATCGCACTCTGTCCTTAAAAAGCTCACACTTACTTGGTTTGATCTTTAAATTCGCTTTTCGCAATCTCCACAGAACTAAAGCTAGGTTGACAATCATCTGGTTGTTATCCTTCGCTTTCACAATAACATCATCGAGGTAGATCAAACTGACCTTGAGAAGCAACGGCTGGAAAACCCGATGCATCAGGCGGGCGAACGTTGCCGGGGCCGTCTTTATCCCAAAAGGCACAACTTTCCATCTGAATGTACCTTGTGGGCAAGAGAAGGCTGTGAGGTTGCGGTCTTACTCTCGGACTCCCACCTGCCAATAGGCAGATGTCAAATCAAGGCTTGAAAAAACCTGTGCACCGGCAAGACTGTCAAACGATTCATCGACCAATGGAAGCGGGAAGCTACACGGCTTAATGACTTTATTCGTCTGACGGCAATCTACACAAAGTCTCTGGCTTCCATCTTTCTTTTTCACCAGAACAATTGGAGAGGCCCATTCTGAATCACATTCTTCAATAACATTGTACTCCAGCAGCTTGGCAATATGCTGATCAAGGAATTCCTTCTGGGCTGGCGTGGTTCTTCGGGAAGGTTGGAAGACAGGTCGACAGTTAGGATCCTTCAGCTCGATTGACATTTCTAGCAGCGGTGTCTTACCAAGGTCGGTGTCAGTCTTGGATATTTGGCTACCAAAGTAATTCAAAAGCTTGATGGTCGTAGTCATCTGCTGAGCTGACAGGTTTGACTGCTCAAGACGGAATTGGCTTTTTAGCCAATCAGCTGTTGCTCTGTCAGGGTAGGGCAGCTTCTCGATGAGCTTCCCCTTTCCATGCTTGTCAGCATTGTCTATGGTAAAATCCCGCTCATGCAGCTGTGTGGTCGTCACAACCTCATCAGCGCCTACTGCTTGGAACGAGGCAACCTCCTGACCTTTTTTGATCGAAACCGGATGATCTTCGCTATTGAGAAGCCGTACAAGCACGTGGCGACCTACGCTGACACTGTCCAGCGATCTGGCCACCAGGCATTCACCATCGGCATGGAACAGACGAGGACCTAGGACACCTTGAGCCCCTGGGTCTGCCTCCAGCACTCGACTGGGAACCAAAGCTTCTGACCGAGGTGCCATCTCTATGTCACAGGCGGCTGTCACACGCCTGACACGGTACAGTCCACTGTCACCTTCAATCACTGGAACGGACTCGCCATCCACCGTGGCCTTGCCCTCGGCAATCAGCAAATTGACCTTAAAGCTCTTTAGGAAATCGAGACCAATCAAAACATCGGACAGCTTTGTTTCCATGACAAGGAACACCTGAGTCTTCGTCAGCTTTCCCAATGAAACTTCACACCGCAAAGTACCTAGGATAGCAGTCGACGTGCCATTGAATGCAGTGGCTGAGCGGCGCTGAGTGGCTTGGGTAAATAGTTGTTAATAGGGTCAGCTTCAACTAGCTGGTCCTTGACACGGACCCCCATAACACTGGCATTGGCCCCCGAATCCAGGCACGCAATTATTCGGCTGTCTCCTACGCCCAACTGGACAAAGTAACTCGAGTCTGTCTGAAACTCATCGTCGTGGGTCACGGACTGTTCACAGTTTGATGGCGACGCCAATTCACACACATCTACAGCACGGTCACTGGGCTTCCCGGTGTCCGCCTCTCGGCGAAACCTGACCCGAAGTCCAACGAGTTGATGAGGCGCAGCCCTGCGCTGGAGCCCATCGTCGAGCTGAGAAAAGTGCACGAACACATTGTCCCCCATCACAGCTGACCGGATGAACCCGTGCGACTGAAACCACTGAGTTATCACACCAGTTTCCACTGGTTCGGAACCCTGTTTTCTCCGGTTTGTCCCAGCGCGACCTCTGGGGTTCGGTTGTGGTGGATGCGGGCACTCAGCAACCAAGTGGTCGTTCAAGGCACACCGAAAGCATGCCCTTGGTGGGCGGCTACGAGATGGAGCACCTGCAGCGTAATCACGATGATATGGTGGTGTTCGCTGGGCAGAATTAGACTGCATCAGATTTTTAAACTGCGATTCAATTGGCCCGTCCTGGCGCTTGTCTACATCCGATGCTTGATTTACCTGTTGGGCAAGAAGTTTCTCCAGCTCCTTAATCCGCGCCTCCAGCTCTGCCGTCTTATCTGGGCCAACGACACGGACTTTGGGCAACGTGGACTGCCCAGGGTTTAACAGCTGTCTAACACCAGTGATCTCTCTGGCCTTTTTGACGAGGTCTGCAGACGTCAGGCGCGCATCTTCGCGGCTCGCCAGTAGAAGTTTCTCAGCCAAGCTCCGATCTATCAGCCCATGGCAAAACCGGGCTCGAACCAGCGGCTCATACTCCTTTTGGGGCAATTCGGCTGCATAAGCTAAGCTAATTAGACGATCAAAGTACTCTTGGACCCCTTCACCGTCTTGTTGCTGGGCGCTTGCCAGCTCTAAGTAGCTCTTATCCCTTTCAGATACATCAGTATAACGAAGACTCAAGGCTTTTAGGGCATCAGCAGCATCCTTTTCATGCAGGTGATTGTTGAAGCAGTACTCTTGGCATTCAGGCGATAGGAGCGAAAGTAGAATGGCCGATTGCTGATCCCTAGGGATCTTGTATGCCTGCACGTAGGTGAGAAACTGGGTCTGCCACAAGTCAAACCTCATTTTCGGCGAATAAGGCTGTGGAGGCCGGAGTCGGACATTTTTAGGAACTTCAGGTAATTCAGCTTGTGGCGCAGAAGGAGCAGGCGTTGCAGAGGCGGCTGCTCGAGATAGGCTAGTTGTCAAGACCTGGGCAAAGCTTTCTAAAAAATTTTGCATCGTGGCAGCAGAAATGGCAGCCTCTCCACTAACTGGGCCGATTGGGGCTGCTGGGGCTTCAACTTCAATCTCCTGATTATGCACTGCATCATCATTGACTGCATTTGCAGCTTGTACTTGCCCTTGCTGAGGCTGAGACATTGTTCAGATTCCTGCTAATGATTCGCTTTTGCTTTGGGGTGCAGCGGCAGTCACAACTCACAAGGTTTGAATGAAATGAGAGTACAGAGAGACAGATATGAATAAGAATATGCGAGCCAGGGGTGGGGGGTTGGCGGAGGGTCCGATCTAAATAAACAAAAAAACAGCAGTCAGATAAAGCCGCCAACCTGATAGGCCACACCACCCCACAGACAAACAAGGCAGGCCACTCACCACTAACACACAAACAGGCCGGCAGTGGTAAATTGGCTAACCGCGAGTACAGGGCCAGCACAGCGCAGAGAGAATTGGATGCTTAAGCTTGTAGTCCCGATTGGCTTCACCCAGCATGTGCAAACGCCGGCAGGCTAACTGATGCACTCACTGCACAGCTATTGGCGGTTGCGCGGGCAGGTTAGGCACATAGGCAGAATGTACACTGGTAGTAGCTGATTCGCACTCGGCTTCAGTTGTTGTTGACTCAATTACGTGACGTGTAGACTTGTTGATAGTTACTTTAGCTTGACAAACAGACAAGTAGAATGCAAGACGGGGCTTTCAGGACAGTAAGAATCGCCCTTTTCTATATGTGCCTATAACTAAATTAAATATCCCCAGGCACTTCAGCAAAAATAGGGTACCTCCCCTTTTTGACCAAAAGTCACCAGATCCCATTCACTAGCCTAAATTTAATATGTCCCATAGATTCGTACCTTTTTCCCAATGGGTCCTCTGGGACAGAGGGAAAACTGGGACAGCCACAAAAACCTCGTAACATGCAAAAAAAATCATAATCCAATATCCATTATTTTGTTTATCCTGGCGAGTTCAATGGACCTCACGCTATTATCTGGAGACATTAAACCTAAGCCTTATTCTAGCAACTTAAACACATTCAAGTATCAACGCAGGGTACTCACCCCGAAAAAAAAAATATAAATTTTCAATAAAAATGCTTCCAACCGTCTCTCCAGGATCTTACTATGTTAAGCCTCATCCCAATTACAAATCTAAGTACCAATGCAAGAAGGAATGTACAGATTATATGAAAAAATTCTGGCCTAACATTAAACCAACCATCCCGAATCTTAATCAAGCGGTTAAGACTCACTGGCATTATTTACATGGGGTAACTATTAAAGATTACGACAGCTACTATAACTTTGCAGAAATTATTAAGCAACTGTAAAGCATAGCTGCAACTCTACTGCTATTATTAGCAACTGTGAGTCATGGAAAAATTGGCCAAAAACGGAGGCCGAGGCCAACTTTTTGAAAAATAAATTCGCAAATCTGGCCTCGTTTTGTGGCCGCGTACTTTCTCTCCACGCGCGCCGCTAAAAATAACTTCTATACTGGGCGAATTTCTCTACCCCTTTTTTAGCAGTCTTCCCAATTCCTTACTTAGAGAAACGACCAAAGGGAAGAAAAGGGCGAGCAATGTGAGCCGAGATTGCTGACTCAGGCTTTAGGGGAAGAGCAGTGAGCTTCTCTCCCTGTCTATCCGAATAGCTACTTTTCTTTCCCACAAGCTCGGGCGTATAGTCTACGTAGTCGACACATCTTTCACACACAGTGTACACTGAGTTTCCATGGTGTATTTCCACGGTGTATTTATTGATCCTCCCTTCCGTCACATACCAAAGAACGGCTAGCTTCGCTTGTATTCAGCAAAAATTTTGAACTCAACATTATCAAAACACTTGGCAATGGCAGCGCGTACTGGAATCTCGGATGAGCTCGCAGCTCTTTCGGCAACTTCAACTCTAACTATTTCGTCACAAGAAGAGCAAGAGCTTCTCGACGAGACGCAACAGACGCAAAAGACGCAACAAAAGGAAACACTAGATGAGGCGCTAAAGCTATTAAACGACATGTTCAACGATCTACCAACCAAGAAAAAAGAGCAATGGAAGGAGAAAAAAGACAATATCGTTTTAAAACTCAAAGCGGCTTTTGAGGACGAGACTGAGGATGATGAGGAGGAAGATTTAACGGAGGAAGAGAAGCAGAAAATCAAAGCTGAAAAGAAAAAAGAGCTGGTAAATCAACTCAAGGACGAGTTAAAGGCCAAAGTTATTAAAGGCTCTCTTGTACACTCAACTGAAATCTATGTGTGTACATGCACGAAAAGAGAGTCACTCAAGACTGCTCGTGACCATCTTGCCGAAATCAACCGACGCATCGACCAAAACCACAAAAATATAATCTACTTTGCTGTTCTGGCCGGCCAAGTCGTCAATACTGTTCGAGAGAAATATAAGGGAAAAAGAAAGTTGTTTCTGAACTGGTTGGCGACGAACGAAAAGGTGATAATGATGAAGAAGTCAAAGGCATACTTTTACATGAAACTGGCGACCGTGGCTGAGAGATTTCCTACAATCCAGCAACTCTCTCTGCCTTTAAGGAAAATGCAGTCAATTTTGCCTCTACTGCCGGAAATTTGCTCTCACGACAAAACGTTTTGGACGAATCTTCAATAAACTTCATTCATTCTAAGAATTTTTGCTATAAAATTATTCTACGCTTGTATAAATGATTGAACTCCCGCTGCTACGGTAGTATATTTTTACTGCTAGAAAACGTTAGGACCTTTTTTTCCAACGCCGTTGGAATTTTTTGAGTCGCCACTGTGAACATAATAAATCAGAAGACCAGAATGACATAAGAAGGTCATTTGATTCCAACGCCGTTGGAATTTTTTGGCTAGCCTGTTTAATCATTAAAGCATGCGTTACTATTGCATAGCCTTCTGTATTCCGATTTCTTTTAGGAGTCTTCCCATTTCCTTATTTGGCGCGTGCAATACGAAACCAGCGGACTCACTACCCAAGCAGCCGCCAACCCCCAGCCCTAGCTTAGTCTTTCCAAAAATGATTCCTTTAACTAACTTACGCGCAATACTTTCTCTAAACCCACTCGATGCCCCCATACTGTCTAGACTTCTAAGCATTTCCTTGTCCCATCGGTGTTTTTCATTTGGAAAGTCGCGGTACTTAATATCATGTTCCATACATACCTCATCAAGCTCATTTACAGGCTCATGACCCGGATTAGGCACATTGTTAGAATCTAACTGAATTTCAAGAGGGTTCAAAGGTCCACAATACTTATATCCAGGGATTGTCCAACCATTATTTGGCTTCGGAAGCTTTTCAATTATTCCGTGAATGTCGGGCATTTTTATTAAAAATAAAATTAAAAAATAATGACTGAGAGCAAATTACAAGCAATCTATTACCGTGACAACGGTTATTTTGTTGGTAAAAATGCCGTCTCCAAATTAACAGAACTCAGTAAAGAACCAAAACAAATAGTAGAAAAATGGCTGTCTAAACAGGCTGTTTATCAAGTCTATTTCCCGCCTGTTAAATTTACAAGACCCCATTTCAACATCTATAAGCCTAACGAGGCGCACCAAGCTGATCTTCTGTTTCTCCCAAACGATTCTGGGTATAAGTACGCTCTCACTGTCATTGATGTAGCTTCGCGTTATAAAGAAGCAAGGCCGCTTAAAACAAAACAGTCTCAAGCTGTAGCAGACGCTCTGCAAGACATATACGAAAATTCACCTTTAACCTACCCAGACCTCCTCATGACCGATCCAGGTAAAGAATTCATGGGTCGAGTTAAAACTCTAATGCAAAAAAATAATACAAAAATTCGTTACGGTAGAACCGAGCTTCACAGAGATCAAGCCTTCGTAGAAAGATTTAATCTAACTTTAGCCAAGCGACTATTTACTAAGCAGACAGCAGAGGAGCTCAAACTGAAGAGCGGACAATACTACACGAAATGGACAGACAGACTCCCAGTAGTAATCAGTCAGCTTAACAATGAAGTTTCTCGCATGGCAGGCCTAAAACCTTCAATTGCAATTAAACAAGACAAAGTTCAGCTTAAATCTCCCAATCCACAACAGAAAAATTATCCAAAGCTCCCAGGAGTTTATTCTCCGGAAATTATCACAAATTCTGAGTTTGTTCGATTCCTTTACCTGCCGGGAGAATTAGAAAAGGACACCAAGAGACGAGCAACTGACCCATATTTCAGTTTAGATGTACATAAAATAGACAGGCACTTTACAACAGCAACTGGTGACTACTATTTTCTGTCTCAAGCCTTTAATCCTAAATCCCCTACAAGATCATTTGCCAGAGCAGAACTTCTCGTCATTCCAAGTGACACAGAAATAAATTGAAAAATAAAAATGTACAAAAAAATGATCGAAACCAGAACAGTTAATAAAATTAGCAAAATCATCGACTCTAAACAACCAGGTTTTGTAACTATTAAGGGTATGAAAGTGAAAGTCGATCCGTTACAGCAGCAAATCCATTGTAAAGATTGCAATCACAGCATTACAGATGAAAAGACTGGGGGAATCCTGCCTCTCGCTGCACTGATTCCAATCATTGCGGGTGCAGTTAGTGCAGCAGGTGGTGTAGCTGGAGGTGTTGCAACGGCCGTGAAAGCGGGCAATGACAGGGCTCACCAGTTAGAGATGCAGAAAATCGCGAGAGAAAAGGGAGTCACAATTAAAGCAGGTGAAGGCTGCCTTTGGGAAAACGAAAACATTTCAAAATCCGACGTCATAAAAGCTATAATGACATTGCATAAAGCAGGATTTACAATGCTCCGGATGTGAAAAGATAAAAGCAGGGATCTAATCAGTAATACTCAAATTAATCAAAAGTTGTTAGTCCAGAGAAGTTCAAGCAAAAGCTAAGGGTGACCACCCAAAAAATTTTTTTAAACTGATAGAAAAAACATGCCGAAAGCAAATCCAGCAAAAGATTCTGTAAACTCTTATTTTTCTAAAGATTTTTCCCAAAGCCAAAATCTTTCATTTCAGGACAAAAGCAAATATCTTCAAGAACTCTGCAGGCAAAAGTTCAATACAGACCCAGGATACCTGGGCAGCTATGAGAAACAATTTCAAGAGGAAGAGGAAGTGTTTAATAACAAAATCAGAATCACCGTATTCGAGTGGAATGAAAGCAAAGAGAAAGTTGAAATTGTTAGGAGTAGTAAGAATATTCTAGACGAAGACCCGACCCGACACCCAGCAGCCAGGCGCATAGAAGTCGATCTTCTGATAATTGGAAACTTACAGTCTGAAGCCCATTATGTTTGGATTAAAGATCTTTCTAGGCTTCTCCACAAGCAAATGACAAACCACAAAGAAGCCGTATCTATCTGCAGATTGTGTCTTAAGTATTATTGTGGTGGTAAAGAAAGTCGGGAGGCAAAACTCACAGAGCATGAACTCACCTGTGAGGACCATCCAACTAACTGCTCTCTTCCTTTCGGTAACCAGAAGTATTTACGGTTTAAAAATTATCACAAGATGGAGAAACTTCCCTTTATTGTATTTGCCGACTTTGAATGTTCAAATGTTAACGGCAAGCACGTCCCAAATTCAGTAGCATACGTTTGCATTGGAAATCGGAAATACAATAATCATGGACATCTTGGAAATTCTGATGTCATCGAGTATAACCACTTCTTCGGGGAAGACTGTGTTAAACAGTTTATATTTAGAATGCTAGAGTTACGTAGAACATTTAGCTCAATCCCACCTGTGCCAATCAATATGACCGAACAGGATGAGATCAATTTTCAATCAGCGACCCGTTGCTACATATGCAGAAAAGCATTTGAAGACAGTTTAAAGAATCCGAAAGTTAGAGACCATTCGCACTTCGACGGCTGCTTCAGAGGTGCCGCACACAAAACCTGCAACCTAAAGCTAAAAAATAACATCCACGATTTAAATATTTTTCTACATAACGCTCGTTCATACGACCTGCACCTAATCGTTGAAAGAATAGGTGAAATAGAGGGCATTCACCTCGACTGCATAGCTGAGAACAAGGAAAAGTTTAAATGCCTCAACATAACAGAGGTGGGGGCGTCCGGTTCACTAAGTGATTGTTCTGGTTTGGTTAAAATCAAGGATACTTATCTGTTCCTAGCAGCCCGTCTACGCGCATTAAGTAAAAATCTAACAGATGAGCAATGCACTTATACAAAAATCCTGGCACAAATATTAGCAAAACAAGATCCCGAATCTTTCAAGCTACTCAGAAAGAAAGGTTTCTACCCTTATGAGTATGTGACCGGTTCGCACATCTCGCACATCTTTGAAGGTGAACTTCCACCAAAAGAAAAGTTCTTCTCGCAGCTAAAAAACTCAGGAATTTCTGACAAAGACTATGAGCACGCACAAGCAGTCTACAAACATTTCAACTGTCAAAACTTTTTTCAATACCACATGATTTATCTTTACACAGATGTTTTACTTTTGGCCGATGTGTTTCAAACCTTCAGAAACACCTGGTACACAGCATATGGTCTTGATCCCGCACATTATGTAAGTTTGCCCGCCACCAGCTGGGAATCTCTACTTAAAATGAAATGGGATGAAAACCCAGACTGGTATGTTGAACTTCTAACCGACATTGACATGTACAATTTTATAGACACAGCGAAAAGAGGCGGCATATCAATCTGCGTGAACAGATATGGAAAGGCGAATAATCCGTATCTCAAATCTTATGACCCTGCGAAACCCTCAAATTATATCGTTTATTTAGACGCCAACAATCTCTATGGTTGGGCAATGAGTCAAGACTTACCGGTGAGAGAATTCCAGTGGCTCCCCGTATCACAAATAAACCCAGCGTTTTCGATACCTGCGATTTACGAGGTTGACGTAGAAATTCCCAATGAACTCCATGATCATTTCTCTGACTTTGCGCCATTCCCGGAGAATATTAACTGCCCGAAGATTATCGAGCACCCAGATGGCTCGTGGAACCTGTCTACAGAAAACGAACACACAGCAAAACTCACCCAAAACCTACACAACAAGACTCGCTACAAAATTCATTATAAGCTGCTACAGTACTTCATATCCTTAGGCTGTAGGGTCACAAATGTACATAGGGCCCTCAAATTTACAGAAGAAGCGTGGATGAAACCCTACATAGAAAAGAACACCCAGTTCAGAGCCAAAGCAACCAACAACTTTGACAAGGATCTGTTCAAGCTGGCAAACAACTCTGTATACGGCAAGACTCTTGAAAATGAGCGCAACCGCACGAATCTAAAACTCGTCACCGTTCATGAGCGTGACATCATTCAGAGAAATATTTCTAAACCGACTTTTAAGGAACTTCACGTCTTCAACGATTACTTAGGGGCTGTTCTATTCTATAGGACAAAAGCAACACTCTGCAAACCTATATTTACAGGTGTCACTGTGCTTGATGAATCGAAGCGTCTTATGTACAGTTTCTTCTATGACATGAAACGACAATACGACACTCGGTTAAAACTTCTTTACACTGACACCGACTCTCTAATTCTAGACATTCAGACTAAGGACATCTATCAGGACATGCTTGAACAAAACCGCCTCCCCCAAAACCCTTACGATTTGTCAGAGTACCCAGAATCATTTAAAACTTTGAAAGGGGATCAAGTGTTCGACCCATCCAATAAAAAAGTAATTGGTAAAATGAAAGATGTAGAGGCAGGTGATGTTATCTCCGAGTTCATTGGTTTGAGATCAAAATCGTATTTTGTAAAGTGCGGTGAAAGCAATGAATCAGGAAAAGTAATTAAGAAGTCCAAGGGGATTCCAAAGCATGTAGTTAAGAACTCTCTGCATGAAGAAGCCTACAGAGCTGCCCTGTTACATAATAAGAAAACTACACATGAGTTTGTAAAGCTTCAGTCGAAGAACCATAATATTTTTACCATAAACCAGACAAAGATTGTCCTGTCAGGGGCAGATAATAAGAGGGTTGTCTTTCAAGACAATGTTACGAGTCTTCCGTTTGGGCACTGGAGGTTGAAGTATAAGGTTTAAAAACGTAGACTGAATTTTTAAAAAAATTTAACAAAAAATAATGACGACAAATATTTTTCTGGAACAGTTGGCAAAAGAACTAGAAATCCCAAACTTTAGAGGCGTCTTTATGAAGGATACATTACCTGAATCCCACGCACTGAAAGAATGTGGCATCATGAACTTTGACACTGCTGAGAAACCAGGGTCTCACTGGGTTTGCTGGGTGATTGATCCAAACAGAAAGCATAGGTACTACTACTTTGATAGCTATGGGACGGCTGTTCCTGATGAGCTAAGGGAATATATGGGAAATAATAAGATCTACCGCTCAGACTTTATTCTGCAGGGGCTTAGCAGTGATATTTGTGGAGAGCTGTGTATGACTGTTTTATATGCAATGACTAAGACTCGAAAAAGCTATAGGGAAATCATTTTAAGTTTAAATATTTAGTTTTTGCATAGTTTTTCGCATAGTTTTTGAAGACAGTTTCGATATCATTTCTCAATTGGCTCATGTCATCAATGCTATTCAGATGTACATGTTGCTCATTGAGCTGCTCATAAAGTTTTTGAATGCTTTGAAACTCGTCTTCTGAAATGAACTTGTCTTCTATTGCTTTTGAAATATACCCGGTGATAGAAGACTGGATGCTTTTCTGTTTTGCTTGCATTTCCTGCAGATGCTTTAGCTTCTGGCGTCTGCTTCGAGTTAGAGCTCCTGTAACCGCTGAAATGAGACCACACGAGGCCCCAATAACTCCAAGTGGAATGGCGATTGGTGCGGTGATAATGGGAAGTGTAGAAACAGCAGCTGCAGATCCGCTTAGAATTGACACTGACCCGAGAACCATATTAATATACTCGAAAGCTTGACACTGGCTGTTGAAGCGTTTCAGTTTTTTAGAGTTTTTCATAATGGCGGTTTCAATATCCATTCGCATTTTCTGAATCTCTACAAGTCGGAACTGTTGAGAGTTGCAGGTAAAAGTATTGATTGTAGGATAGAGAGGCGCACTAGGTGCTATATTTGGTTGCGGGTCATACAGAGAATCATTTTCGGCCATTTTTTATAGGTAAAAAATTTTTTTTTCTATTTTACGATCGGGCGTCTTCAATGTCAATGTCAGGGAGATTGTGCTGTCGCTCCAGGCGACTAATTCGTCTCAAAGTTTTCCCCCACTTGTTATAAATTCTATCCAGATAGAGCGTATGCGTGGCAACATCTCTTTCTATCTTTTTTATTTTTGCAACATTTTGATTAATGGTTGTTCTCCAACCGGTAAATAAGGCATCAGTCTCTGCTTGTGAATAGGAATCAAGGATGTCTCGCTTTTTATTAATCGCTGTTCTTATAGCAATGTCTTTTGCATTGATTTCCGATTTGAGAGTTTGAGCTAGAGTCTCAACGATGGCGGTCAGCTTTGCTATTTTTGCCCGCAAGTCTTCAATGTTTATTTGATGATGGTGTGCTGACCGTTCCAATGGTTTTAAGCGGCCTTTAATTGGTCCGATCTCCGGGATTTTTTCGTCAACGTTAATGTAGCGCCTGTCAAGGAAAGCAAGCGAGTGTGCAGTGGAGCCACTAGTAGATTCACCAGCAAAGTTTATGGACATTTTTGTTTTTTTTTTTTAAATTACGCTACTGTTCTTTTCTCTTTGTTAATCATCACGAACTGATAAGGTTTATTCCACTTCTCAAAGCATAGGTTAACAAATTCTTCCTGCGATACCTTTCGATCAAATGGAGGCTTAGTAAAATGGGCAGGAGCAATCACCTCGTTACTTAACCTCTTCAGTCGGTCTTGCGGTATGGTTGGGAACAAGAGGATCAGATTGCAGTTCCCCCGAATAGTTTTGTTTGGCAATTCAAACCAGTTTTGGGTAATATAGATTACATTACAGTTGTTGTGTCGACCCCTGGTGAAATAGTTTTCAATTTGCTTCTGGGGCCCTGTCATGCAGTCATCAAAGACAATCAAGTGCTTCCTTCCCTTTTCCAGTTCATCAGGCTGAGGGAGAAGTTTAGTTTTAGGATCAATTTGCGGGTCCCCATATGTGAACACTTTAATGTCGTGCCACTTTTCATTATCTGGTATATGGCTAGCATATTCACTGGCGACAATTTCTGGATCACTGGGCAGCTTGGATTGGTTATTAAAACACTGAATGATATGCTCCTTTTTCAGTTTGTTCTGTAGACCTGCAATCAACATCTTATACTCATCTTGATACAGAGTGGGTGAGTAGATGTGCAGTGTGTCATAGTCAAGAAATCCCGGTCTGAGAAGCATGTTAAAGATTCTGAATGTCTTCCCTGAGCCTGATTCTCCAACAACAATACATCTGAAATGACTAGGAATTGCCTCGTTATGAGTAAATTTGATTTGGTTCCGAGTCCAATGAGGGTTGAAGTCATTTGAAAAATCCATTTTAAAGTAAAAATTAAAATAAAAAAAACAACATGAATTTCGCTGGCGTCGTAAATCAACATTCCAACACTTACAAGCTGTCGTTCCTAGACTCTAGGTACATCAACACAGACGAAATCACAAGACAAGACACCTCGCAAAACGCAAAACTTAGTGACCTATCAAAACGTATACAAGCCCTAGAATCGGAGAATTCTGCATTGAAATCAAGAGTCGCTGCACTAGAATCGGAGACAAATCTCCTGGAAATAAGGACAAATACCCTGGAACCGCAGACAAATGCCCTAGAATCAAAGACAATTGCCTTGGAACGCCGAATGGCAAATCGCCTTGAGTTCACGGCCGCGGACCGTAAGGGCATCGCCGACGCGGCAGTAGAAAGCAACTGTGTAAAAATACAAATACATTCGGCCTTTATATTTTCTGCACTTATGGACGCAATATCGGCGCTACAGATAAAGGCATATGGTCATGAAAAACAATCCTGGACAACTTTGTTACACGAAATAAAAAATTTGAAACGAGGCAACCGTGGCAGACCGTCTTGCGATTCGAACACAAACCTTCCCAAATTTACTTTAACAGCGTTAGTGTCTCTGGCACTGGGTCCATAACCATGTGCGTGTGTGTGTGTGTGTGTGTGTGTGTGGTTTTTTTACTTATATATGTCTTTTGCTATTAGTCTTGTACCCCCACACGTCTTGTACCCCCAGAAAGCACCTTAGTCGTATTTAAAACCGCTGCCTTTTTTAAGATCGGCTCTCATCTTAGCATAAACAGATGGATCAATGCTATCAGCGCTTGGTGCCAATGAATTTGGTGCCAATGAATTTGGTGCGAGTGGTTGAACATCATTTATAGTGTCCTTGATCTTCTTTGCAGCTGTGACTACACTTCCCGCCGCCTCGGCAGCATTTTTTATATTTTCTTTGTTCTCACTGATGACTTTGAAAATCTTTGCCCCCTGGGCGATCAAATCAGCAATACCGTTACCCGATCGCTCTTTTCTTGGATAATGACCTGCTGGAAAAAGTCCAGATCCTCTTTTAATGAGCTTTAATTCGTTCTCATCGTAGTATTTAGGGACGTCTTTTTCGAAGATTAGTGGCATTTTTTTATGTGAAAAAAATTTATTTTTTATTGAACCTTGAAAGTAAAAGTTCTCTTGCTCTTTTATCGATGTACTTCTTTTCTAGCATTTTATCAAGAATATGAACAAACTCTTTTCTATTCTCATCCTTTAAACCTGTCTTTGCTGCTCCTAGGAGAACGACTAATCGCTTGTAGACTTCAGGCATCCCTGTGCCGGTACTTGCAGCTGATGTATCTGGTGATGTCTCTGGTGATGTTTCTGGTGATGTTTCTGGTGATCTAATGTCTTGCCTTGGTGTGAAAACTCTGTTTGAAATTCGCTGCATTCTATCTGGTGAGAATTGTTCTAGATGCCTCCATACTTGTGGATTTGCCGTTTTGTAATTAGCTACTTGAGTTGGATCTGCTGTCTCAAGTTGAGAGAGTACATCTTCTTCTGTTAATTTTTTAGGGCTTTGTTGCTTCTGAGGCATCTCTTGTTGCTGAGGCATCTCTTGTTGCTGAGAGAGTTGTTTTTGCTGTTCCTGGTAATTTATGACTTCTAGCTGATCGGGCAGGTCAAACCATTGTTTAAAGTGCTTATACTTTCTAAAGCTGTTTAGGTTTACCCCATTGTCATGTAAAAATTTGAGTATATCAGGGACTTTAAGGATGTCTATGTCTCTTTGTAAAGCAAATGTCACCAGATCTTTATAATTTTTTAGCTGTTTCGCAGAAATAGTTTCTTGATTTTTAGTCATGAAGTTGAGCAATACTTGGGTGAAAGCAACTTTCTTTGAGGTGTTTTCTCCTTCCCCGGCCGCGCCTTCTTTGATGACTCCAATACTTTCTTTCGTTATCTCAAGATGATAATCCACAGGATCAGTAGAAATATTTTTACGCCAGACACTAACACCAAAGACGAGTTTGCCTTCATATTCTACTGGCCCAAAGAAGTTATCTGTTACTTTCAATTTTTGCTGAGATGTTTCTTGCAAAGCCTGAGAATCTTGTGAGGCCGGTGGAATTTTATTCAACGTATTCTGAAACTGGCTCTCTTGAATCTCATCAACAGCTTCCTTAACTGTTTCAATTGATTTCTTTGTTTCGGTGTACCCCGGTTTGTGAAACTCAGTGGCGGCTTGGATAAACTCATTGTAGGACTGCTGCTCTTTGTTAATTAACCCGGTGACTCGTTTTTCAGCTTCTGCAAGCTTCTCCAAGTCAGAGATGTAATGAGAATTTTTTCGCTTCATTTTTTTATTTTAATTTTTTAAAGTTAAAAAATGAACGATCCTCTGACACAGTTTTCTATAAAATCAACAAGCCTATCTTGAGTGATGACAGCACAATCAAAGCGACTCAAGTAAGAGTCCCCAGTCATGAAAATCAGAATGAAACTAATTTGGGCCCCGGTCAAACGCTAACATTCACTTACACCGGGTGTTCATCTCTGGTCAGCGTTCACAGTCTTGTATTGGAATGTCATGTAAAACCCGCTCCTTAGACTAAAGGTGGTACAAATGCTGCTGGTGCTAATACTGACAAGCATGACGCTGATGTCACGCTAATCAGCAACTTCTGGGCCTACATGTTTAAGGAGTTTAGCGTGTCGAACGGGAGTACAGAGCTGGAGAGAATTGCCAACTTTGGTGTAGTGTATGACACTCATTGTCTCATTGAAAACCCAGATTTTATTCAACTTGGTAGCGGCGCTGGCTTCATCCCTAATGAGGAGAAAGGAGACGTAAATGATTCAGGTTTTGCAAAGAGAAAGGGGAGATATAACTATGCATTGACGGGTGCTGATGATGGCGCAAAGAATCCTCAGTATAGAAATGTAGATATATTTGTACCTTTGAGATTCATGAGCGGGTTCTGCAATACTTTTAATCGCCTGACCAGCAACTTTAGCTACACGTTTAGGCTTACCAGGGACGATCGCAACAGGAGTGTTTGGACAGGAGCTGAGCATACTAGAATGGAAGTTAAGCTAGCAGGAGTTGAGCTGTACTTGGAAATCATTGAACCAAAGACAGCACTGAAAGCTGAATATTTGAAGGCTATTGAAAAAGATATTGATGTTGCTTACACAGCTTACATGTGCAGGGATGAACGCAATGAAAGAAGGCAACAGATTTGTATTAAGGAGGGTTCTTGCAGCAACCCAAGGTACATTATTGTCAGTTTGAGAGATCCATTAACTATAAGTCGTTATGAACATGGAAATGTGCGAACAATTCAACATGAAATCAGTGATAATCTTTACCCGGCAATGCCACAGAATGGAGATTTTGCAGCAAACAAAATTAGTAAATTTTACTGCGAGCTGGTTGACTTAGCCGTTAAGGAGAACAACGGAATCGTTATTACGGCATGGCAGTACAAGACTCTTTTCCCCATTTTCGGTGCAGACGTGTCGGCCAGGCAAATGCCTACTGACAACAGTCCGGTGAATATTGTGACCAATATCGACAGAAGTGAGGCTACACCCGTTGACCTTTTTATCATCTATGCATTTGAGAGGAAAATTAAGCTGAACATGATTAATAATTCTTCGAGTAAGGTTTAAAATATTTTTTTTTGTAAAAAAAATGGAAGCGATTGCTGAAAGACTAAACAATATCGTGCCGCATTCGAAGGAAAGTATCCCAATTACAATAACTGGTCGACTTACAGATTCAAGTGGAACTTTTATTGAAAAACTTGAGCAACCCATTCGTCTGGACCCAGAGGCAAATTACCATGTTTATCTTAATGACTTTACTGGCTGGTCAAATGTCCCCAACGTGACAGAAAAGAATAACATGTTTTATTACAAATGGAAACAAATTGGAGGCGAAGTGAAAGAATTTCCAGTTAAATTCCCTGTGAGCACACAGAGCGTGGACACTTATAACTACTTTCTGGAGAACGTTTTTACCAAAAGGGGGCATTTTGAAACTCCTGATGCTAGCAAACCCGAGAATAAACTATTTCCTGTTAAATTGTCCTATGATCTCACTGTAATGAGAGTGGTCATGCAAGTTCATAAAGACGCAGAGGTAGAGTTTAAAGATGGCACTTGGTATCGGGAGTTGGGATTTGAAAAGAAAGTTTACAAGGCGGAAACCGCAGCACCACCCGCAACTCCTTCGCCGGGGGCGGTTATGTTGAGCCGCCAGCCAGCACGTGGTTTATTCATGGCTGAAAATATCGCGGATATTGTTAAAAGTTTGAACATTTTGATCCGAAGCAATCTCAGTCTGGACTGGGTCTTCAAGGGAAAGCGATCAAATATTTTGTACAACATTTCTAACTCAGTTGCTGGTGGACAGATGATTGTTGAGAAACCCAATCCAGTAAAAAGAGTTGTGCTCTGTAACAAAGAAATTAATGAAATAGTGCTACAGTTTGAGACAGAAGATGGAGAAGCTGTTGATTTTAACGGTGAAGAGCTCGCAATGACAATTATCATTGAAAGGATGTGAGAGAAAAAAAAATAAAATGAAATAAATTACAGTTGCTTAATAATTTCTGCAAAGTTATAGTAGCTGTCGTAATCTTTAATAGTTACCCCATGTAAATAATGCCAGTGAGTCTTAACCGCTTGATTAAGATTCGGGATGGTTGGTTTAATGTTAGGCCAGAATTTTTTCATATAATCTGTACATTCCTTCTTGCATTGGTACTTAGATTTGTAATTGGGATGAGGCTTAACATAGTACGATCCTGGAGAGACGGTTGGAAGCATTTTTATTGAAAATTTATATTTTTTTTTTCGGGGTGAGTACCCTGCGTTGATACTTGAATGTGTTTAAGTTGCTAGAATAAGGCTTAGGTTTAATGTCTCCAGATAATAGCGTGAGGTCCATTGAACTCGCCAGGATAAACAAAATAATGGATATTGGATTATGATTTTTTTTGCATGTTACGAGGTTTTTGTGGCTGTCCCAGTTTTCCCTCTGTCCCAGAGGACCCATTGGGAAAAAGGTACGAATCTATGGGACATATTAAATTTAGGCTAGTGAATGGGATCTGGTGACTTTTGGTCAAAAAGGGGAGGTACCCTATTTTTGCTGAAGTGCCTGGGGATATTTAATTTAGTTATATGCACATATAGAAAAGGGCGATTCTTACTGTCCTGAAAGCCCCGTCTTGCATTCTACTCAGACAGATTGACAGATTGACAAACACGAACAATCGGCGGGTTGCGTTGTTTTTTGTTGTTATTGTTGACAAACACGTAGTAAGCTTTGGATTTGGTTCGCAGTCCTGGCGCGATTATTGACTCGTTCGTGTTGATGACGGTTGCAGTTGGATGGCTGTTTGTACGAAGACAAACTGCTGAGTAATGGTCTCGGTGGGACCTCCAAAAATTAAGTGACAAATTATACGTGCATCGGCGTGGTGTAGCAGTAGCAATTAACACGGAATGCGATTTGATGCGAGCTAGCACGAGTATTTCGTCCTTTATTTATTGAGCGTAGAAACTGGCCAATCAGAAGAGTCACGCGCGTTGGGCCAACAAACGTCATACCAGAAACGAATTCAAATTCAACTTATATATACTAACAACAGCAATTATTATAACAAAATTACGACAAATGTGTATACTGTCCAAATGTAGGACTGCATAATAATAGGTGAGTAGAGTAAAAAGTAATTAGAAGTATTTTTTAGAATTTTACGCTTAACTTTGAATTAACAACATCGTCACAGATGGATGATATGAAATGGAGCAAGGTTTTTGACTGTTCTTGCTTTATTTTAGGAAATTATTGGGCAATTGAAGTAAGCTTGTTTTCTTTAATCAATGATTTCAATTAAAAAAAAATCCGAATATTATCTTAGAAAATTTCGGTGATTTATCTAATTTAGCATGCAGCAATTAACTAATAATCTTAACTGCTTACATACTTTCTTTGTTACTCGATTTTAAAACATTGAACAATCTACACCTTATTCTAAAATTTGCATAGCAATAATTTAAAAAATTGAACAACTTTATCCAAAATAAAGTTCATCCCATGGTTTGTCCGCCGGTGCAACCGAAGGGTTGACGTTCAATCAGAACTGGCAGCTCCAGGAACATTTTTCCCAGAAAAATTCAATCCATTTGACATCGATTTGTCTGGAAAATATATTGAGCCGATGGCTATATGTATGGATTAATTTTATAAATCTGGATGACATGTAGCTATAATAGCTATAATTAAATATCCAACTCAAGTTGCTTGTGAATCCATGTTGCTTGTCAAAATGCCCCATACATCAAAAAGTATAGGCCTATAAATTTGGCATTTTTAGGACAATTGGATGAACTTCTGATAAAATTCGCAGAATTTTCCGTTGTTGTTAACCGTTCTAATTGATTTTTTTCCCAATTCAAATGCTCTTGTAGCCTATAGTGGTATAGGGGGTCGCTTTCACTATCTCGAAATTTCACTTCCTAGAAAACTCAAATAGCAGGAACAAAGCTAGATTTTTGAGGAAGTGAAATTTCGAGATAGTGAAAGACGGGTATTTTTCGACGAAGTGAAATTTCGGGATAGTGATATCCCCCGCGGTTGTTTAAGGCCTCTGATTTTTTAACCGCAAGGTCGCGGGTTCAAGTCCTGCAGGACTAAGCATGCTTAGTCCTTATTCTTCATTATAAATTGAAGAGGCTTATGATCTGATTCAATATGAACTTTGCGTCCCCAGAGATACTGGCGGAATCTGCGACAACCAAATACTATCGCAAGCATCTCCTTCTCGATTTGTGCATATTTCTTCTGAGCATGCGTCAGCGACGAAGATGCATATTCTATTACGTGCCCATCCTGCAGAAGTGCTGCTCCTAGTCCGTCTTTGCTAGCGTCGACTGATAATATAATGTTTCTATTAGGATCGAATGGCGCTAAGACAGGCGCTGCGCAGAGACGCTGCTTGATACCTTGATAGGCTTTTTGTTGTTCATCAGTCCAAACCCAATCTGAGTCCTTCTTTAATAATTGCCTTAGTGGACTGGTCAGCGCAGAAAAATTGTCGATGAATCTTGACAAATAGTTTGCACTGCCAATAAACCTTTGAAGCTGCGCTTGCTTCTCGGTGCGCTGTTCGAAACAATTTGGGTGCGGCATGTCTTTGATGCTGTTTACTTTTTGCAGATCGATTTTAACACCTTTGTTGGTCAAAATGTGTCCAAGAAATCGCAGTTCAGTCTTGCCAAACTTTGTCTTGTGCTTGTTCAGACTTAGCTTCTTTTTTCTACACTGCTCCAAAAGAATTCGAACGGCATTGTCATGTTCTTTTCGCGTCTTTACCCAAACGATGATGTCATCAATGTAATTTGCTGAGTTTTCAACCTGACTTGTCACTTCTTCCTTGATTCGTCTCTGATAGGCTTCAGGCGCATCCTTTAGTCCAAAAGCTAGTCTGTTCCACTTTTACACACCAAATGGAGTGTGGAAAGCAGTAAGAAGTGAACTTTCTTGATCAAGCTGAACTTGGTGAAAACCAGAATTAGCCTCAAAAGTTGAAAAGAAATTTGCGCCACTCACCTCGCTGATCATCTCATCATACGTCGGTATCGGGTATCGGTTCCTAATGATGTCGTCATTCAAATTCGTTGGATCCAAGCATAGTCGAATAGCATTGTCTTTCTTCCAGACAATAACAACACTGGATACCCAATCAACTGGCTGGTCACACTTCGATATTATGCCTTGGCTTTGTAGATTATCCAACTCTTCTCTCAATGCCTTCATGGCTGCAAATGGAACTTTTCTAGGACCTTGGACTTTCGGTATCGCACCTTCCCGTAATGAAATGTGATGTAATCCAGGCAGACAGCCGATTCCGTCAAAGACATCTCCGTATTCCTTAAACATGTTTTCTTCTGTCGGCGCATCTTGATCTGCTGTTTTCGATACATTGAAGATTTGAATAAGACCCAACTTCTTAGCAGTGTCGGTTGATAGGAGCGGAATGTTGTCCTCCTCTATGATGATAAACTCTGAGCTTCATGTACAACATCTTTGTGTGCGAGTCTCAGAACAATCTTGCCTTTCACTTTGAGTTTTTGACTGTTGTACACTGTAAGCTTAGTGGCGTCCTTTTCAATTCGCTTATCTGTAATCACCCGCACTCGTTTCTCTGACATAACATTTACGTCAGCACCAGTATCGATCTTGTAGTTGACCAAGTGGCCAAACTCTGTGTCCAGCGTCACAACTGTCTTTGATCCATCTTTCAGTCGACTCCCATTTATAGAGTCTGCAACACATTGACTCACATTCCAGGCAGTTTTGTCAGCATCAGTAGGTAGGTCGATAAGCTCATCGTCATCAACTGTACGAATTTGCTTCGATTGTCTCGCTCCCTGTTTCCGACACATGGCCTTGAAATGTTTCTTCTGTCCACAGTTTAGGCAGGTCTTGCCATAGGCACTGCAGTTTGAGTGTCCAAATTGGTGATGTTTCCCACAGTATCTGCATACCTGTTGTCCTGTCGAAGCCCTTCTATTGCTAGAGTTGGACTTGGCACTGCTCGATTGCTGCATTTTGTGATTAGAATCTCTCATTCGACTAACTCGACTTACAGAGCTTCGGGTCTCTCCTTTCTGTCAGCTTTTCTTCCTCCAGATGTCGCTCGCGTAGTGCGGAATTGTGCACGCCGAATACAATTTGATCTCTCAGTATGGCATCGTCGATACTCTGTTGATTCTTCGGTTCCTTGAAGCTGCATCTTTTAATTAGCAGTCTCAGGTAATTCAGAAAATGATCGAAGTCTTCGAACTGCTCTTGCTTGCGAGTTCGGAACTTGTAGCGATCGTATGTCTCGCCATCTAAGGGCCTGCAGAAATTATCAAAAGATGTGACGAAAGTAGAATTTGGATTGTTCTCGGAAGTCGTGTCGAATGTTTCGTAGATGTCTCGACCCTCTTCTCCCAAAGCTGTTAGAAGAATAGCTATCTTCATCTGATCACTTTCTTTATCTCGCTTCGTGGCTGTGAGGAAAAGTCTGAATCCAGCGATCCATTTGCGCCACTTCTCTGCTTTGTTTTCATCGAAGGTTATCGGAGCTGGCGGTCTCAATCCTCCTGAATCAGCCATCTGGATCGAAGCGTCGGCTTTGAAGAAGTTGAATAGCGAATGAATTCTGAATGGATGCGATCGTTAGTCGAGAATCGTTTCCTCTGACACCATGTTGTGATACTTGCGATTTGGTTTAATGTTAATTATGAATGCTCGGCTTTGCGAGTGAGTGCGGCTGAGACACATCCCTTTACGGTATATTTATGAATATGTCCATAGACATAGAAGCATATTAAACGCTGCTGGCTATCGCCACAAGGACGACATTGCTGTGCACGCCGCAACGGAAGCGGAACACGACAACCGCGTACTCCAAGTCCTGGACCAGCTGCTGCAGCACCGGGTGACCATCAACCTCAAGAAGTGCGTCTTCAAGGTCGCCGAGATCGAGTTCGTCGGACATCGGATCAGTGCTGACGGCATCCAGCCACTTCAGTCCCACACCGAGTCTGTAGCCAAACTCAAAGCACCGACAAGCACAGCGGAGCTCGCTTCCTTCCTCGGCTTTGCCAAGTTCTTCCAGTTCTACATCGCCGACCCGCTGACGGCGCTCCTAACTAAGCAGAGCAAAAATTCTTAAAATATATTTAAGGATGGTCTCCGAAAAAGAGTACAAAAATATAACTTGAAATTCCGACTCTCGAGCCACTCGAGAAGCGAGGTCAAGCGGCTCATCTCATCGGCGCCGTGCCTGAAGTTCTTCGATCAGAGCCATGAGACAGTCGTCTCGTGTGACAGCAGCGACGTTGCCCTGGGCGCCACTCTGAGCCAAATCGACGAGCGCGGACAGCTGCGTCCAGTCGCCTTCGCCTCGCGTGCTCTGTCTGACACTGAGCGCCGCTACTCGGCGACGGAGAAGGAGGCTCTGGCCTGCGTCTGGAGCTACGAGCACTGGCACCTGTTGCTGTACGGCCGGAAGTTCAAGCTACTGACCGACCACCAGGCTCTGAACACCCTTCTGTCAGCGCGAGGAGTCGGCCAGCGACCTCTTCGACTTCAACGCTGGTGCGAGAGACTCTTCGTCTACGACTTCGATATCGAGCATGTTCCTGGTAAGCTGAACGTTCAACCTGACTTTCTGTCCCGCTATGGCTATGATCGCAAAAGGACTAGCCAGGAATCGAGCGATCAAAGTCAAACTGAGTCCGACATCAACCTAGTGCTTGCCAGGAGTTCGGAGCCTATTTCAGTTACTCAGCTCGCCGAGGCCACCGCAAGAGACGACCAGCTGCAGCGAGTCGTCCAATTCGTGCTCAACGGACGGCCCACCGAGATTCCTAGTGACCTGAAGGGTTTCCATTAAGTCTCTTCCGTGCCTGCCGCCAGTAAGTTCACGCGCTTAAGTTCACTGTTAATTCTAGCGGCGTGCGTGAGTGTGAAATTTTAATGATTTATCGATTGCCCAACGAATCGAATTCGACTTAAGGATCTGTGCTACGTGGTTTCGAGCCAATGCGTTGTAGGATCAAAGTTTTGGCGCGCAAAACAGATCTGCAACAATTTAAACACACGATTTTCTAACCATTTGATCACACGATGGTCTAACGATTTGAACACACGATGGTCTAACAATTTGAAAACACATGGTCTGACAATTTTAACACACATGGTCTAACAATTTGAAGACACGATGGTCTAACAATTTGAAGACACGATGGTCTAGCAATTTGAACACAAGATGGTCTAACAATTTGAACACACGATGGTCTAACAATTTGAACACACGATGGTCTAACAATTTGAACACACGATGGTCTAACAATTTGAACACACGATGGTCTAACAATTTGAACACACGATGGTCTAACAATTTGAACACACGATGGTCTAACAATTTGAACACAAGATGGTCTAACAATTTGAACACACGATGGTTTAACAATTTGAACACACGATGGTCTAACAATTTGAACACACGATGGTTTAACAATTTGAACACACGATGGTCTAACAATTTGAACACACGATGGTCTAACAATTTGAACACACGATGGTTTAACAATTTGAACACAAGATGGTCTAACAATTTGAACACACGATGGTTTAACAATTTGAACACACGATGGTCTAACAATTTGAACACACGATGGTCTAACGATTTGAAAAAATTAGTTCTATGGTGCTTTCACAGAACAGAAGTACCATTTTTACAGTACTATACAAAAAAAATTTTCGCAGAAAAAATGCGCAAAAAAATTAACAAATTAAATGTTTTTCTTCGGTTTCTTCGCATAAAAATTAACTCCAGCCAAGGAGCACCAAAATTTTTTGGTATTAAGCCTTTATTGGTCTAACTATTGCTTAATTCATAAGCATTTATTCTGAAGGGTCTAACCAAGTCTTTTCACACAACCAAAACAACAATTATCTCAACTGCAGCGCAACTTGCAACCAACTAGTGACAAATGGAATAGACAATTTTTTGAAATCGCCTAACATTTCTACAAAAATTTATTGAATTACGTTTTACACAAAATACCACCTTTAAAATAGCCTCATAGTTAATAAGCGCAGCGGGCTGGAACACGTCAGCAGCCCACAACTGCGCAATTTTCTACAGCATATAAACGAAGGCCGAGCAGACGGCAACTCTGCAGTCAACTACGACTACGACAACAATGAAGCTCTGGATTCTACTCGGACTCGCCTCGCTGGCAATCGCCTTCGCCCAGGCCGCTCCTCTGCAGAAGGCTGCCCAGGCTGACCTTCCAGATGACGCCTTCATCCTGGACCTCATCGGTATTGACGTGGAGGAGGTCAAGGCCATCCTCAAGGAGCTCGCCAAGAATGGTCTGAACGCTGCTATTGAGCTGGCCAAGAGGATGCTGGAGCACGCCAGCGGCGCCCTGAAGGACATCCTCATCAAGGTGCTAGAGATTCTCGAGCGTCAGAGGGCTCCCTACATCTTGGACATCAACATCGACCAGGTCGAGGCTATCCTTAAGGAGCTGGCTGAGCATGGAAAGCAGGCCGCTATCCAGCTGGCCAAGAAGTTGGTTGAGGAGGATACCGGCATGGTCAAGGACCTTCTGGTCAAGGTCCTCGAGTGGCTGGAGAGCAGCAACGACGACGCCCACATCCTGGAAATCATCGGCATCGACATCGACCAGGTCAAGGCTATCCTCAAGGAGCTGGCTGAGCATGGAAAGCAGGCCGCTATCGAGCTGGCCAAGAAGCTCATCCAGGAGGCCTCTGGTATCGTTAAGGATCTGCTGGTCAAGGTGCTCGAGTGGCTCGAGAACCGCAACGACGATGCCTTTATCCTGGACTTGATCGGTATCAATATCGAGGAGGTCAAGGCCATCCTCAAGGAGCTCGCCCAGAACGGAAAGGCTGCTGCCATCGAGCTGGCCAAGAGGATGCTGGAGCACGCCAGCGGCGCCCTCAAGGATATCCTCATCAAGGTTCTCGAGATTCTCGAGCATCAGAGGACTCCATACATCCCGGATATCAACGAGATCGACATTGAGCAGGTCAAGACTATCCTCAGGGAGCTGGCTAAGAAAGGCAAGGACCCTGCCATCCGTCTAACCAAGAAGCTTCTCGAGACCGCCGAGGGAGAGGTCAGGGACGTTCTCATCAAGGTTCTGGCCTGGCTGGAGAGCAAGAGGACCCCCTACATTCAGGATATCATCGAGATCGACATCGAGCAGGTCAAGGCTGTCCTCAGGGAGCTGGCTCAGAAGGGCAAGGACGCTGCCATCCGTCTGACCAAGAAGCTTCTCGAGACCGCCGAGGGAGAGGTCAGGGACGTTCTCATCAAGGTTCTGGCCTGGCTCGAGAGCAAGAGGACCCCCTACATTCAGGATATCATCGATATCAACATCGATCAGGTCAAGGCTATCCTCAAGGAGCTCGCTGAGCATGGAAAGCAGGCCGCTATCCAGCTGGCCAAGAAGCTGATTGGGGAGGATACCGGGATGGTCAAGGACCTGCTGGTCAAGGTCCTTGAGTGGCTGGAAAGCAGCAGTGACGACGCCCACATACTGGAAATCATCGGCATCAACATCGACCAGGCCAAGGCTATCCTCAAGGAGCTCGCTGAGCACGGAAAATAGGCTACTATCGAGCTGGCCAAGAAGCTGATCCACGAAGCCTTTGGTATCGTTAAGGACTTACTAATCAAGGTTCTCGAGTGGCTCGAGAGTCGGAATTTCAAGTTATATTTTTGTACTCTTTTTCGGAGACCATCCTTAAATATATTTTAAGAATTTTTGCTCTGCTTAGTTACAAAAAAGCGTTGCTCTTCTAGTGTTCTCTTCTGCTTTTTAATCATAAAAAATAACGTTTTCAATAAATTTTAGCTAAAATTCACCAACCACTTTCAGAGGTATAAGCTCATGAAAACTAACACGTTAAAATTGTGGATGATACGATTATACGCTCGTATATGTAGGCTCAGTTGCTTTTAGATGTTTAATGTTCCTCAGAGAAGTAAATTAATTTCTCCTCTGAACGTGGCACCTAGAAATGCTACGAGTTTGTGCTGAAACAGTAGCTACCAGACCCGGTAACCAAATCGCGAAAGAACCTCATCGTGTAAAACTTGGTTGGTGCTTGATTACATCAAAAGGAAGCGTTGTTATGGGTTTTTAATTTCTCCAGTGTTCTAATAATATCATTTTATATCATTTTCCTAGAACATCTTGCGACATAAAGAATGCACCATAAGTCGTCAACTAAAACCATTAGCAGAATATATTTACTTCATCGAGGATACTATCCATCAAGGCTCTCGACGCACCTTAGTACTCCCCACAAACTACCCAAAAAAGTATCATACAGAATAAAAGGTACATGCATGTAAATTGTCCCAACATACATGTACAAGCTGCATATATGAATTACCACAAATAAAAAGACGCGTGATCGGACTTAGCCATAGACAGGGTCATGCAGCAGGCTTGGCTGTCTTAGTTTACATTTGTAGCTCTGTTGGAATATTTTACGCAGCATTTTAGTTTTTCTAAAAAAGGATAAAACGATCTTATTGATAGTGCATCGAATCATTCAGAATGATGCCAGGACTAACTGACCAAGTGAATCGTTGCACGCGCAATTGCTGTAATCAGACGGACGTGCAGCTAAACTTGACTGACAGCTCGAATCATTTCGTCTGGGCAGTTATCATAATTCAGTACGCGGTTGTTGTATTGCCCATCATCTATCGGTGCGTGTTCTATAGAAATACTGACTAGAATATTGTGCACGTTTTGTTAATAATTATAATTTTTTCTCGTAACAAATCGTCCGATTATGTTTTTCTACTGTTTCGATCTATTATAAAAAATAAAGATAAAAAACTTATGCAAAAAATAAATACTGCCTTAGAGTCATCTTTGTTAATTTTAATAATTAAATCAATAAAATCACTAAAATAAAAACCATACTTTAATAATTGAATGCTTGAATTAAATACTGAAGAATAATAATTCTGAAGTGGAATATAGTCGATATACAGTAGTTATAATTGCAAAAAGTATAGGAATTCTTCTGCAATTTACAGCGATATACATTTTTTACAATTCTTACGGTAAACTAATAGAAAAATTATGGAAAAGGCACAAATGAAAAATGATAACGCCATGAAAAACCTGTATGTATCCTACAGTGCTTCATCTATATAAAATTTCGCCTTTAAGTTAAAAATTGTCCTGAAGTTAAAATGAACCTTAACTTTAGGACAATTTTAATCGACTTAAGAAGACATGCATGGCAGGCATATAATCTGATAAAAGAAAATTTTATAAATTAAACGATGAATGATATGAAATGGAGCAAAGCTTTTGTCTGTTCTTGCCTTATTTTAAGAAATTATTGGGCAATTGAAGTAAGCTTGTTTTTTTTAAATCAAGGATTTCAGTCAACTGAAATAAAAAATCCGAAAATTATCTTAGAAAATTCTCGATGATTTATATCTATATTAGTATGCAGCAAATAACTAATAATTGTAACTGCTTACTTACTTTTTGAGTTTCTCAATCTTAAAGAATTTAATTATCTACGTCTTGCATAGAAATTTGCATAGAAATAATTAAAAATTGAACAATTTTATCCAAATCAGTTTTGAATGCTCAAGACAGTAAACAAAGTGATCGAGGCTTTTAAAAGTTCATCCCCTGGTTAGTCCACCTGCAGTGCAACCGTAGGTTTGACGTTCAATCAGAACTCGCAGCTCCAGGAACATTTTTCCCAGAACAAGGCGATCCATTTGACATGGATTTGTCTGTAAAATATATTGAGCCGATGGCTATATGTATGGATTAATTTTATAAATCTGGATTACATGTAGCTATAATAGCTATATTTAATTATCCAACTCAAGTTGTTTGTGAATCCATGTCGAAATGTTCCATCCATCTAAACAAATAGGCCTATTAATTTTGCATTTTTATGTCAATTGGATGAACTTCTGATAAAAATCGCAGAATTTTCCGTTGAGTTTAACCGTTCTTCTATTGGTATTTTTCCCAATTCAAATGCACTTGTAGCCTGTAGTGGTATAGGGGGTCGCTTTCACTATCTCAAAATTTCACTTCCTCGAAAATCTAGCAACGTCTTTCACTAACTCGAAATTTCACTTCCTCGAAAACTCAAATGGCAGCAACATAGCTAGATTTTTGAGGAAGTGAAATTTCTAGATAGTGAAAGACGGGTACTTTTCGACGAAGTGAAATTTCGGGATAGTGATATCCCCGTGGTTGTTTAGGGCCACTGATTTTTTGACCGCAAGGT
Organism: Macrostomum cliftonense; assembly: GCA_950096795.1. Lineage (NCBI taxonomy): Eukaryota > Metazoa > Platyhelminthes > Macrostomidae > Macrostomum > Macrostomum cliftonense. The sequence continues at coordinate 737,609 of CATNEM010000284.1, read as the reverse complement.
TGCGGGTTCAAGTCCTGCATAGTTGTAGGACTAAGCAGCAGTACACACACCTACATGTAGGCTGTGCATTGTTACTGTGCATCTTGATCGAGAAGTTTTCATGCATTATTTTAAAATACATTTCACCAGCAGCATCGACCAGTAGGAAGACAATCAAACTTACTAATCCCGGCGGTGTCAGACGCAGTGTAGCCAAATGTTGATAGTGTGATGCGGCTCGGCCTAGGTTGCAGTCGCAGCCCCACCCAGCAACTGGCACGCATCCCGTGGACACGTCGCCATCGGTCTCAGCCGGCTGGCACCTGCCGTGAACGCTGGCTGGTTGGCAATAGTCGCATGTGAGATTTGTCTGCAGTCGAAGGTGCAGCTCAGCTTCAGTTGGAAAGGTTGCGTCGAGCATCAGTTTGAGTGTCGTGTTGCTGCCACTACAGTTTTTTGTGTCAAATTTAAGCGATAATTGTCCTGTGCTCTTAACAGCATCGCATTGAACATTTTCTCCGACTGTTAAACTCCATTCGCCTACATTAGGGGATGCAAGTCGAGCAGAATTCAGCTTCCATACTGTAGCCTCCTCAGCTTTGGATTCTACAAGCTCGCGTCGCTCTGGAGGAGACAAAAACTTAGCATAGTTGGACTGGCAGCACGAGACAGGTTCGCAGACGTTTCCGGCACAAGTTTTTGGTCTGATAATCCCATCGTCTGGCTTTCGTGATGTTGGAACGAATGGAAGCTCGGTTGTGGATGCCAGCAGACTTGAAACTGCTGAGGTTTTTGGCGTAGCCGTTGTCGGTTGCTGGGCAACTGTCGTGTTTAATAAACCAAGATTCGTAAACAGCGTTCCCGACGTTGCAGCAGTTGTGTCGAAACGGGCAGTGGACGCTACTACAGCTTGGCTTAATCGGCTACTCAGCATGATCACCGCAGCGGCACAGAAGCAACAGCTGAGCAAAGCTAGAAACACAATCAGCAGGGTAGCAATTTTCATGCCGCAGGCCACTGAAGCTCGCTCGCTGTCGCCTTTGTCCGACTTCGTCTGTCCTTCATCTGCTGTTAGCGCATAGACGGCCTTGTTTCTATCAATTTTGATTGGTGGATAAACAAGGTTGCGTTGTTCATTAATTGTAGATTAAAATATGTTCAACAGCAACAATCGTATTTAATAACTTTAAATAAGTGAATCCTGTCTTTCTATAGGGTTGTACTGTAAGTTAATTTATTTCTCTTGCACTTATTAAGCTGTCTTTGTGTCCTTTACCCAAGGAAATATTTATTAAAAATGTGTCATTTATGTACGTAGGCCTGATCATGCGCTCGATCTACAATCGCCAAAAGTTCAATAATCTTTTGTTAATTTAGCTAGAAAAAAAAAGAATTAAAATGTCTAAAGCGGAGTTTTTCTCGTAATCTTTACTTTCTTCTCGCAAAAAGCCGCTGGTCTTGGGTCGATTTTACTGATAAGGCTGCTAGTTCAAGAACAGTTCAAGGCGCTTCATGCTTAACTCGCATGGCTTTCAAACTAAGCTGATATGAAGAAAGTGAAAGTGATAATATAGATTAGTCCTTAGTGAGAGCAAAGTAATTTGTGAGAATTATTAAGAAATTTCTAGATTTCTGCCACTGTACTTTGATCTGTGTACTTATTAAAGAATTTTTGGAAACGATTTTTCGAATCATGGAAAATCTTGGCTAACTGTACGATCTTTTAGTGATCGGAGAAAAAAATATTATGGACAAAATGGGGAAAACAATATTCTATTATGCATACTAATAAAATTCCCAACAAGAACATGTAAAATTTCAATGCATCATCAGCAATGCATGTACAGATTAACATTTGTGTCCTTACATAATGTCAATATAAACAATATAAGTAGTAGGGGAAATGTGGACTCTGCCGCAGGAAATTCCGCGGAAGTTCCAAGCAGCTCAGTGTATACACATAGGCGCCTATGTTAACAGTGTTGCACTCTGCCGCACAGAGCTGGGGAGGGGCATCGGATCGAGGGGCGTTATTGGGGTGGTGGGCGGAGTGGGCAGGGAGAGAGGGGTGCACAGCTAACCGTTGTACAACGTTGTTGGGGTGGGAAGGAAAGCACCCTGGGGACAGTAAACTCAGCTAAGATAGCAGAATAGCCAGCCTATCCCTTTCGACTGGTGAAGTAGAGCATGGCGGAGAGAGAGAGAGAGAGAACGCGCAATTATTTTATGAATAGTAATTTCCATCATACTTGTAATCACATTAGAGCTTCTTTTGATTGCAAATTTCGTGTGAAATATGAAAGCCAAATATCTGTTCGGATGCAAAGGCTGGTTTTCGTGCGATTGCAATTGTGTTACGGGCAGATGTATAAAAATGACTGGCTGACTTGCTCTGTTTTTGCAGTTAAAGAGGTACATAAAGCAGATCTGCCGTCATGGGCTATATGTTTTTACACTACACAACTCTGCCGCAAGAAATTCCACGGATTTTCCGTGAGTAGTATGGGTTAGCAGAACCCTGCCTAACATAGGGAAGATAGGAGGCGGTGCAATGCATTGGGATAGTGGGGAGGGCCGCCAATCTCTTTACATTGGAGAGACTTTACACTGCGGAGATAGGAAGGCGGTCAGCCAATCTTTATTGGAATGAGGAGAGGCGGCGCTATGCATTGGACCAGGGTTAGCAGAACCCTGCCTAACACAGGGGAGATAGGAGGCGGTGCAATGCAATGCGATGGGGTGGGTCTGAGTATCTCTTTACACTGGAGAGACTTTACACTGAGGAGATAGGAACGCGGTCAGCCAATCTTTATTGGAATGAGGAGAGGGGGGTGCTATGCATTGGACCAGGGTTAGCAGAAACCTGCCTAACACAGGGAAGATAGGAGGCGGTGCAATGCATTGGGATAGTGGGGAGGACCGCCAATCTTTATACAGTGTGTTGAGCATAGTTTTTAATTGGAGACTGGAAACCCTTAGCACCGCGCTTTAGAGTTCTACAGCACTTATTGAATGTGTCTGTGACTGGCCTGGAGGTCGCGGCCTGGACAGAGCCCTGCATAACACAGAGAGATAAACAGATGAGACAATGCCAAGTCTAATAAGCGCACCTGGAGAGCATTGTGTCGGGGAGGAGGGGGTGGGGTATTGGATTGGTTTGGAGGGGTTGGGATTGGTTGAAATTGAGTGGATTAGGTGATGGGAAGCAATTTTACGTACATTTTTAAATGTGATGGGGTGATGCAGGTGAATTTTTGGGGTATAAAAGGCTTGCAATGTACAGAACAATTAGAAAGTTCAGCTTGGAGGCTGAGATCAACAACAACAACAACAACAACAACAAACTACACTGCGCCAGAGAGTAATGGGGGCAGTGTCAGATGGCGCGCCGCAGAGCCAGCGAGCGGACAAAGTCTGATAAGATCTGAGATCAATAGAGCGCATAACGGAATCCTGCAAGTTTTTCGCTACACACCAAAGGATGGACCTATCGAAGCGCTTGCTTTTGTGGCAGCATGCAAAAATTTGGTGAGACAAGCTCTTTGCACCAAGCTAATGGATCCAAGCAAATTGGTTCGCGCACAGTTGCGCTTCAATGTACAGATGAAACGAGTCAGAGGCGGGGAAGTTATTTCAGAGGAGAATAAATGGATCAGCAGCTGTCTAGAGCAAATAGATACTCCTGAAGACTTTGACGCTTGGTGGCTGCAACAAGTGGGAGCCTGTGAGCGCATTATTGATTGTCTAAATACCAATGGGAGGGGCTGGATCTTAGAGGCTGCCAATATTCTCGATCTGTGTGTTGCTCATGGTGATCGAATTCGTTTCTACATCGGAAGAAGCAGCAGCTTTGTACTCCCAGAGGCGCTTAAGCGGAAAAAAGCAGTAATCAATGCACCCAGTGAGGGAAACAATTGTTTTCTTTATGCCTGCTCGCGCCACAGACGGGGCGTCAGGGCCACGGAGTTGCGCTTCAAAAATTCCTCCGTGCAGTCTTCGGGTAACCGCTTGAGCCAGATAATCCCTCGCTTCACTTCAACGAACTTGTCGAAGCTCAACTTAGCCGTTACGTCATGACGGTTGATCGCCGAGTGGACCAACTGCCGCCTCAGCTGCTTCAGCTTTGCCCACTGGTGCGCATTCAGGTTGAAGCCGGGGACGCCGGGCTTCTCGACTCCACCATCGGTGTAAAACAATCGGATCGCGATGAATCTGTGCCCTTCATACTCTTGAATTTGCACTTTGTAGCCTTTGCAGAGATCCATTGCGTCGCTTGTCAGATGATAAAATTTATTTTCTTGATTGAGCAGCGACTAGAAAATCCTCCCCCTTATATACTCCAGAAACGGAGTGGGGTGGGTGATGGAGTCTGGGACAACGGATAACAGCTACATGTATTTCAATCATATAAACCTATACGAGTACCTAGATCACTTCGCATTCCCCCTCATAGTAAGTATAAAATAAAGCTTAAGACATTTCAATCTTGAAAGTGTTAAGTGTTAAGTCCCCAGCAATTCATAAGAGACCGCAAATCTCTAATAGCTGTCTTATCTCTATTCAACAAAATACTATTTAATAAGGACAGCATCTTCAAAGCTATGAATATAATATATTGTAAGCACGTCGAATTCCATGTACGGTACCCAACGAACCCCATCGCTGCTTTGCAGCAAAATTATTAATGTGGGGGCTCTGCCCCCACACCCCCGCCCCCAAAGCCGCCCTTCCCCAGAATATTGCACTCCCTCCTCTCCCCTGTGTTAGGCAGGGTTCTGCTAGCTCTATCCCGTGCACATAGGACCGCCTCTCCTCATTCCAATAAAGATTGGCTGACCGCCTTCCTATTCCCCGTAAAGTCTCTCCAGTGTAAAGAGATACTCAGACCCACCCCATCGCATTGCGATGCACCGCCTCCTATCTTCCCTGTGTTAGGCAGGGTCCTGCTAACCCTGGTCCAATGCATAGCGCCGCCTCTCCTCTTTCCAATAAAGATTGGCTGACCGCCTTCCTATCTCCTCAGTGTAAAGTCTCTCCAGTGTAAAGAGATACTCAGACCCACCCCATCGCATTGCATTGCACCGCCTCCTATCTCCCCTGTGTTAGGCAGGGTTCTGCTAACCCTGGTCCAATGCATAGCGCCGCCTCTCCTCATTCCAATAAAGATTGGCTGACCGCCTTCCTATCTCCGCAGTGTAAAGTCTCTCCAATGTAAAGAGATTGGCGGCCCTCCCCACTATCCCAATGCATTGCACCGCCTCCTATCTTCCCTATGTTAGGCAGGGTTCTGCTAACCCATACTACTCACGGAAAATCCGTGGAATTTCTTGCGGCAGAGTTGTGTAGTGTAAAAACATATAGCCCATGACGGCAGATCTGCTTTATGTACCTCTTTAACTGCAAAAACAGAGCAAGTCAGCCAGTCATTTTTATACATCTGCCCGTAACACAATTGCAATCGCACGAAAACCAGCCTTTGCATCCGAACAGATATTTGGCTTTCATATTTCACACGAAATTTGCAATCAAAAGAAGCTCTAATGTGATTACAAGTATGATGGAAATTACTATTCATAAAATAATTGCGCGTTCTCTCTCTCTCTCTCTCCGCCATGCTCTACTTCACCAGTCGAAAGGGATAGGCTGGCTATTCTGCTATCTTAGCTGAGTTTACTGTCCCCAGGGTGCTTTCCTTCCCACCCCAACAACGTTGTACAACGGTTAGCTGTGCACCCCTCTCTCCCTGCCCACTCCGCCCACCACCCCAATAACGCCCCTCGATCCGATGCCCCTCCCCAGCTCTGTGCGGCAGAGTGCAACACTGTTAACATAGGCGCCTATGTGTATACACTGAGCTGCTTGGAACTTCCGCGGAATTTCCTGCGGCAGAGTCCACATTTCCCCTACTACTAATATAAACATTTGCTCACCGAGACAACTCAGCTTCCGATGCCGCCGCATTATTAGCCTGTCGCTCCATCTGCTGTCGCTGACCTTCCGGCTCCCTGAGCGAGTCCCGAAGTCGACAGAGCTGGCTACGCATTCGCTCCAATTCGCCGATTCTCTTTTCCATACTGGCCGTCAGCTCGCCCAGTTGTTTAACAGCGCCAACATTCTCCATGTAGATTCGGTCTTTGTTAACCAGTAGAAGCGGTTCGCCAGTTGACGGCACCAATTGCGTGCTACTCTTTCGTACAGCGTCGGGTAGAACACCGGCCACCTCCTGGGCTATGACGCCAGTGTCGCGAGAGTCTGATGCTTCCAAGCCACTAGGACCGGCGCCCAGTTTTCTGTAGTTGTAGATCCGAATCCGGCTGATGTTGGCCAGCTGATCGGCTGGTCGGAGCTCGTCCTCGATAGCTTTTATGCGGGCGTCCGATGGTTGCAGCAAGTTGCCTTGCAGTTGCAAGTTGCCGTTTATCTTCGAGGGGGATTCAGATTGTTTGTATTTTTAGACATACGTGTAGCTAGGAAGATATAAGCTACGTCCGAGTGTCAGATCTAGCTTCCCATTCAAACAAATTCGAGCATAGGAGAAACGCATTCTTACCGTCAACGCTTCACCGGGTGTGCTTGTATTAATGCCAACTCTACCGACAAATGTGGTCACCCCAGGAGTGCTGACTCGCCAACCCTCAGTCTGCTGAGAATCTGCAGCCGTTGAGTCGGCCGCTGTTGAATCAGCAGGGACTGAGGATCCCCCCGCTGCCGCCTCAAACTGGCCCGGATTAGAAGCGCGCACAATCACTTGGCCCGATTTCTGTCGGCAGAGAGGCACAACCAAACCGGACTCCAGCACGGCGTCAAGACCAACCACCAGGCGGAAGAATCGTTGATCCGGGTGAAGCTCTCCACGTCGACGTTGATTGTTTAAAGTTGCCGAGGTGAAGTGCAATCGGCCAGCGACGGCTCGAACTCGGACGCCCCGGCCGGGAAGATTCAGCGGCAGCGAATTAAACGGCCGACGCGTCCGATTTGCCTCCGCTTGTTCTAGAATGATCGGAGGCGATTCGAATGGCGACTCGGCGCGGACGGCCGTCAAAGACAACTGGAAATTTTGCACCATCTGAACGGTGCAGGATTGTTGCTGAGGCTGAGGCTGGAAGAAATCCGTCTCATCGTTGACTGGAGCTACTGGTACGGCCCATTGTTCTCCACTGACAGCCACTAAGCAAGTGATCTGGATCGAAGTTTTTTGTGAGATTGCCATCTATATTATTCCTTCAGTGAACGGAATTATTTTCACTAGATTTTATTCATGAATTTAGTAATTTGAACAAAAATAATTCACAGGAAATCACCTGAAAATGATTCTTTTTCTGACTGATCCAAACTCCCTCGCGGCCGCTGAACTGAAAGCCTTTGTCGGCCTGAATGCTGAAGCTAATCTCTGCCGGCCGAGTTGTCAGCTGGTGCTGCTGCTGTTGATACTGCTGTGGCCTGTTGCTGACCAGCACCTCCAATAACGAGCCGCAGGGAATTGCTGAGCAGGACTGGAAAGTCAATGCTCGCTGTTCCGTAGGCGCAGCAACCGTTGAACATGAAGCTGAGGCAATTGACGGCTCTCGAGGATAAAGCTCTGGATGAATCAAATTTACCAGTTCAAGTGGATATGTACAAGTAGCTCAAGTATTAGAGTACTGAATCAAAGCTTCAGGAGGTTTTTTGGAATTAGTTTCTTTTTTTATTCACGCTTAGACAAGATTATGGTATAAATTATTGTTAAGTGTGCAAAAAATATCAAAAATTCAATATATCAGCAAAGAATTCTTACTGTGACCGGGCAACCTTTCAGAAAAAGTACGCTGAAGGCTACGAGGAGCCGGCAAGTTTTCATTTTGATACGACTGTTGCAGCAAGCCATTTGAGTCCACTCTTCCGCTGAACTGACCATCTGTGCTGAATTTAAAAGGCATATAATTCGCGAAAGATGGTATATTTTTCTAATATATATGTCTTATGCTAACGGCATTATGTACGAACTGCTTAACTTACGCATCGTTTTCGAAATTGCCCGGGGATTCCACTAATGTTGTCCAACCATGATCTTCACCCATTTGAAAAGCTTGATTAGTAAACTGCGTGTTTCTGCCCCCAAGCAAGAGATCCGGTGGCGATTGGGCATCTGAACTCGAGTTTGATAGAGAGTTGGACGGACTGACGAAAAAAGAGCGCTTAGCTGGTGTGACTTGAGGTATAGAAAGCTGGTCTCTACCATCTTCCGATTCATGATGAAAAACGTACTCCCGTTTACAGGTACTTGCTCTCGACTGTTCAAAGGGTTCTCTAGAGCTAAAAATAAATTTATTAAAAAATTCTGTTTCGGAAACCAGCTCAAAATGAGCTTTTTAAAAAACTTATTTGAGTCTTAAAGTTTTTGATATGGCTTAAAGAATTAGCATGTGAGACTGTATTGGTTAAAATTAGAATTCTGCAATGATTGAACTACTTACAGTGCTGTAAATTCACGCAAACCGTCTTCTTCCTTTACATAAGGGCTCATTGTACTGGCCAGAAATCAACGAGTCTCCACCACCTTGGCGTCTGTGACTAGATGTATTCCACTGATTTTGATCCGAAGTCGGTGCAACTGTGAAAGATACTCTTTGGTCGATATTTGAAAAAATACTGGCACTCATCTGAGATTAGTAAGTATATTTTCTGCAAAAAACGTCTATTGTGTACCTATCGAGAACTCCAAAACCCGCTCTCACTGTCGAATTTAAATTGTATTCGGCACGGTAAATTTATTTAAAGTATAACTAATATCTTTTTTGCCCTGGAAAGTAAGGCAAAATTAAGGAATAAGCAAACATACTTAATGCAAAAATTTATTTCAATTAAAAAATTTATTCATATTTATTAGTATTAAAAAAGTTATCATGTTCATTGTTTTAATTTTAAGTGCTCACACGACGGTCACGAGGTAAATGAGTTGGCGGAGTATAATAACCCTAGGACACTAGTCTACTTACTTTGGCACTGTATACCCACAATTAAGACTTGATTGCCCTCGTCTTATTTGAGCTGTAGAAACCTATGAGATTTTGTGTTTAATTAGTCAGTGGAATGGCTTCTCGATAATGCAGTGTCTGTAGACCGTAGATAGTAGCTATGAATCGCCTATGATCCGGTGCAATATGTTGAGTGTTGATCATCAGATCATTAGACCTTATATTAGAAATAATAGTGTTTTCCTTTCTCATAAAAATAATATATGCTGGAAATCCTACACTTCCGTTCAGTAAATTATACTTTATCAAGTGCTTCCTACTATAAGCAATGGTGCTTTTAGTAGTAAAAGGACCAAAATAGAATTCTTATTTGTTTGCAGCTTGCTAACTAAAGTCAAATTATAGATAGTAGCATACTGCTTGCTGGTATATAGGCATATAGCTAAGAAGCACCAGTGTCTAGTGCATTTGAACCCTTGGCAACTATGGAATTTTTTATAAAAATATAGAAACAAACTTGATAAAATTGTTATATTTTGTTTTTTGTGTTATTGTGTAATAGAGATATTATAGGTAGGCCCTAGCATCCTGATTCCTAAAGTTTGACATATAATACAATTTCACATTTAGACTTTTCAATTTTTTCAAAATTGTATCAAAACTTTGGAATGAAAAGTAAAACAATGGTCATGGATTTTGACCTTTTAAATTACATCTTAAAATTGGGAACATAATTCAAAATTGCATCTTGCACCCAGCAAAAAACTATTTTCTTGGCTTTATATCAACTTAATTATTTTTTGTGATTTACTAGCATAATATTTATAATAACTAGGGTCATATATGGGCAATTTGGAAAATTTGGTCAGCCAGTGCAACTTATTTTAAAAAGATTGCAACTTAGGCCTACTTGGGCTCAAAGTTTGAAGAACCAAAAAAGGTCCCATAATCCACATCTAACCTATAACTTGTCTACTTGCTACATTTTTTTATTATTTTCCTCCAAATTTGACCATTTCACTGCCCATCATTTAATTTACCCCCTCAATTTTGTGACTTACCCCCTTCATTTTTACCCTTTTTGCAACTTAAATTAGCAATTTGGCAACTTACATTGGCAATTTTGTATTTTTTATTGGCCATTTTGCAATTTTTATCTGCAATTTTGCAACTTACCTTGGTCAGCCACCAAATTAGTTGGCCAGATCAGCCAACTTGGCTGACTGTTGTGCACATATAACTAGGTTTTAGTATAATAAAAATTAATATTGGTAATATAAATTAACCAATATAATTAGTAGGTCTATGCATTATATGTAGGGTCTATATTGCTATATGACAGGGTTTATTCTATTTAATCTCAATGCTAACATAAAAGTTATTATAGAAAATAATTAATTAAATAACTGAAAATCTATCTGTAATATTGAACAATGGATCCTTTTTTGTGTTATATAAATTTTATAATTTTTATGTACCATATAATATAGGAAACATTAATAACCTTGAATAAAAAATATCTTAAAAAGATTCTATCAATTCAGTTGCATGTACCTAGGGCCTAAAATATTATTTATGAGGCTAGGCCTCATATTGTTTTTAATTGTAATATATATAGAAAAAAATAGAATTACCTAGCTTTTTTTATAATTGTATGTATATAAATAAGTAGCTATTTTTATATGATAAAAAATTAACCAATTGTAATTTGAATAATTATATTGACATTGATGCAGCTTTGTAATTTCCAAGGTTGTGCCTATATAGAAACTATAGCTTAGATATTGAAAATTAGCAATTGTATTAGTAAATAGTTAATTTTGTCCAATTATCTAACTTTAATTGTTGTTTAAATGTATATTAGAGCTAATCAATGGTCTATGCATTATATTACACTCAATATTACTTAACAATTTTTTTGCATACTAAAAAAGTAGTATAATATTTAGTTGATTTATATATATTTTATTATTACTTTTCCTATCAAAACTAATTGGTTATCAAATTAATTGTATAAATATTACTTTATAAACATGAAAGAATAACCTCTATTTGTATCAAGTTTTATTTATTTGTAAAATGCTAGAATGTTCAGTAATAAATACCCAAATAACCTAACTCTTGATATAGATAGCATTTTTTGAAAATTTTACTAAAATTATAGGCAATACAGATGCAATAGTCAAAAATGCTATAATCAAAGCTAGAAGGCTATAAGATCATGAAATATATTTAATATTTATAGGATATATAATATATTTTTAAATATAAAATATATTAGTGTATCTAAATCTTAGGGTCATTACATACAAAGTCATGAATAATAGAAAGCCAATTGTCTAACCAATTTAATTTTGCTAAAGCAAATTTTTAAAGAAATATTAAGGACTAGTTATGCTGATACCAAAGATTAAAAGGTGGTTAGTAGTTATTTCTTAATCAAGCAATTAATCAAATATTTCTAAAAAATCTCCAAAAGAAAATAAAAGTCTAGAAGGCTTGCAAGGAAAATAGTAGGAGCCAGTACATTTTAATATAAAATAATTTCATAACTGACGGTGCTTATATAAGTAACGATTCTATATTCATATTATTAATGGCATTATTTTTTAAATAACTTTATGATATTACTATTTTACTATTTGGTACACAAAGTACTAAGAAAAAAACTTTAATTTACAGTAGTGTAGTGGTTTATGCTATGTTGCTAATTAATTCAAATTTAATCTTCAGAATGAATGCCCAGAAACAAGAAGAATTCCTATAGATAAACAGCAAACATGGCTCGCAATATTGTTGAATCAGCCTACCGATGCTTAGCTATAAAAGTCCATCCTGATGGCCTGCCTGGGCTTATGTCTAGCCTAAGCGAAATTCGTTTAGCCAGAAAAGCCACTTATTTATTGCGAGAGCAAGCTCTACTAGTTGAATTCTTCCAATCAAGTGGCTATCTATCTGCTCTGAAGCACTTGAAAGTGCAGCAACCATTTGTTAATTATCCAGTGCTGTCTGATCCACGGTCCTGGAACAGAAATATTGGGCTTTCAAGTGAGTTTTTTCAATTTTCATGATTTACTGTAATTTTCAAAATTTTGCTAATTTGCTATGAAGATGTTGAAACTTTTATGTAATTCGAGTGTTATTCATACTTAAAGCTTCAGAGTTTAAGATAATGCTTCAGGCTTTGTGATAAAGCTTCAGAGTTTGAGTTGATGCTTCGGGCTTTGTGCTAAAGCTTCAGGGTTTGAGATGATGCTTCAGGCTTTGTGATAAAGCTTCAGAGTTTGAGTTGATGCTTCGGGCTTTGTGCTAAAGCTTCAGGGTTTGAGATGATGCTTCAGGCTTTGTGATAAAGCTTCAGGGTTTGAGATGATGATTCAGGCTTTGTGATAAAGCTCCAGAGTTTGAGTTGATGCTTCGGGCTTTGTGCTAAAGCTTCAGGGTTTGAGATGATGCTTCAGGCTTTGTGATAAAGCTCCAGAGTTTGAGTTGATGCTTCGGGCTTTGTGCTAAAGCTTCAGGGTTTGAGATGATGCTTCAGGCTTTGTGATAAAGCTTCAGGGTTTGAGATGATGATTCAGGCTTTGTGATAAAGCTTCAGGGTTTGAGATGATGATTCAGGCTTTGTGATAAATCCTAAAAGTTTGAGTTGATGCTACAGGCTTTGTGATAGAGCTTGACAGTTTATGCTGATGCTACAAGCTTTGTGATAAATCTTAACAGTTTAAGATGATGCTTTAGGCTTTGTGATAAAGCTTCAGAGTTTGAGATTATGTTTCAGGCTTTGTAATAAAGCTTCAGAGTTTGAGAGGATGTTTCAGGCTTTGTGATAAAGCTTCAGAGTTTGAGATGATGCTTCAGGCTTTGTGACAAATCCTAAAAGTTTGAGATGATGCTTCCGGCTTTGTGATAAAGCTTCATAGTTTTAGATGATGCTACAAGCTTTGTGATAAATCTTGACAGTTTAAGATGATGCTTTAGCCTTTGTGATAAAGCTTCAGAGTTTGAGATGATGTTTCAGGCTTTGTGATAAAGTTTGAAATTTTGAGATGATGCTTCAGGCTTTGTGATAAGGCTTCAGTTTAAGATGATGCTTCAGGCTTTGTGATAAAGCTTCAGTTTAAGATGATGCTTCAGGCTTTGTGATAAAGCTTCAGTTTAAGATGATGCTTCAGGCTTTAGACTTAGACTTAGCTGCAGGGAGGTCCCAGAGGGGACGCAGCGGGAAGGCGCAACCGCCCATTCCGCTAACCCCTGGACGACCGACGCGCCGTTATGGACGAATGGTTGGCGTCGCCCAGGGGGGTCCCTCGGTGTCGCCGGCAGCTATGTTGCTCCCTGGAATTGGGAGTTCAGCCCTGCGGGTTGCCCGGAGGAAGCGCATGAGCTGGTTAAAATTTTCGGGTTTGCACGCATCATAGATAGAAGTGTGTGGCCCGAGGAATTTAAGTCTGGCCCGCGTGAAGGCGGGGCAGATGCTGACGAAGTGCTCAGCTGACTCGTCACCCGAGTTGCAGAAGCTGCAGGTGGCGCTAGGAATGCTGCCCTGCAGGTATTGGTGCCTGGAGAAGCAACCATGGCCTGAGAGGGTCATAGTGGCAGCCCGGATGTCCCTCCGCGAAAGCCGGAGGAGGAGGTTCCGGAGCTGGCGAGAGGGCTGTGGAACAGCACCTCTAGATTGCCTGCAAGTGATGCAGTTCGCCCAGAGCGAGTAGTGCTGGGTCTTGACCCACGTTTTGATCCGTGAGTTGATGACACAGGAGGGGGTCGGGACGAGGGGCTCAGGCCCAATGCAGGATCCAGATGAGCCGGCTTTTGCAAGCGCATCAGCGAGCTCATTTCCCCGGAAACCTTCGTGTCCCGGCACCCACTTAAGAGTGATTTTGTTGGATGAGCCCAACATGTTGAGGTGCTTGACACAGTCCAGGACTGTTGCTGAGCTGACACTGCAGCTGCAGATGGCGTGCAGTGCAGCTTGGCTGTCAGAGTGGAAAATGATGTCCTTGCCAGCAACGCCAGAGGCGAGAAGCTCTGCTGAGCACGAGCTGATAGCTAGGACTTCATTTTGAAAGACACTGGAGCTGGTTCCAGTGTACTGGGCGTGGGTGGCGATGACCCGCCCATTGAGAATAATGCAGACACCGAAACCGGTGTTAGCTGACTGCTTGGAACCGTCAGTATAACAGTGGATCTCTCCAGGGTTCCAATTGTCACTAATGGAGTCACGCGAGTCGATGGCTACCGAGTAGCGTTGTCTCACGTTGAGCGTTGAAGCGATGCTGTCCGTGAGGACTTGGTAAGCTTCGCATTCACTGAGGATGTTGAGGCACATATCGCTGTGTGGGACCAGGTTCCACTTAGCTGGTGCTCTCATATAGCGGAAGTTTATACCGGCGTCAAGGAGCCGCCGGGTTGCTCTAGCCGCCTCCCCTTTAATAAAAAGGTCGAGGGGGGGCAGGTCGAGAAATGCTCCCATACCAGCAAAAGGTGTGGATCTGGTAGCATTGCAGATCAGCCGACACGCTCGTCCTTGGATTGTGTTGAGCCTATCTGCATGGCTTTAATCTGGGTAGCACTTACCCAGACTAAGGAGGCGTAGGTAATAGGCGGGTCTAACCACAGAGGTATAGATCCACCACAAACGCTTTGGGGACAGTCCCCAGGTGGTGCCAAGCGCCCGGCGAAGCTGGGCTAGAATTGCAGAGGCGCGTTTGGCTTTAGCCTTCACATGGCTAGACCAGTTAAGCCTATGGTCGAGAGTTACCCCGAGGCACCGGGTCTGCTTTGCGAAGGCAATGTCTCTGCCGTAGAGCTGCAGAGGCTTAATGTTCCAGCGGGTTTTGCTGGTAAACATGATAGCGACAGTCTTTGGCTCAGAGAGCTTAAGACCATTGCTGCGGGCCCAGGTTTCTGCTCTGCGAAGAAAGGTTTGCATGAGATCCCTGAGAGTGCTGGGCGAGGGTCCTGCCACGATAGCAGTAACGTCGTCCGCATAGCCGACTTTGAAGACGGGATCTGGTCCAGGGCTCCTGAGTAGAGCGTCGATGACCATGTTCCAAAGAGTTGGAGTGAGGACGCCGCCTTGTGGGCCTCCTTTACAAACTCTGGTAGTGGCAGTGTGCCCAAGAAGGTGGGCAGTGACCGTACGGTTGGAGATCATATACATGATCCAACGTATGATGGTAGAGTGGGTATTGCGATCGCGAAGGGCACTCTGAAATGCATCAAAAATAACATTATCAAAGGCCCCCTCTATGTCGAGGAATAAGCCGAGAGCATAGCCGTTGCCCAGCACGGCTTTCTCTAGCTTTTCAACAATCGCATGGAGTGCGCTGTCAGTGGACCTTCCGGGGCGGAAGGCGTGCTGATTGTTACTGAGAGGCATGGCTGTTAGCTCGCAAGCCAGCAGTCGCCAATGTACGAGCCTCTCAGTCAGCTTTAACAGAAACGAGGTTAAGCTGATGGGCCTGAAGGCCTTAACGCTCTGATAGTCGCCTTTTCCCGGTTTGGGAATAAAGACAACACGAGCGTTAGTCCAACTTTTGGGAATGTACCATAGCTGGATTGTGGCCCGCAATATGTTGCAGGTGATTCTCAGAAACCTGGGGATCTTGGCTGCCTCGCGCAAAAGGACAGGGTAGATACCGTCAGGCCCTGGGGATTTGAAAGGCTTGAAGGTTTTGACTGCCTTAGCAATCAGTTCCTCATTAATAAAGCTCGCAGCCAGGTTGGATCCTTCCAGCGAATGGTTGGGTTCCGTGCCAGCTGTGGGAACCTCGGGAAAAAAGCTGCCCAGCATTTGCTGCAGCACTTCCTGAGGTTCGTTGGTGAGAGAGCCATCATCTTTTTTGATCATGGCTAGTTTGGACATTTTGTCCATAGTAAGGGCCTTGACCAGCCTAGAGGTGGGCCGGTCTTTGTCCAGCTCGTCGCAGAATTGGCGCCACTTACTATCCTTGGCCCTACGGATTTCACACTTGAAATGTCGCGAGGCCTGTCGGAAGAGATCCATGTCGTCAGGGTTACCCGACTTCATGGCACGGCGATGAAGACTTTTGGCCTTTTGCCGGAGTTTTCCCAGTTCCGGGTTCCACCACGGAGCTGAGGTTTTGCCTTTGTAGGCCCGAATGGGGCAGGACGCTTCGTAGGCCGCAGTGATGCAGCCCGAAAGCGTCTCAGCCGCGTGATCGACACCCTCGCAACTCTTAATCGGATCGTTATCCATGAGTTCCTGAAGGTGAGAATCAAGGGTAGCCGTGAAGGCTGCCCAGTCAGTGTTACGGATGTTGCGTCTCCAAGTTTTTGGAGATGGTCGCTTAGTGTCCGTAATGTTGAAGGCTATAAAGAGATGGTCAGAGAAGGATGGCTCATCGGTCCAGACCCTCCACTCCGTAATCCTGTCAAAAAGTTTAGGAGAGGTAAGGGTGGCATCGAGAACCTCCGTCCATCTGCCATTGTTAAAAGTAGGTGTGCTTCCGCGGTTGCAGAGCATAAGGTTGGTGCCGGAGATAAGAGCAAGAAGCTCTTCCCCTCTGGTGTTGGTATCCTTACTGCCCCAGTGCTGATGGTGGGCGTTAAGGTCTCCGCCCACCAGGAGATCAGCATTCTGGTTCTCGCAGTATTGCGCAAGGCGCAGTAAGCTCTCTGGAGCTGGGTCTCCGTTGCCAGGAATATAAATAGAGGCGATGAAGCACTGGCGAGGAGATAGGTAGTTGGATTGGATGACACAGAGGTCCCCATCCGAAAGATCAGTCCTCAGCCAAGCCTGAAGATGGCTGGCAGCAAGGATGGCCGCACGCGGGCGGCTGTTCCCCGGGCCACACACATAAAAATCACAGTAGCCAGAAGGGATATTGGTTAACTTACCATTGTAAATCCAGGGCTCCTGGATCAGGATGAAACCTGGTTGATACAGTTCTGCAATCTTCATCAGATTAACTGATGCTGATACGCAATGCTGTAAATTTATTTGTACACAATAGGTCGCTCCTTTGGCGTTGCGGAGCTTATCCATACTGTACTAAATGCAAAAACTGGCTGTTTTCCCGTGACCTTTAAGGGGATCGTAAAAGATCGTCCTCATCCCAGGTCGACGGGAGATGGCTGGGAGAGGGGAGTCGATCCACGTCCATGGCCTCCTCCTCCCCGGCTTCACCAGCAGACTCCACAGACTCCGAGGTCAGGGTGGAGAGGGTATCTCCATCTGAATCGTCGTCTGCAGACCCCACCAGAGTCGCCGAAGAGGGCTCGGAGTCCGAAGTCGTGGTCTCCTCCGCAACTCCTTCTCCAGATGGAGAGTTTTCCTGCTCCTGGGGTTTGGCCGAAGCCTCTTCCTCAGTCGCAGAGCTCTCGCCTGTAGTAGGGTCGGGCTCAGTGACAGCCTTGGGATCGGCTTGCGCCTGGGGTTTGGCCGAAACCTCCTCCTCGGTCGCAGAGCTCTCGCCAGTTGGGTCGGGCACAGTGGCAGCCTTGGGATCAGCTTGCGCCTTTCCTTTGGCTTTGGGCTGTGCCTTCCCGCCGCTGGAGACACCAGGGTTGGCCTTCGCCTTCCCTTTGGCAGTTTTGCCTCGGCGAAGCCTGAGCTTCAAAGCACCCAGCTGAAAAAGAGAGTCGCTGGGGTACTTTTTTGTCCAGGCCTCAGACAGACCGAGGACAACCGTATTTCCCGCGTCGCCCCTACGAACTTTCCGATGATAAATCAGTCCGCTCGCAGGGAGTTCGGGGTTCAGGCGCAGTAGGACCTTCCGGATTACATCCGGTCCCGCTGCGGTGCTCTTCGCAGGGACGAACACCAAGTAGGGTGTTGTCTTTGGACGTTGACCCTCCCGCGAGAAAAGGGGGCGGCCGAGATCAGCGTCCAAGGAAATCGCCGGCAACCGTTGGAGCAGCTGCCGGGCGTCTTCCTCACTGCTCGGAGCAATGAAAATGGTTGGTCCTCGAAGGACCATGCGCTCGATGCCGATGGAGATACCCTCCTCGACAGTCAGCTCAATGAGGAGAGAGTCAATGGCGCACCAGACCTCTTGAAGCTGATCTGTGGACCAGTCCCGGTCGCGACACTGAACGATCACTCCCGGGATCTTGCCCTTGGCTTTTGCTGCGAATGTCGCCCCTGTTGGGGCTTCCCCGCTAGCTTGGGCCATAGTTTGCGCCGTGGCTTGGGCCTCAGCCGCCACGGCAGCCTCCCCAGAGGGCGCCGCCGCAGCACTGCTGGGGCCTTCACCAGCCTGCCCGTCAGGTTGCTTTGAGGAGCTGCTTGCTTCAGCACCCTTGGCGGGCGCCGCCGCTTGAGCCCTCTCGGCTTCCTTTTTGGCCTGCTTTTTGGCGCGTTGTTTGGCGCGTTTGCGCTCAAGCCGGGCTTTCTGAGCCTCGTCGGATCTGCCAGTTTTGGCCGGTCCTTTTGGCTCATTGCCCATGGGTCCCTTGGATCCACCAGCGGAGCTGGCAGGTCGCTTTGGACCCTCCGGATGGTTTCGGCGTTGGTTGGATCTGCCAGCAGAGCCGGCCGGTCCTTCCTTCGCCACGGTAGAGGATTCAGTCAGTTGGGATCTGCCAGCTAAACCGGCCGGTCCCTCAGACTGAGGTTGGAGTTTGGAAGGGTCTCCGTCCCTAGAATTTTGGTTTTTATCCATAATCGGCTCGAAGGCCATGAGTAAAAATAGGTGGTCTTCCCCGAAGGGCAAGGTACCCGCCCGGCCGATTCACCAAAAACCGGGCAGTAGACCGAGGAGAAACCCTCAAGGCTGGCCCGACACCAAGAGGGGGAACCGCTAGCGACCAGAATACTCCCTGGCCAAAAACCCATCAGCGCGGTAAACACTGGGGCAAGTTAGAGGGCGCGTTTAAGCCTCGCCAAAGCCCGTGGACTGGCCACGTACCCTGCTAGCCATGGGGGCTAGCCATGGTTTTAGGGTAGAACCCGGCCCCAGCTTCCTCAGAGAGGTACCTGGGTACCCAAGGCCTGGGTAAGCGAGCCAGGGATGAAACCCTGTACCCAAATTTATATACCGGCTGGGTGGTGCCGGCGCCAGAGCCCAAGCAGTTTGGTTGGCCTAGGGCCAGCCTTAACGCTCGCGGGACGAGAACCCTTGGGTTGACTTGCAAAGCGGGGGTGGCGTTTTGCGGCTGCCAGTGGCAGAAATAGTGCGCGCAAATCACCACCTTGCCATGTCTGCCAAAAAGAAGGAGGCAGGTGCTGAGCATCGCAGATCGTAGCCCGTGGGCCTAATCTGACTCATACACAGCTGGCGTTCCGCAATGCCCGTGCGAGCGATGCTTCAGGCTTTGTGATAAAGCTTCAGAGTTTGAGATAATGCTTCAGGCTTTGTGATAAAGTTTGAAATTTTGAGATGATGCTTCAGGCTTTGTGATTAAGCTTCAGGGTTTGAGATGATGCTTCAGGCTTTGTGATAAAGCTTCTGGGTTTGAGATGATGCTTCAGGCTTTGTGATAAAGCTTCTGGGTTTGAGATGATGCTTCGGGCTTTGTGATAAAGCTTCGGGCTTTGTGATAAAGCTTCAGGGTTTGTGATAAAGCTTCTGGGTTTGAGATGATGCTTCAGGCTTTGTGATAAAGCTTCAGGGTTTGTGATAAAGCTTCAGGATTTCGCGAAAAAGTTGCAGCTAACAGGTGTAATAAGTTTATTTGATCTGTGAATCATAGAAATCCCATTCATATTTCTGTAAATTTCGCCTCAACCAATAGCAAGCGGTGCAGAGAGCATCAACGCTATCATGAGGTTACGACGCCAGATGAAACTGGAAATTGTTAGCAACTTTAACTGGCCGCTATTTCGCAGCGAGCTGTTAGCGGAAAAGTCCGTGTCCAGTCAAATAATGGCTTATTACAATAGGACGCCTGCTCAGCAGAGAGCAGGTTGTGCTGCGAACTGTTCTAGCCATGGGCATTAGACTCACTTGTACAGTCGGTCTCTGCCGGCGTCTCTTTAAAAATTGTTGGCTCCCTGCGCACCGGCACTAGCTTTGAAAAGTCCGACTGCGACATGAATCTTTGGTTCTACAATAAATGCTGTTCCTATTTAAATCGCGAGGATTTTAATCCCAGATTTGCTCCTGCGCCTGACCGATTTGCCGAATGTCTGAAAGTGTTTCCCAGTCTGAAAATTGTCCCAGTACGCAATGAGGACACGTCCGCATGGTCGTCGCCTACTTATCCGAATAGGATATTCTTGGCGCATCTCGGCCTACTGTTGCGCGATATTGATCCGGGCGTGACAGATCTGGAGTGTCACACAGGCGCCCAGGTGCCCGTCATTAGGGCTAAGCATCAATTCTTGGGATTTAATTTTGACGTGTCGCTCAGTACTAGGGTTAATCACCGGCTCAACTACATCATTAGCGGTTTGAGCAATTTTTGTCCGCCCTTTGCGCCGCTGCTTATAGCTGTGAAAGGCATCTGCAAGGAGTCTCGAATGCGTCTAATTAATAGCGACGATTATAGTGGACAACTGACTACGTTTAAGTTGACTTCGTTGCTTATCTTCTTTCTGCAGGTTGGTTGACCAGTCAATTTATTAATGTAATTGTTGCTTATGTGTTTGATAGACAAAGGAAAGTGGGTCAATAAAGTGGACACGGGACATATAAATCAGTCTCTGGGGGTAGATGTGAATAAATAAAGTTTATTCATTATAAATGATTATAAATAAAGTAAGTAAAATAGACAGGTCAGAGAAAGTAGTCGGGTAGATAAGTTAGATAGGGTAGATAAAATAGACAGGTCAGAGAAAGTAGTCCGGTAGATAGGGTAGATAAAGTAGACAGGTCAAAGAAAGTAGTCGGGTAGATAGGGTAGATAAAGTAGACAGGTCAAAGAAAGTAGTCGGGTAGATAAAGTAGACAGGTCAAAGAAAGTAGTCGGGTAGATATAGTAGACAGGTCAGAGAAAGTAGTCGGGTAGATAGGGTAGATAAAGTAGACAGGTCAGAGAAAGTAGTCGGGTAGATAAAGTAGACAGGTCAAAGAAAGTAGTCGGGTAGATAAAGTAGACAGGTCAGAGAAAGTAGTCGGGTAGATAAAGTAGACAGGTCAAAGAAAGTAGTCGGGTAGATAAAGTAGACAGGTCAAAGAAAGTAGTCGGGTAGATAAAGTAGACAGGTCAAAGAAAGTAGTCGGGTAGATAAAGTAGACAGGTCAGAGAGAGAAAGTAGTCGAAGTAGATAAGGTGGACAAGGTAGATAAGACAGACAGGGTGCATACAGAGAAGTTCGCAGAGTCCCTCAACCATCGCATTGGATCCCATTTGAATCCCAGGGCTGCGGCTACGTCCCGCCTCTCTCCCAACTACTCGGCTCAATCGGTGACGTGGCGCCTCTGCAAAAATTCTCCAGCTTGCCGGCGGCCGAGTCACAGAAATTGCGCAACGCATTCTTATCCAACGCGCGCAATCTGGAAACGCTGTTGAAACAGTTTCTCAAATTTCTAATTAGCTACGATTTCAGCGAGAAGGCTATCGATTTGTTAAACTTCTTGGAACTGCCTCGCAGTCAACTGCCGCCGGAATTACAATCCGACTACATTGTAGTACTCAATCCGACTATGAAACGGCCAACCAACATTACTAGAAATATTCGAGCTGAAGATTGGAAGCAGCACTGCGCCACGTTGAGTAGAGTATTGGAACTACTAGAAACTGAGACAGACCAAAGCTCCGATAGTTGGGGCCTGGTTGGTTTGTTCGACTTTCCCGAGACAGATCTGGGCGATGCGCAGTGCCAGCAGCTTCAGTTGGCTATCGAGAGCAGCGATTCTAGCACTAGGGCGGCCCGGCTCTAGCCAATGATTATTGCTTAAATGTCCGTGGTTTTTACTATGAGTAGTTTGGCAGTGCATTTCTTGCTAAATTTGTGTATTCATGTTAATCCTGTGTGCTGCTAAATTTGCTTGTTTGGTTAGCTTAACTGTACTCTATTTTATAAAAAATCTTGCTAAAGTTGTGTCGCTAATATTATCATGCAATAAACAATCCAACTTTGTGATGCTGTTTATTTTAAGATCAAAATCTCTCAAGGCATTTTTTCATTTAGCGCATAATGGAATAGTTAAACCTATTCCAAGATCTTTGTAGCTGAAATGTAGCTTTAGCTTTGTGGTTACTAGGGCGTCTGCCTTATGATTGGAAGGTCGTGGGTTCGAGTCCCGGCACTCTACCAGTTTCAGCTGGACAAAAATTTACAAAGGGTTTACTATAAATAGAATTATCTTAATATTTAAGATTTATATAATTAGACTTAGTAGACGTTAATTAACGCAAATTTTGTACGAGTTGCATTAGGTTAACTAAATAAATAAATAATAATACATAAATTTAGACACCTGACTTTTCGATCAGATGTACAGCCCACGACACAGCCGCAGCTAGTTGCGCGGCGCATCCGAGGGCTGTGTACAGCTTTCAGCCTGACGGGCTGGAGGGCCGCAACACCCACTCTAAATTTACCCAGCTCAATCTGGTACCCGATCTCAGCTGGGTGGACTGAAGCAATGCAGGATTAAGTGCCTTGCTCAAGGGCACAAATTCTTTACTAGGGCCGGGACTCGAACCCATGACCTTCCGGTCATGAGGCAGGCGCCCTGGCCACTAGGCTACAACTCTACCTACTAATTTAAGTAGATTAAAATCCCCTACTAATTTTAATATTGTGTTTTTTCAGTCGCTTAACGAAACAACTAACGAAGAAACGAAGCTGGCAACTTTGCCAAAAAAATTGGCCGATAGTCAACTAGCTAGTCGAGTGTTAGATCAGTTGGAATATGTGGACAAAGTCTGTGACAGATTTTCTAGTTCGGTGCCTGGAATTGATCGACTGCAGCGTCGATGTCACACCGAGCGTCGGTTTATTCAGAGCTTGTTAGCGCAAGATTCTTCGTCGTTGTCCTGTTCTGATAATGAAATTGAACGAAAGATTGAACAGCTTAGAAGCAGCAATTCTGGGCAGTTAAAGGCCGTAGCTGAGCAGCTAGAATTGCTGGCCTCCTCGTCTTCAACTTGCTGCGGCGTGTTAGAAAAATTTCCTGTCAACGGGTTGTCCACGACTCAGAGACAAAAGTCCGAGGATGAGGCGGCGACTTGGCTGCCGGCCAAGGTGGAGGTTGACCTGGTCTGTCACGGCGGCTCGGTCTGGTTGAAATGCGTGGCCAGAAATCCGCGCGGCCTCAGCCAGACCAGCTCCGGCCAGGCTGGCTACGGCTCCGGCCGCGGTCTGCTGCAGCAGGCCCGGTTGCTGTTGCGGGCTGCCGCGCTGGCTGAACCGGCGCCCGGAGCTATCCTACTGCGCGTACACTGCGCCAGCGGCATTTCGTCTGCACTGCGACGTCGGCTGATTGACGTCGGGGTGGCCGAAGTTACCGGCCCCGTGGCTGACGGCGACGGCTTTGAGTTTGACGTTGACGATGGTAGCGATGATGAAGACGGGAAGTCGGAGGCTGGGAATGCGAGCTACTGTAGTGCTCCGGCTGTCGACGTGAGTGTTGATTTGTCTGTGTGTTTGCCGGTATTTTAGACTGTGTTAATATCTGTGCTGTGATCTGCTTGTCTGTGTCTGCCTGTCTGTCTGCCTGACTGACTGACTGACTGACTGACTGACAGGGTGAGTGAGTGAATGACTGACTGACTGCCAGGGTGAGTGAGTGAATGACTGACTGACTGACAGGGTGGGCGAATGACTGACTGACTGACAGGGTGAGCGAATGACTGACTGACTGACTGCCTGCATGCCTTTGTCTGTGTGCCCGTGTGTCCATACGTATATTAACCCCCCTCCTTTGTACTGCTATACATGCAGTACAATATTTGCTTGTGTCAGGCTATTTATCTATTTATTTCTGCTCAGAACTTTTCCATCACTTTTCCCATCATCGCTTTCTTTCTTGTTGTCACGATTTCTTCAGTACGTGTCTCGGCGAGCTTACCTTATTTACTTATCTAATATTCTTTGTCTGTATCTATCCTTTATTTACCTAAACGTACTGTACTACTGTTAGCAGCAGAATCCGCGCCTAAACTCGGCGTCACAAAAGTCTCCCACATCCGCCCCCTAATTTAGCGGCCGTTAGCCGGTCCAGCCGCTGCTAATTTGGACGTCACGTGCCTCGTGGCTTTGAGCAGCAACCTGTGCCGCGGCCCTGGCCGATTCCAACAATTCTTGGAACGACCGTTGGCTCTGACAGCTGAACTGGAACGCCGAGATCCGTGCCTGCCGCCTTTGAAATTGTTTTTAAATGTGCCTGGTAGGCGGCTGATTGTTTGTCACACGGCGGTGAAGGAATTCCGATCTATTCTAGAAACTGTTGCCGGTCCGAATGAGAGGCGGCGGGCGGAAAAGTGGCTCAATAGAGTGGAACAGGTGGGCTGCCTTGCTTTTAGAATGTCTGTGGTTAACAAAAACCCAAGCTAATCCTAATTAGCAAGCTAATCCTCTCAGATCCCAATCACGAAGGCGAGTGGCTCCGCGGTCTAGCGCGTCTGCCTTGTGTGCCACTGGCTCAGCCTGAATTCTTTCCCTATGGTCGCATTAATTTGGGGCGTTGGGGCGCAAATCGGTTGGGCTATGGGCCAGTTGCGCAATTTACGCCCGTGAGGGCAACCCCCAAAGGCATAGAGAGTGTACATTCCAGGAACCGCCGCTT
The DNA here is from genome assembly GCA_950096795.1 of Macrostomum cliftonense. Classification (NCBI taxonomy): domain Eukaryota; kingdom Metazoa; phylum Platyhelminthes; family Macrostomidae; genus Macrostomum; species Macrostomum cliftonense. Next base: position 713,029 of record CATNEM010000284.1, on the reverse strand, counting down.
GTACACCCTATGTGAGTGCGTGACTGGGTGCCGGCCTGTGTGTGTGTGTTTATGCTTGCATACCGTATTTAGTGTAACTGAACGCGCTTGATGGACCTACAATTTACATCCCTCCTGCAGATTTAACTTGCATAGCTTACAGATCCCAGTAAAAAACCTCCTAAGATCCCAATGTACGCTCGTACTACCTCAGATCCTAATCAATAATCTCAATGAGATCCCAACTATCACATTAGTAGCTATAATAGCGATTTAATAAGCAGACTAAGCCCGTTTCTTATCTGCCCCAGGTGCCTGACCAGTGTCCCGCCGAGCTGTCAAACAGACTCCGCCTATCTCGATCAGTCCACTCCAGGCATTTGGCCATATTTGGCACGGGAGCCGCGCTGGGCGCCGTCACAGTGACCAGCAATGCCAAGTTTGTTCGAGCGGCTGGCAAACAGGGCCTGCACTTTTGCGTGCATTTGCACGGCTGCCGACCCCTCACCGAAGCTAAGGAGGGTCGGGTTGACTGTTTGAGTTCAGCGGA
>CATNEM010000284.1:567500-707500 GCA_950096795.1 Macrostomum cliftonense | reverse complement strand
GATTAGAGATGGGGGAGAGGCTGACTTAATGAGATTAGAGAGGGGGGAGAGGCTGACTTAATGAGATTAGAGATGGGGGAGAGGCTGACTCAATGAGATTAGAGATGGGGGGAGAGGCTGACTCAATGAGATTAGAGATGGGGGGAGAGTCTGACTCAATGAGATTAGAGAGGGGGGAGAGGCTGACTCAATGAGATTAGAGATGGTGCAGAGAGTCTGACTCAATGAGATTAGAGATGGTGCAGAGAGGCTGACTCAATGAGATTAGAGATAGAGCAGAGAGGCTGACTCAATGAGATTAGAGATGGAGCAGAGAGGCTGACTCAATGAGATTAGAGATAGGGTGAAGCTGATTAAACAATCCCTATAAGTGCCTTATCTGATTCCTTGAAATCCCCCTCCCCGCAGATCCTGCTAGACGAGCTGGCCCGCCAAACTCAAACATCAAAAGCTGGCAGCCGCAAGCGACCACCCGGAGAGCTGCTGCCAGTCGGCCTGGACTCGGACAACTCCACGGACGATTCCATCGACGAGGACGATGAAGCCATTGGTCAGTATCGGGACATCCTCAAACGAGCCAAGCTGCAGCGCTTCCGTCAGGAAGTTGCCGAAGACATGGGCGTCGGCGACGACAACGACGCTGCAGCGGATGGCAGCGACGAGGAGCGTGCGGTTGAGCGTCGTTGGTCAACGTCTCGGCGTTATCAATACGCCGCCGGTGACTCATCGGACGACGCCGACGAGGACCAGGACGACGGGGACGACGCAGCCGCCAGCCTGATGCGTCAGGAGCGCGAGAGACTCCGTCGACGTCTGCTGGGCGTCGGTCTGCCGTCCGACCTGCCGTCGACGTCTACGGCGTCGAAATCTGCCGATACTTCGTCGATGCCATCGGGCTCGATTAGCCAACCGCAGCGGCGGCAGGAGCAGCAGCAGCAGCTGTTCCGCCTAGCTACCGAGCTTCCCGCCTACGAGAGGCCGCCGCCAGGCGTGTCCCTGGAGCGCCATCTGCTGCTAGACGAAGCGAACCGTTGGCCGGACATGCGTCGAGCTTTTGAACAGAAAATCCGCCTAGAAACTCGGCTAAAACCGTTGATTGACAGGCCGGACTCCGAGCTGTCAGATCGGCAGGCTGTGCAGAAATGGCGCTACATCCTGCTGTGCACCTACTTGAACATGCGCGCCGACCCCGTCAAGTCCGCCACGCTGCACCGCCACCCCATCCGCCGACTGCTTCAACAATCTGGCGCCGAATTGCGGCGGCTCGGAGAGCCCAGCCTGCCGCCCGCGGAGAAGGCAAAGAAGAATCAAACGACGACAACGCCAGTTGAAACAACAAAATCCCAGCCAGTTGATGAAGAGCCAACTAGTCAGCCTCCAACATCCGGGCACCGGCCGATCTACTGGGAGATGCAGAAGAATCTGCCCGTCAGGCTGCACAAACGTAAACCGCGCGGCGGCAAAAAGTCCAAACCGGGCGACAGCAATCCCCGAGTGAAACTGCGCGACAAATTCCGCAAGGCTATGATTAAACGCCGGACCCAGGTGCCGGAAGTTCGGCCGGAATTGAATCGCTACTCGGGCGAATTGTCCGGCATTCGAGCCGGCTTGGTTAAGTCGCGCAAGTTTAAATAACGGAAGTTTTGTGTTTTTTTTGTTATTTTATCATTTCCGCATTTTCTTCTGTTAGTTCGTTGATAAATAAATAAAGCGGAATAAAAACATGCTGCGCAATGTTCATGTTTCAAATAAAGCTTTTTAAACTCTTTGTTGAAAACAATTTAATCCCCAAGATGTCAAATCGGCTGGGAATCTAGATACCAGCTTGCTAAATGCGGTTGAGGATTAACGGGGCTCTGCACCTCGACAGATAATAAGTAGGCGTCTCGAAAAACCGAAACTAAGAAGATTTTTCGGTTTAAGGCTGTGTAGAAACAAATCAACTCGAGAGGTGTAATTTCAAATTTTCTAAGCCGGTACAACTGAGGGTAGAGAAATGAGAGCTACAACGATTGTTAAAACACGTTGAGGCGCATTTTGTATTTAAAAGCCTAAAAATATTGATGATCTACAGATTTACTATAGAAATTACGAGTATAATAAACCACGCGTGACTTGATAAGTTCGCCAATTTCGCACTTACTACGCAACGTTTTAAAAGAAAACATGATGGTTTTCTAAACAGACTGATTGTCAAAGGCTAGTTATCGAGTCTCTTGGCTTTGACTTAGCCTTACTCGTAGCGTGACAAAGCACTGAAAGCAAATATCTATTGTAGCATCTTTCAAACGTTGTTACTAAACGCCTAACCCGGTTGCTATCCCTGTGGTTGTAAAGGGCTGCGGAGGTGTTCGTAATCCCCATCTATTTGGCTGCTATGGGCACACTGCACGGCATATTATTACAGTATTCTAATTGCTAACGCCCCCTTATTGAGCGGCGGCAACCAATTTGACGACTATCTCAACTCTGACCCACTTTTTGAGAGCTATAGAGAAGATCCCACTCCCTGACTCACTCGGCAGCACAGCTAAGTTATCAATTTTTAATGTAAATTTTTTTAGGCAATTTTAACGAGCGAAAAACTGAGCCTTCACTGACTAATTGTGAATCCCTAGCCAACAACGGTGTCGTTTTATCTGCATTGCAGGGAGGGGTTGGTTGATAGAAAAGAAAGCCTAGCCGTAAAATATGGTTGCTATGGGATAGGAGCTAGAAAATAAAAGCTGGTCTCTAGCTATCTCTCCCAGACGGCCTAATATGCATCTCTAAAGTTAGGCCATCTGTCAACTAGATCACTCGATAATTCCATGCACACAGCACCAATATGCCAAGGGCTAAACTACTAATTCTTACCATTTTAAGCTTCTTCTTCCGCTGCCTAGATGGTGAGTAAAATTTTGTTTTTTTCAAAATTAGGTGTCCACAAACAGCTTTAAAGCATTAAATAAGACAACCGATGCATCCAGGTAGAACGATTCTTGCGCCAAAGTTTCTGCCGGCAAAGATTTCGTCCCAATGGTCAGGTGGTCAGTTGCCTGGCCTCGCCTACAACGGCAATACCGATGCACGCCTTGTTGACAATGTTCAGTGCATCTGTACCGCTGGCATTGAAACCGTGCCCTGGTGGATGCTGGACCTGTTGCTGCCGTATCGAATTGCCGGTGTGAAGGTTTGGAACAGGCTGGACGTGGCTTATCCTGTTGAGGTTCGGTTTACCCAGATTAGCCTTGGTGAGCTGATCATTTCACCAGCTTAAGTTTTTGGTTCGATTTATGTACCCAAGGTTTAGATTTCTATGGCTAAGGTGTAGATTTCTATGGCTAATGTTTAGATTTCTATGGCTAAGGTGTAGATTTCTATGGCTAATGTTTAGATTTCTGTGGCTAAGGTTTAGATTTCTATGGCTAAGGTGTAGATTTCTATGGCTAATGTTTAGATTTCTATGGCTAATGTTTAGATTTCTATGGCTAATGTTTAGATTTCTATGGCTAATGTTTAGATTTCTATGGCTAATGTTTAGATTTCTATGGCTAAAGGTTTAGATTTCTATGGCTAAAGGTTTAGATTTCTATGGCTAAGGTTTAGATTTCTATGGCTAAGGTTTAGATTTCTATGACTAAGGTTTAGATTTCTATGGCTAATGTTTAGATTTCTATGGCTAAAGGTTTAGATTTATATGGCTAATGTTTAGTTTTCTATGGCTAAAGGTTTAGATTTCTATGGCTAAAGGTTTAGATTTGTATGGCTAATGTTTAGTTTTCTATGGCTAATGTTTAGATTTCTATGGCTAATGTTTAGATTTCTATGGCTAATGTTTAGATTTCTATGGCTAAAGGTTTAGATTTCTATGGCTAAAGGTTTAGATTTTTATGGCTAAGGTTTAGATTTCTATGGCTAATGTTTAGATTTCTATGGCTAAAGATTTAGATTTCTATGGCTAATGTTTAGATTTCGATGGCTAAGGTTTAGATTTCTATGACTAAGGTTTAGATTTCTATGGCTAATGTTTAGATTTCTATGGCTAAGGTTTAGATTTCTATGACTAAGGTTTAGATTTCTATGGCTAAAGATTTAGATTTCTATGGCTAATGTTTAGATTTCGATGGCTAAGGTTTAGATTTCTATGACTAAGGTTTAGATTTGTATGGCTAATGTTTAGATTTCTATGACTAAGGTTTAGATTTCTATGACTAAGGTTTAGATTTGTATGGCTAATGTTTAGTTTTCTATGGCTAAGGTTTAGATTTCTATGGCTAAGGTTTAGATTTTTATGGCTAAAGTTTGGATTTTTATGGCTAAAGGATTAGATTTCTATGGCAAAGGTGCAGATTTCGATGGCTAGTGTTTAGATTTCTATGGCTAAGGTTTAGATTTCTATGGCTAAAGGTTTAGATTTCTATGGCTAAGGCTTAGATTTCTATGGCTAAGGTTTAGATTTCTATGGCTAAGGTTTAGATTTCTATGGCTAAAGGTTTAGATTTCTATGGCTAAGGTTTAGATTTTTATGGCTAATGTTTAGATTTCTATGGCTAAAGGTTTAGATTTGTATGGCTAAGGCTTAGATTTCTATGGCTAAGGTTTAGATTTCTATGGCTAAGGTTTAGATTTCTATGGCTAAAGGTTTAGATTTCTATGGCTAAGGTTTAGATTTTTATGGCTAATGTTTAGATTTCTATGGCTAAAGGTTTAGATTTCTATGGCTAAGGTTTAGATTTCTATGGCTAAGGTTTAGATTTCTATGGCTAAGGTTTAGATTTCTATGGCTAAAGGTTTAGATTTCTATGGCTAAGATGTAGATTTAGGGTTATATGTTGTAAACAAGCAATAAATTTATAAGATTTGCGTTCTAATGTCTTTGTGTGGATGTGTTAGTAGACATATGACACCCAAAACTCACTACTAATAGTATTGCGAGATTGGGTTTTAATTATTGCAGAAACGTCGTCTTCATTCATTTGCCTAGTGGAAAAAATTTCGGTTAAATCTATTGCCTCAGGCGTTTCATCAAGTCCATCTGTGTGGACCAGCTTCAACGAGAGCCTGTTCAAGCGCTGCTTCTATTACACCGGTACACCAACTGCCGCCACCAATCCGATAAGCCTCACCTGCCCTGTACCCTTCACTGGACGGTACCTGGCTTTGTACAAGAATCGAACCGGTCTCTCGGATGATACGCATCGTTATATCAACTTTTGTGAGGTAGATGTGTACATACTAGGTGAGTTTAGAGGAGTTGTAGCCTAGTGGCTAGGGCGTCTGCCTTATGACCGGAAGGTCTTGGGTTCGAGCCCCGGCTATTTGACAATTTGTGCTCGTGATCAAGAAGGCACTTAATCCCGCATTGCTTCAGTCCACCCAGAGTGGGTTTTGTTTGCGGCCCCTCCGGCTGAGATCGGGTAACAGTTTGGTCGAAAGGTCTGTTCTCTAGATTAAATTATAATTTAATTTTAATTTAGTCGGCAAAGATTGCTCGAAAGTACATTCTGTGAGCAACTGTTGTAAGCTGTAACATATTTGTATCTACAACGAGCCAATTACAAGTTGAAGATTCTCTAAATTTCAGACCCAATTTTGTTCGAAATTGATGCCCAAGTAATCCAACCGAGCTACTCGGCTTCATCAACCAGCTTCCCATTGGCCAAGCACTCGCTCGTGACAACCGACTTCGAGTGCTTGCAAAAGTGCGTCAGGCATGAGGACCCTTGTCAGTTTGTCCTGTTTCTCACCAACACACTCGATTGCTGGTTATTCGAATCTTCGATGATTCCCCATAGTTTTATGGATGTTGCTGGGCGCAGTGAAGCCAAGTTTTTGTCGTTGAGCATCCGCTAGAAGTTCTGTTGGAAGAATTTTAAAATGCTGTGCACCGACCTACACATTTCAAGAAAGTTTAGTGACAAAAATTTGTGTTTCTAACTATATTATTTTTTAATAACGATTTTTTTAGTTTTCGAAAAAACAATACTTTTTATTTACGTAACTATAAAATATTTACGAGAATTTTTAGAAGGCTATACTAATAAAATTTTTCTTCAAATCAGGATTAAAGAAATGTCATTAAAACCTACATAAAAACAGTCTGTTTTATTTCTTCTTATGGATTAATTTTCTTACTGAAAAATTAGTGTAGTATATAAACGTCACTATAAGAGCACAATACTTAGTTCTGAGCATCGAATGCTGTTATTCCTGTAGTTTAGTACAGCAAGTAGTCTAGCTGGTACTTGCTTAGCTGTTTTGTTACATGCCCACCCCTTGTGGCAGAATCTGAATGTATGCGAAAACTTGTAGCTATTAACATACGAGCGATCGTGCAATAAATTCATGCACTTTTGCATCATTTGATTGCACATTTTAAGCCGCTATTCAAGACGTCTAGCGCGTCTGCCTTGTGTGCCACTGGTCCAGGTTCGACCCCGCGTTGTAGGTTGGCAATTTTCCCTAAGCGCGGTTTCCTGTGCAGGGTCACATTAATTTGGTGCCTTGTGCACGAATTGCTTGTGCTATGGGCCAGTTGTGCAATTTACGCCCATGAGGGCAACCCCCGAGGCATAGAGAGTGTACTTTCCTGGAATTACCAGTTTGTACACCCTATGTGAGTGCGTGACTGGGTGCCGGCCTGTGTGTGTGTGTTGATGAACTAGGCACTTATTGGGACAAGCACATGCAACTGGACCTGTGCTGTTGGGACCAAAAAAATGTCAGGACAGTCCCAATAAGTGCGTTCCAACACTCCCAAAAAAAATCGGAATTCGGGACTGAAAAAATAGTCATTGCAAAGAGCATTAAATCCTCTCTTTGATAGTGCTCATGATTTTGCTTAAAACTTTTTTGTAAGCTAATAAATTGAGAAAGAATGAGTGTCCCATCAATGCAAAAATGATACAGTGTCCTAACAATACCACAAAGGAATTATTAGGACATAGAGTTTTATTTCTTCTCCCCGGAGAATTTTTCCGTCAAAATGCTGCTATTTCTACTATCAAAGGCTTAAGAGCACATTGGATTGCGAGTGAAAAAGTAACAATGCGGCTTTGTTCAATGCGCACACACAATGTCTTGATAGTTTCTACTGGCACCTTTCCCATCGACCCATTTCCTGACACTTCTCATCCTGTTTCCCATCAACTGCTATGGGATAAAGAATGGACTTGCCATTCAGGTAAACTCTCTGACAAAAAAGTTAATGAGCCAGGAAAAAACAGTTGCAATCAAACTGCCTTGGACAAAATTTACCTAAATTACAAGTACCTAAATAGAGTACTGTGTTAAGTTGTATGTACCTTTAGATACCTGTAAACAGAAACATTGTGATGTGTTTCATTTCACTAGCTACCGCCACTGCCAGTTGGAACATCAACAAGCAACAGAAGATAGAAAGTAAAAAAAATTAGCAAAAAGAAAGCAGAAATTTTTATAAAGAAAGTTTTTTGGGTATGCGGCACTCAATGTGAGCTGTTGGAAACAGTGTGTGCGCGGAATTCAGTGCATCAGAGCTGTTGGAGCAGGCAGGATTTATTGGGACAGTGTGTGTGTGGGGCATTCAGTGCAGCAGAGCTGTTGGGACAGTGTGTGTGTGGGGGGCATTTAGTTCAGCAGAGCTGATGGGACAGTGTGTGTGTGTGGGGCATTCAGTGCAGCAGAGCTGCTGGGACAGTGTGTGTGTGGGGGGCATTTAGTTCAGCAGAGCTGTTGGGACAGTGTGTGTGTGGGGGGCATTTAGTTCAGCAGAGCTGATGGGACAGTGTGTGTGTGGGGGGCATTTAGTTCAGCAGAGCTGATGGGACAGTGTGTGTGTGGGGGGCATTTAGTTCAGCAGAGCTGATGGGACAGTGTGTGTGTGTGGTGCATTCAGTGCAGCAGAGCTGCTGGGACAGTGTGTGTGTGGGGGGCATTTAGTTCAGCAGAGCTGTTGGGACAGTGTGTGTGTGGGGGGCATTTAGTTCAGCAGAGCTGATGGGACAGTGTGTGTGTGGAGCATTCAGTGCAGCAGAGCTGTTGGGACAGTGTGTGTGTGGAGCATTCAGTGCAGCAGAGCTGTTGGGACAGTGTGTGGGGGCATTCAGTGCTGCAGAGCTGTTGGGACAGTGTGTGTGTGGAGCATTCAGTGCAGCAGAGCTGTTGGGACAGTGTGTGTGTGGAGCATTCAGTGCAGCAGAGCTGTTAGGACAGTGTGTGGGGGCATTCAGTGCTGCAGAGCTGTTGGGAAAGTGGGTGTTGCTGTTTCCCGCCAGCAGAGCTAACCTGAATTTTTGTATGCCCACCCCCTTTGAGTGCGCGCCTGCAGAGTAAACTTTTAGATGGGATGAGATTTCGGAGGGATTTGAAAGAAGCCCCAAACCCAGGGTCGCTATCACAACACCGAAATTTCATAACACCGAAACTTCATAACACCGAAATTTCATAACACCGAAACTTCACAACCACTTCACTTTGTTCTTTCAAAGTGGTGCTAAAAGCCCGCAGGACATGCAAGATAATATTTTCCCTGGATAACAGAGGGCTGAAACAAAATGGAGGAAGACTTTCACTAAAATGGGACTGGGGTCTTCCATGGCTTCTAGAGCTATTTCTTAGCTCTACCTATGCTGTCTTTAGATCCTCACAGATGGAATTGTTGGAACATTCGCACACATGGAAATGCTAGGCTAATCAACAGAGATAGAAAATCACCATAACAAAGATAATAAGCCTTCACAAATACTGGCATTTACCAAGGATTTAGTAAAATAGTTATTACTGAATTTATAGCACAGCACCTTAATGAAGGCTGAACACCCAGAGATGGCTTTATGGAATACTATATAGGGTAAATGTCAAAGCCTTAGGTTAGACATCAATATTGCTTAAAAAGTAGACAGTTGCGTGTCAGCAGTCTGCTCAAGTGCCAGTCCGTGCAGTCAATCCGGAATCCCTGGATTCCTCAGCTGTCGAGTCTAGAGACCAGCTTAGCCTAAAAGTCAACAATTCTAATGCTGGGAACCGAGACGCTTCAAAAAGAAAGTATTTAATTGGAAACTTGCAAAAATTAGATAGGTATTGCTACTCTTTTCTTTCCTAGGTATCCAATGTACTTTTGCTTAGCTAGGATTGTGTATCAGACTATTTATTTTAGAGCCATTACTTGTTGGGTCATCTGCATTGGTTAGCGCTAGAAAAGGCAGACAAGGTTGGGGAAGTGTTGGGTCTGTGTGTATTTTGTGGGTAATCGGGTTTTTCAGCACTTGTTAGGTCGAGTTCGGCCTAGTTCCTTAAAATATTTATTCATAGTTTAGAGACCGGCCTAGCCTTACACGGCTGATTCTGCTGTGACTGAGACGGATACCGTTTTAGCCTCTTTTTTTTAGTTTCGAGCCGGAAAGTCCGTTCGATTTAGATTCACCTTCGGCGTCGTTGAATTCTGTCATTTTCGACGATGATGCAAATGACGAGTTTCAAAAAGCTTTGGATTACGAGCTGGTTGAGGAAGACCTTTTGAAAGTCATCTTGCCCATGTTCAGCTAAAGAATGAACGACTAGATGGTTCTTTTTGTTTTAAGTCGTACTAAGTGGAACCCTACTACACTCGTACCATTCCGAAATCTCAAAGTACAGAAGCTAATAACACGGCTTCATTGCAGCAGAGCTGTTAGGACAGTGTGTGGGGGCATTCAGTGCTGCAGAGCTGTTGGGAAAGTGGGTGTTGCTGTTTCCCGCCAGCAGAGCTAACCTGAATTTTTGTATGCCCACCCCCTTTGAGTGCGTGCCTGCAGAGTAAACTTTTAGATGGGATGAGATTTCGGAGGGATTTGAAAGAAGCCCCAAACCCAGGGTCGCTATCACAACACCGAAATTTCATAACACCGAAACTTCATAACACCGAAATTTCATAACACCGAAACTTCACAACCACTTCACTTTGTTCTTTCAAAGTGGTGCTAAAAGCCCGCAGGACATGCAAGATAATATTTTCCCTGGATAACAGAGGGCTGAAACAAAATGGAGGAAGATTTTCACTAAAATGGGACTGGGGTCTTCCATGGCTTCTAGAGCTATTTCTTAGCTCTACCTATGCTGTCTTTAGATCCTCACAGATGGAATTGTTGGAACATTCACACACATGGAAATGCTAGGCTAATCAACAGAGATAGAAAATCACCATAACAAAGATAATAAGCCTTCACAAATACTGGCATTTACCAAGGATTTAGTAAAATACTTATTACTGAATTTATAGCACAGCACCTTAATGAAGGCTGAACACCCAGAGATGGCTTTATGGAATACTATATAGGGTAAATGTCAAAGCCTTAGGTTAGACATCAATATTGCTTAAAAAGTAGACGGATTGCTAAATTAAGACAACGCGCCTTAAAAGCTCTGGAGTTTTGCTCTGGATCTCTGCTGAACTGAATGCCCCACACACTGTCCGAACAGCTCTGCTGCACTGAATGCCCCCAGACACACACTGTCCCAACAGCTCTGCTGCACTGAATGCCGCACACACACTGTCCCAACAGCTCTGCTGCACTGAATGCCCCCAGACACACACTGTCCCAACAGCTCTGCTGCACTGAATGCCGCACACACACTGTCCCAACAGCTCTGCTGCACTGAATGCTACACACACACTGTCCCAACAGCTCTGCTGCACTGAATGCTACACACACACTGTCGCAACAGCTCTGCTGCACTGAATGCTACACACACACTGTCCCAACAGCTCTGCTGCACTGAATGCTACACACACACTGTCCCAGCAGTTCTGCTGCACTGAATGCTGCACACACTGTCCCAACAGCTCTGCTGCACTGAATGGCCTCACACACTGTCCCATCAGCTCTTCCGCACCCTTACAGTACTTAAAAGGCCATTATGAAACATTGAGTGTGCTCTCAGTGACTCACTAAAATAGTGTAGAGGCATTCTGAAAAGGAAATCATTATGCCAAGTATTGTCTAGATTTTTACGAAAAACCCTAAACCCTTCGGCTATGAAATAGCTTACACAGTGATCTTTCTTTTATTAGATCACTACCCTAAGAGCGAAAATTGCCGTCGAATATTTGCCCATACAAAAGCAAAGATATCAGTCCAAAAAGGAATACATACTTTCACCAGAGTGCTGCTAAATTAGTGGGAAAGCTGACCCGCGCACTTACAAGCGTTTAGTATCGCTTTTGACGCTCTAGATAAGACTTTAGACATTCAAAATAAAACTGCATAGGATCGCAAGCAAGGCCAGGCTAGCTACGGCCAGAGCAAGCCCAGTCTTGGCTGCAGGGATGGCTTGGCCATAGACTAAAAAATGGAATATCAAAATGAGAATAAGACGCTCAATATGAGACCGGGAGTGAACGTAATTTATTTGCTTTTTGGCAGTCACCATACAAACAGCTAAGGAGAAATTAGGCAATACACAAGAAGCAGAAAAGCATATCGAAATGCTTAGTCCATCAATGAAGTCAGCCTGGTGGACTGCGCTAGAAGGCTATTCGATTTAAGCAACCAAGGGGGTGAAATGCAAGGGGTCAGATGCAACCCAAGGCGTGAAGAAAGAGAGCTGGCTGAGGGTCAGAAGGTTAGAGCGGTATCTGAAGGCTTTCACACTCAGTCTCATATTGAGCGTCTTATTCTCATTTTGATATTCCATTTTTTAGTCTATGGCCAAGCCATCTCTGCAGCCAAGACTGGGCTTGCTCTTGCCGTGGCTAGTCTGGCCTTGCTTGCGATCCTATGCAGTCTTATTTTGAATGTCTAAAGTCTTATCTAGAGCGTCAAAAGCGATATGAATTCCTTATGGTTTAAGTATGTTTTATATTGATAGATAGCTGAAACATATGTACTCTATTCATTCATAAAACAATACTATCAGTATTGGAAAGACATACTTCTCCTTTTTATGCTTGGATGAATGAATTGTATAAAAAATGACTTATTAAGTCAATGCATTGTGTGTGTGTGTGTGTGTGTGTTTAAAAAATGTGCAAAATAAGTGCCCTCTGTTGCACACCGGTCCAACAAGTGCCCTGTGCGTATTTGTGTGTGTGTGTGTGTGTGTGTGTGTGTGTGTGTCTATGCCTGCATACCGTACTTAGTGTGACTGAACGCGCTTCAGGAGTCAGCGCAATGGACAGTCATGCCCCGCCGCTAGTTGTGGGACGATGTCGCTTTAAGTGTCGAAATGCCTACACTCTACAGTCCTTCTGCAGATTAAACTTTTAAACTATTCAAGATAGCATTTTCAACTTTCACACCTCATCAGACCCAGATACAACTTGTTTGTCTATTTCAAACTGTCAAGCTTCAGACGATTTTTCAGTACCACCACCAATCAGAGTTATTTTGTTTGTTTACCGACAGCACTAGGCCGCTGTCTCCCTTAGCAATTTGACAGCCTCAGTTTGCAGCGCGTTTCGCATACTAGGTATTCAGCTCATTAGGATGGTAATCCCGGTTTTTCGGGACCAGTTCCGCCTTGATGTGCACGTCCAGGCCAACAATGTCCACCAGTTACGTGGCAGAATCGCAATAAATTTGATTGTATTTCGCCTTCAATTTGACTTGGTTATGAAGAGGAAAATAACTGAAATGGAATTTGAGTGTGATCGATGGACTACTATACTTTATAGTTGAGATGAGAGTAGTTTATCAAGCAAATTATTATCGAGTATTTTTATTACAAGTCATTCCAATTCATCCAACCGGTAAGCCAGCACAGGTTAAGTGCTGCCTGAATATTTTCCGGATACTCGTGTATGATTGACGGCACTATAGAGATCGGAAACATTCTGTGTCCGGTTAGTTGTTCTCGAATTAGCCACGACTTGATCAGGCACGTGTTGCAGATCACTCCGGGCGGGGTTGGCACCTGAATTTTGTCAGCAAAATCGCGCATTACATCCCGGATGTCAATGCTGGACTTTGTTGACCAGGGTGGGCCATCTGGTAAATGCATAACGATGACAAAGTTTTAAAACTTCCAATAAAAATAATTAAATTAAATTATTAATAAACTTACGTGCCGCCACTCCTGTCTCACGGCTTGCAGGCAGAGCTGAGCAGGCTGCTGCAGCCACAACTGCCACAATAAGCACTTGCTTGACCCTGATGCGAAGCATTTTCACCAAATCGATTGATTTCTTATAGCCCCAGATACATAAATTTATACGCTCAGTCTTTACTGGCAATAATCAAATTAGCTTGTCAATTTTGACATGAAAAAATATGGGAATCCCGCCATACGCATAAGGTGGCTCGAATTAAAGATAAGTGGGCTTCACTGGTTTATTCTGGCTGGTGAGTAGACTTCTGCGCAAATGTAGCTTCATAACTGGATTTTTTGAAATGCAGTTTAATGACATGCAGTATTTTTTTTTCCGACAGACTTTGTGTACTTAACGATAATTCTATATGATTGGGCTGTAACTATTTGTACTTTTGCTAAAATAATTTTAATTAATTTGTTCAGTTCGCTACTTGATAAATTATTAGTTATTGACTCACTTAAGTTGCCATAAACTTCCTAATTAGATGGTACCAGTTCAGCTTATTGGTTACTGAGGTAATTAGCCATTTGATTATTAAATTTTTTATTTTGGTTGCTTAGAAATTAAGTTCGTAAGATAGTTAGTTAGTTAGTTAGTTAGTTAGTTAGTTAGTTAGTTAGTTAGTTAGTTAGTTAGTTAGTTAGTTAGTTAGTTAGTTAGTTAGTTAGTTAGTTAGTTAGTTAGTTAGTTAGTTAGTTAGTTAGTTAGTTAGTTAGTTAGTTAGTTAGTTAGTTAGTTAGTTAGTTAGTTAGTTAGTTAGTTAGTTAGTTAGTTAGTTAGTTAGTTAGTTAGTTAGATAGTTAGTTAGTTAGTTAGTTAGTCAGTTAGTTAGTTAGTTAGTTAGTTATTTAGTTAGTTAGTTAGTTAGTTAGTTAGTTAGTTAGTTAGTTAGTTAGTTAGTTGGTCAGTTAGTTAGTTAGTTAGTTAGTTAGTTATTTAGTTAGTTAGTTAGTTAGTTAGTTAGTCAGTTAGTTAGTTAGTTAGTTAGTTAGTTAGTTAGTTAGTTAGTTAGTTAGTCAGTTAGTTAGTTAGTTAGTTAGTTAGTTAGTTAGTCAGTTAGTTAGTTAGTTAGTTAGTCAGTTAGTTAGTTAGTTAGTTAGTTAGTTAGTTGGTTAGTTAGTTAGTTAGTTAGTTAGTTAGTTAGTTAGATAGTTAGTTAGTTAGTTAGTTAGTCAGTTAGTTAGTTAGTTAGTTAGTTAGTTAGTTAGTTAGTTAGTTAGTTAGTTAGTTAGTTAGTTAGTCAGTTAGTTAGTTAGTTAGTTAGTTAGTTAGTTAGTTAGTCAGTTAGTTAGTTAGTTAGTTAGTTAGTTAGTTAGTTAGGCAGTTAGTTAGTTAGTTAGTTAGTCAGTTAGTTAGTTAGTTAGTTAGTTAGTTGGTTAGTTAGTTAGTTAGTTAGTTAGTTAGTTAGTTAGTTAGTTAGTTAGTTAGTTAGTTAGTTAGTTAGTTAGTTAGTTAGTTAGTTAGTTAGTTAGTTAGTTAGTTAGTTAGTTAGTTATTTAGTTAGTTAGATAGTTAGTTAGTTAGATAGTTAGTTAGTTAGTTAGTTAGTCAGTTAGTCAGTTAGTTAGTTAGTCAGTTAGTTAGTTAGTTAGTTAGTTAGTTAGTCAGTTAGTTAGTCAGTTAGTTAGTTAGTTAGTTAGTTAGTTAGTTAGTCAGTTAGTTAGTTAGTCAGTTAGTTAGTTAGTTAGTTAGTTAGTTAGTTAGTTAAGTAGTTAGTTAGTTAGTTAGTTAGTTAGTTTGTTAGTTAGTTAGTCAGTTAGTTAGTTAGTCAGTTAGTTAGTTAGTTAGTTAGTTAGTTAGTTAGTTAGTTAGTTAGTCAGTTAGTTAGTTAGTTAGTTAGTTAGTTAGTTAGTTAGTTAGTTAGTCAGTTAGTTAGTCAGTTAGTTAGTTAGTTAGTTAGTTAGTTAGTTAGTTGGTTAGTTAGTTAGTTAGTTAGTTGGTTGGTTAGTTAGTTAGTTAGTTAGTTAGTTAGTTAGTTAGTTAGTTAGTCAGTTAGTTAGTTAGTTAGTTAGTTAGTTAGTTAGTTAGTCAGTTAGTTAGTTAGTTAGTTAGTTAGTTAGTTAGTTAGTCAGTTAGTTAGTTAGTCAGTTAGTTAGTTAGTTAGTCAGTTAGTTAGTTAGTTAGTTAGTTAGTTAGTTAGTTGGTTAGTTAGTTAGTTAGTTGGTTGGTTAGTTAGTTAGTTAGTTAGTTAGTTAGTTAGTTAGTTAGTTAGTCAGTTAGTTAGTTAGTTAGTTAGTTAGTTAGTTAGTTAGTTAGTTAGTTAGTTAGCATTCTATAAGAAAGAGAATAGATAATAAATCATTCGTCAAAAAATTATAGTTTTTAGGTCAGAGCAGGCCAAATTGCAGGATTTACAGAAAGGAAAAGAAATGACAAAATGATGCTTGTGTAAATTTTTATTAAAAAAATAGCCATCAGTGAAAGCTCTCAAGTAGTGCAATTCCCTAGTTGACTACTTAACCCATTAGTGGGATTGTTTACATAGACTTTCAGTTAAATACTCAGAACTGCTGTTCACCATGCTCGCAACAATTTTAATCCATTTCATCTTAGCTAGTTTTTGCCTGAGCTATTTTTCACACTCATAACTTAATGTTTGCGGCGTGACACATCTTCTTTTGGCCTCTACATGTAGCTCCCATCTCTTGATAAAATTGTTGTGATCCTCTGAGCTTGTCAAATGTTAACAGATAAGTAGCTAATTAGCCTCAATTAAGGCAAAACTAGTCGAATAAAATGATATTGGTTTGAGTCGCAGTCGTTCCTGAAACTTATAAAAAATCTATCCTTTACCAGAGCCGTAACTATTATTTAAGCTACATATCGGCTAAAACATTCCATCTCGGAAAAAGTGCCGGCGCAAAACCATGTGCAGTAAAGCTTGTTGCATTTTCTAGTCGGTTTGTTTATTAAAAAGTAAGTTTTTATTACTCTTACCAAGGCGTACCAATTAATACACTGTAGTGCTCACTGCCCTTCATTTCCTTGCAGTATCGCGTAGATAGATAGATAGATACATCGATAGATAGATAGATACATACATAGATAAATAGATTGATAGATACATAGATAGATACATAGATAGATACATAGATACACAAATAGGTACATACATAGATAGATACATAGATAGATAGATACAAAGATAGATAGATACATCGATAGTTACACAGATAGATAGATACATCGATAGTTACACAGATAGATACACAGATAGATAGATAGATAGATAGATACACAGATAGATAGATAGATACATGGAAAGATAGATACATAGATAGATAAACAAAATTCAAGTGCAAGTTACTTACAGGCGCACAAAAAGCTTTAAGGCTATGAATATGGTGCTTAAACGCTTAAGAGGCAGCTCTTTTCTTAAAAGGTTTTTTTGCAAGTAGAGATCAATAAAAGAAATTCTTTGGAGCCCATACAAGCTGGCTAGAACTGGTTTTGACTTTTTTCCCGTTCCCTAGGCAGAATGTTGAAGCAAGTCCCTGCTAAGCATTTTGGCTAGGTTTAAAAGGCACAGGTTATGAAGCCTCTTTTTGCGGAGTAACTTAGAATAGACTCTGGGGGAAAACTGTACGGCATTACCTTAAAATGAGAAAATAAAAGAACTATTGGGTTTTTCAGATTGAGTTCAAAGTTCAAAGCATAGGATTAAGAAAAACTTTATCATTCTTGCTGTTACTTTATTAAAATTCATTTCCAAAACAAGCACATAGAAGTCAGAAAAAATCTCCTGTCTTGTGCCAGTGCGTGTAGTGAGGTACTGAGCACCAATACGGAGTTAAAACTGTCAGCCAGAAAAAGAGTTCACCTGTTGCAGTTGCAGCTTCCAATGTCCTTGTCCACTCAAGGCGCCTCTTCCACGTAGCTGAGAGGTAAAAAGACCCTGTCTATCTATCTGAGAAAACCTTGAGTCTTTCTGCAACCTTTTGTCATAGTAAGGCTCAGGAAATACGTTGCTAGAAGCCGAGTAAACAATTGACTATTTTGTGTTAATAGCCGCTCATTGACTCAGTAACCCAACTCCACTTTTCAATTTCCCAAAGCAACAAAAAACTGAGGACAGGAGACCCATTCGACATGAAGGCTCAGCTTTTGCGTATTTTTGCTTTGATTTTGATTTTCCGCTGCTTGGATGGTAAGTTAATTCTCAAACAGTAATTTGTCTATTTCTGAAGTCAGGCAAACAGCTAATATAGTATTTTTCGTTTGATTTTATAAACTTCCCATTTGATTTCGACAATACGAAGTAGCACTTGGCAGCGCAGTCATAGAGTCAGTCTATGGCTGTAAAATGCTCTGTTTGACAGTGGGTGAATATCTATAGCTAAACCTCCCATAGAAATAAAATAGCATTTATGAACGTGTCCCCTTCTAGGGCAACAGTTACATTCCCTGTTTGCATTCAAACGGCTGCATTCGCGTCTATTGGAAACAACAGGAGGTTATTGAAGCAGTTGTGTAGTATAGGGTGAGAAAGTAACGGCGAAATCAAATGGGCAAAGTTATGAATTCAAGTCGCAAACAGAGCATTTTACAGCCACCATAGACTCTATGGCTGCACTGCCAATTGCTATTGTCGAAATGAAATGACAATTTCATGAAACCAAATGAAAAATACTATAAAAGCCTCTTAAAGTAAGTCACACACCCCGTTTATGAACAACAATGAATTGCAAGTGTATATAGATAGATAGAATTTAATTCACACGAATAGGTAAATACTGTCCTAACCAACCTTTTAACATAATATATGATAATATGAATATGAAATATGAAATATGAATATGAAATAACATAATATGAAAGTACTATAAACATATATTTCTAGGTCGGACCATTCTTCTGCCAAAGTTTCTGCCAGCAAAAATTTCGTCCCAACTGACGGCCGGTCAACTTCCGGGTCAGGCGTACAACGGCAACACTGACGGACGCATGGTCGATTACGCTCAATGCGTGTGCAACTCCGGCAGCGACGCGGTACCTTGTTGGATGCTGGACCTGTTGGCGTCGTATCGAATTGCCGGTGTGAAGGTTTGGAACAGGCTGGACTCCTCTGATGAGGTTCGGTTCACCCAGATTAGCCTTGGTAAGTTACACATTAAATACCCTGAAATGCATCGCAAGTTGTTGGCTTCCATGGTCATTATATCAATGGTCATACAGGAATATCCTCTGATGCCACTGTCTGGAGCACCTTCAACGTCGATCGCTTCACCCGGTGCTTCTATTGGACTGGCGTACCTACAGATGCCACCAATCCAATTAGCCTCACCTGTACCGAACCTGTTATCGGTCGATACCTGGCTCTGTACAAAAATCGTACCGGACTCACTGAAACTACTCAAATCTACTTTAACTTTTGCGAGGTCGACGTTTATGCAGGTAGGCTTCCAGTGAAACTAAACACAACGCAAGCAGCAAAAATCCATGCAATATTATTACAATTTTGCAAATTTTAGTCGCTGAGAATGATAGTTTCTTGGCCAGGGAGATGCAGCCAAGCTTTTCTGCTACGTCGACCAGCCTCCTGACTGCTCAACCGCTGATGGCCAGATCGGTTATTGAATGCCTGTACCAGTGTTACATGAGCTCCAACTGCATGTCAGTCATGTATCGCACCGCCACTCTCCAATGCTGGCTTTTTGGCTCTATTATCATTCCAAGCAACTTTGCCAGCTCGGTCACTGACGCCAAGTTTCTGGCCCTGTTTGTCTACTAGAAAGTTCGAATTAGCGGATTGACAAGTGAACAACTACACCAGGTAGTAACTAAAATAATCAGGACAGACAATACGATTTAAGATGAAGTCTTAAAACGTTATTTTATGTTTTAATTTTGAAACCATCGTCAAAAATGTAATTGTCAAAGATTAATTTTTGGTTACATTATTTATAGTGTTTTTCTTGATCAATTAGCATACGTATCCTTGAATGCTTGACTTTTTTATCGAATGAATCAACTTTTTCTTTCCGTTTTTACTTCACTATCCGATACTCTATTTCTACCCTTGATAGTAATTCAGATAGAGTTTTTTGCAGAAGTATGTTTCAATCAATTCAAAACCTCTTCGAACAATCTATAGATGTTTACGTTGATAATCACTTAAAAACTTCAAACGGTTTTAGTTTCTACAAGAAATATAACTTTCCGATCACCGAAAATTTATTACCAACTATATAGTTTTAATTGAACTGTTGATTGCTTAATTTTTGTCATTGAAATTTTCACATACCATCCCGATTTGCCGGGCAGAAGCGTCACAGAAATCAATCCTTTGGAAGTAGAAATTTGAGCCATAAACAAAATATATATGTAGGAGTATTTTAAAATTTGCAATAGTATATTGAATAGTACGAGTCAATAGAGGACAAACTGTTAATGCTCAAACGCCTGCTCAAATATTTTCTTTTCTGAACGTCAATTGTCTACTCACTTTCCAAAATCGAACGTGCAACAATGCATGAAATGGTCCATTCAAATTGACTGTCATTTGTGAAGTCGAACCACTATAGTAGCCTCTTTGGTAATCGAAGCGGCTCGACCTTCAGTCTCCTCCGAGATGGTCACTCCAGCTGGATCGGAGTGCATGCCCCCCCCCCGATGCAGCTGTTGACACATGGCATGCATTTTGGTCTCTCTTCGATTTCCGAACATCAAATAGCGCTCAACCGTTCGTGTGCTTTTGTGGCCGGTGATCTTTCAAAAGTCGGCATATTTGTTTAGCACAGTGGTACCAATTCGAAGTTTTCCAGTTGGAAACTTTTACTCGGGATGGACTTGCTTCGCTTAGTTAGATACATCTTTAGTGCCTCGACTGGGAACTTTTCTGCGGAGCAGATCATCACCGCGTTCTTCTGGTCGTCGCAGCTTTTTTGCATTGTAATCGTTGTACAATGATTTTTAATCACCGCTTAGAACTGATACCACGAGTCAGTTAGCTATTTTGCGGGTATAGAATGCATTATGGCATCTTCGCTTTTGCGTTCATTGATTCTTTGCGCCAAATGCATGCATGCATGCATGCTCCTTAAAACTATGCTTGAAAGCTCAAACGATTGTGTCGTGCTAAGTCATACCAAAAATGAAGCTTTTTCCATATCAATAAAAGAAGACAAAAGACATCGTATGTATGAGAAGAAGCTGGCAAGAACTAATCTCGACTTTTTAAATTTTGAATGCTCTAATTCCATCGTGAAACATTTTTGCAAATTAGCACGCTTTCCAGGAGTACTTGAGTGACGCGAGGAGTGCATGTACGATCGAGCCTGCATGGTCGTAAGGAGACCATCGATGTGACGAAGTTTTGGCTCTCCAAGTTCGTATTTGGAGATGCTGTTATGGGGCGCTGTTAGTTCGACTGAAGGACTTCTATATACGTTATATATACGTCTATATACGCTCGTACGTTACTTTAGTCGTCCTTGGTCTTGGTTAACAAATGATTTTTGTTAACAGTGTAAAGATATGCAATAGCATACCATGGCTCTTCTCCGTTAATTAATTTAGATAAAAACTTGATTGGATAGTATAGATGCAGCAGTATAGACAACACGATAAGGTCATTATGTCTGCGTTTTTTAGTAAGTCAATATCAATACTTACTCGTATAATAGTTAACTTTTTAAAGCCAATAACTACGTAATAACGATTGTAACTAAACTTAATTATACGCTTTTGTTAATTATAACATCCGCATCTGATGTCGCCAGCGACTTCCCAAAGCATTAAAATTTATAATTAAAACTTTTAAAAAATTGCATCAGTTAACTTAGGATGTAAATGGATATTTTTTATTAAAAACTCCGTTTATCAAATTAAATTTGGCGCTGCAAGCACGCTTATTTAGAGAGAGCCTATTATTGAAATACAGTAGTTTCAGCTTAGAAAAATACGCTTTTTGAATTCAGGCTGTTTTACTTCGATTGCAAAGCCAAAAATAAATCAAGAAATAATATTTTTGTTATATACGAGACGTATGGATATTATTATTTGAACACTTTATTAAAGTACAAATTTTTCTTCCGTTACTTTCGTCACAGTTTTGAAACAGTATAGGCGATATTTCTTTGACAAAAATTGCAAATTATTTGGAAAAAAACAGCTCAGGAACAATAAAATTTCAGGAACCCGACATTTTCGGCAAACTTAGGTTTTTTATCGTTTATTCGGGCTGAAGGTTAATTTGATTAACAATTAACAATTGACTAGCGAAAGCTCAACGACATGAACTTGGCGTCGCTACGCTCAGCAACATCGGCAAAACTATTCGAAATAATTGACGATTCGAATAGCCAGCAGTCGAGTGTGGCGGTTCGGAACAGAATAAACTAAAAGTTGAGTAGCCAGCTGCACTGCTAAAGACATTCGAAATCGGATTTTACCAGATGATGGGCCAATGGGAAGCTGGTTAATGAAGCTGAATAAATTGGCTGAATTACTTGGGCATCTACATCGTAGAAGGCTTGATCTAAAATGTAGATTTACAATGTAAATAGCTCGCTAAATAACTTGTTGTATTTGAACCATAATGCCTGTTTCAAATTAACCTAAATTAAACTCACCAATCGCATACACGTCGACCTCGCAAAAGTTAAAATATGCTTGAGTCGGATCTGACAGACCAGCTCGATTCTTGTACAAAGCCAAATACCTACCAGTAACTGGTGCAGAGCAGGTGAGGCTAATAGGATTGGTCGCGTCAGTTGGTACACCAGTGTAATAGAAGCACCGGTGGAAAACGCTCCCGTCAAAACTGGTCCACACAGTTCGATTAGAAGAAATTCCTGAACAAAGTGGATTCTTAATTAATTATTTTTTTCATAGCATTCATAGCAATTCTGTCAAACGAAACTACTCAAACTAACTCACCAAGGCTAATCTGGGTGAACCGAACCTCATCAGAGGAGTCCAGCCTGTTCCAAACCTTCACACCGGCAATTCGATACGACATCAACAGGTCCAGCATCCACCAGGGCACCGCGTCGCTACCGGAGTTGCACACGAATTGAGCGTAATCGACCATGTGTCCGTCAGTGTTGCCGTTGTACGCCTGACCCGGAAGTTGACCGGCCGTCAGTTGGGACGAAATTTTTGCTGGCAGAAACTTTGGCAGAAGAACCGTTCGAGCTGCAGTTCGAGTGTTTTTTATACGAGCGTAAACAGGTCTTTGTACTGAATGGTTTGTACTGCCTCATCATAAATTTTCAGGCATACTCGTATCTATCATTTGATAATTAATATTGTCAGAGGAAATCATTTGTACTTACCATCCATGCAGCGAAAATAAAAGGTCAGAATGCTTACAAAAAGCCCTAAATCTTTCATGCTGTTATTTGTCTGCTTTGATGAAAGCAATAAGCCACTGGTCAAAGCTTTGGACTGTGGCAGCTACGATATTGAAGAGCTGAGTTAAATATTTATACCTTGGAAAATTATTTCCGCAATTATTTTTCCCACCATTCAGAGCCTCTCGAAGTGGCGGACTGCAGTAGTTTTATTTATTAATTACATACTTTGTAGAAATGTAAAATTTGTCTGGTTGAAACCTGACAGTTGGCTCTTTAATCGGAAGACTTTTCACCATTTTTTCACCAGAGCCAGAATTTGAATTTATAGTTCTGCTACATTTTGTTTGCCGTAGCTCGTATATGGGGAAACATTAATTTTTTGCTTCGAATTAATGTAGAAATTTTGCTAATTTCTCATTAGGTATATTTATATTAAACAAAACTATTGTTAGTAATCGTTCAAAACTGAAGACTCCCGATCTTTTCCGACCCGCGGTGCCCTGACTAAGGTACCGCCTCAGCTAGGTGTGTGAGGGAGCTGCGAACATCCGTTCAGTTCCTGACGGGTTGGAGGGCCCCGAACACCCCGCCCCAAATTTTCAGAGCTGGATGGAAGGAAAAAGTGCCAGGATCATACACAGTATGTCTGCTAGTTGCAGAGGTCCTTCTGGTCAACTAGTCGAACGCTCTTACCATGAGGCGCCCTCAATATTAAATATAATTAAAAGTGCATTGCTTAAGATAATTAAAATTGTAACTACCGGGCCTCCACACTAGGCGCAAATAGTTGGCAATTCATCTCGCCACCAGGATGCAATAACCTGAAAAATATCAACGTACGATTTTGCAAAGATATACGTAACTCCTACGCATGTACTCTGTTTGTTTATCAATCCATGGTGAACATTTCATTAACCCACACAGCAGCGCACAAATCTTTTTGTAATATTTAGTGACGAAGCCGGAAGAAGAGCGAATATATATTTTCATGTTGGTCGTTAATTGCTTGCTTCTCGATATCATCAAACAAATTAACTTTCAGGAACGCAACAAGTGCTTCTTTTGGACTTGCAGGCAGTGATACAGGTACGAGCGTAGAGACGAAAGCAGGTAGCCTATTTCATATAATATCTTTAGCTCCTACTCGTATTTTTTGATCTCTTAATGTTAGACAAATAATTGCTTAGACTTCACAATGTAACCAAATCTAAGTTTCAAAAGTCTTCTCTCATTTCAGATGGCGAACGCCATGCAATCCGAGGAGCTTCAACCGCTGCTGATTTTCAATTCTCAAGAGCAGTCATCATCCAATGCTCCGAGAGCTGATTCAGCAACTATTGACGTCTCTCCGATGTTGAAACTGCAGAGCTTCATCTACGCATTGGCCTTAATAGCACTTGGCTTCGTTACCACTGTGATGGAGACTCAAGCCTTTTTCGGTCAATCTTCTAGCAGAGACGGCACCAAATGGGCTTGCTTTGGCTTAAAATGCGCCTACCTACTGCCTGCTATTGTGGGCCTCTTTTACTTGCAAAGGCGGGTAGTTGTGCCTGGGCAAATACCCCTGGTTAAGGTGCAACTGACCGAAAGTTGCTCGCAAGCAGCCCCACCGAAAAATTCTACCCTGTTTTTAAAGAAGGTCAGCAGCTTCGTTCAGTTGCCGAGGAGCTTGAGCTCTTCCCCATCAATGGCTTTGATCGTAACATCGCTACTGTTTGCATTCTTCTCTTGTCTATCTATAATGATTGAAATATCCTGCGACGTTATTGCGCTCATTCAGGACAAGAGATTTCTGTACACAAAGCTTCCTGAAGTTTTTAGGCGATGTCTGCTGCTAACTTTTATCATTACACAGACCAGATTTTTTTTCATTAATCAAGGAGTGAGCGTG
Organism: Macrostomum cliftonense; assembly: GCA_950096795.1. Lineage (NCBI taxonomy): Eukaryota > Metazoa > Platyhelminthes > Macrostomidae > Macrostomum > Macrostomum cliftonense. The sequence continues at coordinate 683,280 of CATNEM010000284.1, read as the reverse complement.
CAGTGGAAGCTTCCAGCCACCTGGTTTATCTGTGCCCACATCCTGGCAACTAACATCGCTACCTGGATTATTAACATTGGTTTTGAACTACGAGAGTTAATTATCATTAACAGCAAAAATGCCCATCAGGAAAATGTTACGTACTACTGTGCATTACAATCAATTGACTCGGTCACTCGAACACTGTACCCATTCCTGATTGAGTACTATGTGATGAGCGCTCTCATAGCATACGGATTTATGGCCAACATGGGAAAACTTTCGGAGGCTATTAGAAAGTCCGCAATCAGTGGCTGGCCAAGCACCCAATCTATTCGGGACCTACTCAAGCGGCCTGAGGGACACGCAAGACCACAACAAAACTGGATAATAAATCGTTCGGTATTGATGAATGTCTCTGGATTGATTGGTTGCGGCATCGTTTTGACGCTCATTTCACTTACGGTGGCTGTTTTTGTCAAATTTAAGGACACTAATGCCTTCTCGCTAATTGTGTTTTATTTCGCTCTGGCAGTTTTGTATATCTGCGGCTTAGTCTACAGTGGTCTGCTGTTGCGTGCAATACAAGACAGTCCAAGTAGCCAACACTTGAGCAGCATCCATGGCACAGACCGGGGACTACTATTTCTGGGCGCATTCGCAATCGTGATCAACAATATTTACACCCTTTGGAACACTTTGACAAAATTTGAAATACGAGATTTAACATTTTTATCGTCAAATACGATTACGGAAATTCTGGTTTCGCTATGTTCAGCTCTGAACATTTTTCAGACCCTACTGCAAGTATTCACTTTGGAGTGCGCGCTTGTGTGCAAGCTGAAGCCTGAGGAGACTCACTATGGCAAAGCCCTGCTGACTGCTATCATGCTGCTAAACCTTTCCCAGTGGCTTGTGAACACAATCTGCTTCACGCTATTCTTTCCAAATAACCAGCTGGATGACGCCGTAGCATTGGCTCTGATCAGCATGCCTCTGCAAGTGTTCTTCCGTTTCCACTCCATTGCCTGCATTCACGAATTCATGAAGCACTGCGACGAAAATCATTGCGAAGAAGAGCAGCGGGACGAAGGCGCGAATCAGGTGGACGACAAAGAGGCGAGAGCCATTGAATTTCCAGATGCTTCAAACAGTTAGTAGAGTTATGGTAACTCAGACTTTCACGAATAAATACGGTATTTTGTGCGAAACTGTGTAATGATTGATAAATTATTAATCCAGATGTTGAAATAAGCAAGCAAGTACAGCTTGTTGCTATGCAGCAAAACTGCTTATTTTATTTAAATAACTTATTGCTTATAGAAAAGACATATTGTGGAAAAATCAAGGAAGCGGTCGCAATCAGTGTTTATTTAAGTTAATTAAAGACTGAATTTGATATTTGCGTTGATAAATTTCCTAAATAAATTAATCCTCTATACCCAATGCTAACAGAAACTTAGATTTTTTTTAATTGCAAATCTACTTCAATTTTTTCTGGAAGTCTGTGTTGCTCAATGATCTTTCTGTTTAGCCATTGTAAATGAGAGATCAATAGATTTTAAACTATTTTTTTACAAATAAATTACCAAATGAAATTTTTTCTTGAGCTTGCTGACCCGTAGAGCGACAATAACGCTTCACAAAATTAAGACTAGAGAAATTCTACGAAAATTTTATTTTTTTGCAATTTTGCATTACCTGCAATTTTATGCCACTAGACATTGTTTTGCGTGTAATAATCACAATTAATGATCCTGTCACCGCGAAAACGGGCTTCTGGTCCCGAAATCGAATCTTTAATATCACGCCTCTGATGACCATTGCAGGAGATCGAAAAGCCCGACGTAGTGGTCCTTGTCCCAATGTTATTTACGGGCCTAGGATGTTTAGGGGCTGTGAGAGACAGGCCCGCAATTCTATAGCCACCGATGTAAAAAGTACAAATTTCCGAAAGCAATTACAAATTCTATAACGCCGAAAAGTCAACGCCGAAAAGCACATCCTAGAAAATATATATATAGCAGTCTCCGTATTCTTGCAGCATGCACTGTAGCATTCGACGGTGTGTCGTTTGGACGATGTGTCAAATTTCGGCGATGTCTTTTCGGTGCTGCGTCTAAGAATAAAATGCGTTTTAACGACGTGGAATTTCGATCTACATGCGTATGCTTTTAGTATTCCCTCGTACATGTGTGTACCAGCTTTCTGGCGTAGTGAAATTTCCAGAAATACCTAGCAGTCCTATAAAATCTTCCTGCAAGCAACCTCGGCAAGCAAATTTCCTGCATGCAATGCAATTACCTTCGGGACGCTTGTTCAGCAACCTTCTACAAGCAACCCTTGGCAAAGCAACCTTTTCTGGTGCTTTTTCAGGAGTTTAGAAATGCAAGAGCTGCATTAAAACAGGATGCGAGTAGGGATGCAACGGGATGCAACGGTCCACCCTTTCCGTTGTTGTGTCTACGCGTTAAAGGAGTTCGCGGGGTTTTTTACATGAATTAAAATATATAAGCATTTTAGAATTAATATTTACATCCTCCTGGTGCTCGATGCAGAGTACTAAACGCACAATAATATTTTGCAGCTAGTGATTTTATTATAAGATCAATTTACACAGTTCTCAACGTCGAAATAAATTCTAAAAACAGTACGCTCTTGGCCGCAAGACTTGCTGACATCATAATGGAAGGGCTCGTCTAAATATAAAAAATTTTCACTCACTGCCTTAATTTTCAAATTTTTACATCAAAAGCAAATAGTATAAAAATTATATAAGTTTTGTTTGACTACGTAACATTCCCTAAATAATTTAAACTTCTAACTTCACATCCGAAATTTTTGCCCTGTAGTAGTTATCCCACACTGATCAGATCAGACTAAAGATGGCGATGCGGCTTATCATTCTTTATGATCCTTCGTAAAATATGATTTGTCTAAATTTTGTCCTGCACGCTTTTATTTTTTATAGCTTATGTTATAATTCGTCATTTAGAAATGTAGGCCTATACTAATTTAGATTTTAGGTCTAGGCTATAGCTATAACTCTAGATTATATTATTTATTTTTTTTTCGTATTTTTGATTCTTCATAAACTAAGCTAAGCCTGGTCGTTATAAAAATATTAATATAAAGCTACTCCGCTACTATATTATGGGCATGACAAGACCTATTGTGTCTTATAAGTTATATTATAAAAATGAACTATTGCTATTCAAAATCTATTGCTACAAGCAACTGGAAAGAGGGCCAAGGCTAGACTAGGCCTATGAATTGCTTCTAGATAATTTCTAGGCCTATAGAATATACTTTATTGATGATTGATTTGAGCATGTCTGGCTAATTTTTGTGGTTTATAGGCCTAGCCTTCTTAAAATCAAGCCAATTGCTATATGTAGCTACATGCCCAACCTCAAAATTTCATCAGTCCAGTGTGGGTTAGTTGAAGCAAAATTTGCAACTTATAGTTAAAACTTTTCAAAAGAGCCAAAAAGGTCCAGCAGAGTAAGTACTTCTTGGTTATACCCTACTTTGTGCAATTGGCTATTATACAGAATCATTCGTTAAATTATTTTTTAATTTAAATTTGTGTGCTGATGTGTCATAAATAATTTTATTAATTTCCCATTGAGAAAATAATTTAACTAACAGATAGGATGAGCAGATGGTCATCCAGCCATGTTGAACTAAGTAGCAGACTTATCATTCCTTTCTCATTCCTTTAACCCCCATATTTTAACATAGTGATTTTGGCCATAGACATACTTCCTCACATTGCTCAAAGTCATTTTTAGAGTTTATGACACATCAGTGCATGAATTTAAATTAAAAAATAATTTAATGAACGATTCTGCAGGATAGCCCCATAGTCAGGAAGGTGGCCTTTTTGGCAGAAAATTCCGGCACACACAAAGGGTCTTGGCGCACATTCGTGCACAAGTGTGGCGCACACAAAGGGTCTTGGCGCACATTGGCGCATAAGCGCAGCGCACAGGAAGGATCTTGGTGCACATTGGCGCACAAGCGTGGTGTACACAAAGGGTTTTGGTGCATTTTGGTGCACAAGTGGTGCAAAATCGGTAATATTATAGGCAAAATAGGCAAAAATGTGACTACTGTGCAAAGATTTAGACAAGATGACAAGCACAAATGTAGCAAATTGGAAGAAGTAGAGAAGAAATTGTCCGCGGGACCTTTTTTTGGTCCTTTGAACTTTTGGCGCACATATGGCGCTTCAATGGTGCACAGATTGTCCCCCCAAAATTTATTCCGGCGCACAATGTGCCACCTTCCTGACTATGGGGATAGCCATGCAATCTATTGTTTGCAAAAATTTCATTATTCTTTCCCTATTTTGCAACCTAGCCTGCCAATAAACAATTTTGCAACTTATCTTCCCCAGTTTTAACAATTTTGCAACTTAATTCCCTGATTTAGCAACTTACATGGCCAATTATATGACTTATATTGCCAATTTAACAACTATTTGTCTATTTTTGTGACTTACATCACTACTAAACAAATTTTGCAACTTACCTCCTTGATTTTGCAATTTACATTGCCAATTTTACAATTAATTTTGTGACTTATATCACTACTATACCAATTTTGAAACTTACATCACTGATCTTATGACTTAAATTGCCTATTTTGCAATTTATCTCCCTGATTTTGCAATTTACATTGCCAATTTTACAATTAATTTTGTGACTTACATCACTACTATACTAATTTTGCAACTTGCATCATTGATAGCCAATTTTGTAACTTATATCACCATATTTGCAACTTGCATTGCCAATTTTGCAATTTACCTTGGCCAATGGCCATTTCATTTATCCAATTTGGATGGATTAGATGGGTGTTGGGCATGTATATTGCTATAGAAATAATTATGCTAATAGCTAGCATAGGAAGACCTAGGATTAAAAACCATCAACTAAACATGGAAAAAAACTAAAAAACTAAATAAAGTAGTGACTTTAAATTTTACAAAGCTAAATGTGTATGCTATATATATAATATAAACCTAGTGCTATAGACTAGTTTTTCTATAACTGATAGGTCTATAGAGTATAATAATAGCTATATTAGTTGATAGATCTATTGCCTATATATAGCCCATAGGACCATAGCTACAAAGTATTATGCTAAGTGCATGCCAGAATAATCAATATACATGCACAACTTGAGAAATTTGGTTAGCTAGTGCAACTTAGTTGAAACAAAATGAGACTGACTTGGGTCAAAAGTTCAAAGGAGCAAAAAGGTCCTGCAAACCACTTCTTGCCTATATCTTTCTACCTGCTACATTTTTAGTAGCCTCCAAATTTTACACTTACACCACCCATCTTATAACTTACCCCCTCCATTTTGTGACTTATCCCCTCCATTTTGTGACTTATCCCCTCCATTTTGTGACTTGCCCCCTCCATTTTGCAACTTACCTCCTTGATTTTTACCAATTTTGCTACTTACATTGCCAATTTCGCAACTTACATTGCTGATTTTGTGACTTAAATTGGCAATTTTGCAACTTACCTTGGTCAGCTACCAAATTAGTCAGCCAAATTGGCCGACTTGGCCAACTGTTGCACATGTCTGTTAATAAAAAATGGCATACTAATAATTTAAGCATTATAATTTTGATAGACCAAAAATGCTCTTGTTACAAAAAAATGTCTTTGTTACAACAAAAGAATTATATTGACATTTACAATGCAAAAAACTAAGCTATAAATAGAATTGAAATCAAAAGCAACAAATATATTACAAACTTGCCTAGTGCTATCACATACTAATAATAGCTACCTGGTAAAAGGCAAAGTAATACGGACAACTAAGAAAGTTTAAAAGACATTACTGCTTCTAGGCTGAAGTAATAAGGTTAGAGAATATTAATGTAGAGATGTAGGCTAATATAAATGTGTCAATAAATGTAATTTAAGGAAAGTTTTTTAGCATATATTAGGGATACTTCCACTAGAGAAGGACATGTTAGAAAAGATTATTTAAGCATGGCATATTCCTGCAAATCATTTTGTTTTTATATTTGTTAATAAGATGAAGAGAAACAATTTTGTTTATAACACTAATAAGATTTAAGCATCTTGAGTATTTTAACCATGCTTGTCTGAGTTGATAAAGCACTGCAGTTAGTAGTTCACAGAGATGGTTTTTAGTGTGTTGTATGTAGTGCATCACACTACAATTACTATTGACAGACAACACTAGGATATCTGGCACACATCAAAATTTTCTAATTAAAAAAGCCAATGGATCCTTTCTTACATGCTCGAAAATTTCAGTGTCAACCCGTTAGCACTTGCAAATAACTGAGCTATAAATTATGGAGAAGCCGCAGATAATTGCGCACGTACAAAAATCGCTCAACTACACTTTATACGATTGTAAATGGCTGCCTGGCACCGCCAAATTCGCTGTGGTTGGCTCGCATCCCCGCGGCACAGGCTCACTGCAGATGTACGAAATTGCTCAGGGCGATGTCGCTTTGAAATTAGACTCTGAGAAGGCCAAGTCGTTTAAATGTTGCACTTTTGGCGCTTCTTTGCCAGGACGTAGTCACCTGGCCACTGGCGATTTTAATGGCCAACTGCACATCTGGGATGTTGAAAAGCCGGAGGTGCCGCTTTATTCGGCGAAGGCGCATCAGGAAATTGTCAATACTATTGACGCTGTTGGTGGCACAGTTGGCGAAGGCGCCCCGGAGATTGCCACGGGATCGCGGGATGGTTCGGTCCGGGTGTGGGATCCCAGACAGCCTAATGATCCCGTGGCCTGCATGGAGCCTGATGACAAAACTACGGCCAGGTAGGTTACTTCTACTGACTAGAAATATGATTGCTAGTTATATGGCTAGCTAGTAATAATGCATGCGTCCATGACAATTCAAGCTAATTATTTAAAGATATATGAATATCTCTTTAGCATATAGCGGTAGTGAGTACTTTTACTATAATTATACTACTACTACTACTACTACTACTACTACTACTACTACTACTACTACTACTACTACTACTACTACTACTACTACTACTGCTACTACTACTACTACTACTACTACTACTACTACTACTACTACTACTGCTACTACTACTACTACTACTACTACTACTACTACTACTACTACTGCTACTACTACTACTACTACTACTACTACTACTACTACTACTACTACTACTACTACTACTACTACTACTACTGCTACTACTACTACTACTACTACTACTACTACTACTACTGCTACTACTACTACTACTACTACTACTACTACTACTGCTACTACTACTACTACTACTACTACTACTACTACTACTACTACTACTACTACTATTACCCTATTACCATGCATTATACTATCCCAGAGACTGCTGGGCGGTGGCATTCGGCGACGCCTTCAACTCAACGGAGCGCTGCCTAGTCTCCGGCTACGACAACGGCGATTTGAAGCTATTCGACCTGCGAGCCATGGCCCTGCGCTGGGAGACCAACTTAAAGAATGGCATCTGCGGCTTAGAATTCGATAGGCGCGATATACCGGCTAACAAATTGGTTGCCTCAACTCTGGAGGGCAAGTTCCACGTGTTCGACATGCGCACCCAGCATCCCGCTAAGGGATTCGCCAGTTTAACCGAACGGGCCCACAAATCCACAGTTTGGTGCGCCCGGCATTTGCCACAGAATCGCGACGTATTTGTCACCTGCGGCGGCTCAGGCGGACTCTGCCTCTGGCAATACAGCTATCCTACTGCTCGCGTTGCTAAGGACTCGGACGGGCTTGACTACGGCGTGCCGGGCACCGTGGCCCTGTTGCAGAATGTCACACTAAGCACGCAGCCTGTGGCGTCGTTTGATTGGTGTCCAGATAAGCTGGGCCTCGGCGTTTGCGCCTCGTTTGACCAGTGTCTGCGTGTGCTCATCGTTACTAAACTTAATCAGCTTTGAGTAGTTTATTCGTTTTCCAATTGTTTTTTTCAGCTGTTATGATTGATTTACCTAGGCTCTTAATTTTTTTACTTTAGATTCACTCTGATAGAGTCCCGAGATTCACTCCGATAGAGTCCCGAGATTCACTCCGATAGAGTCCCGAGATTCACTCCGATAGAGTCCCGAGATTCACTCCGATAGAGTCCTAAGATTCACTCCGATAGATACCCAGATTCACTCCGAAAGAGTCCTAAGATTCATTCCAATAGAAACCTGAAATTCACTTCGTATGATTACCAAAGTAATGCCTTTAAGAGTTACGCGCATCTGAGCTGTAATCTTTCAAAAATTATATTCGAACGTTAAATACTGTTTTAAGTAATTAAGTAAACTGGCTCTTCGAATCAGATATCTTGCTTTTAATGTATTTTTATGCATATCGACATTCCAGGTTAGGTCATGCTACTCATTATAGTAGTAATCAACCTATGATAGTTTGACTCGTATTCTAGGCGAATAAGTTTTTCTACTCCGTCCAAATTATGATTTGATATTTAATAATTAAGCGCTACTTGAATTTCATGCTTGAATTGATGCGAACAAGTTGCTAAGATAATTGCTATTAGTTGCTATTAGTATGAAATTGTGTTCGTTTCATTAAGCCTAGCCTTAACGTCTGTTTTCTATGCCAATTAAACGAAAGTGCATTGCCACTTTAAGCTTTATATAATAATTGCTTTTTTATTTCATTCATTTTGAAGTACTTCAGTAATTAGACATCCAAATTTTAGTCCGTAACTTTCTGATCCCAGCTGGATAGACTGAATCAACGAGGGATTAAGTGCCTTGTTCAAGGCCATAAATTTTCTTATTAAGTTGGGGAACGAACCCAGGACTTTCCGATTTTAAGTTAGACGCTCGTACCAATTGAGATTCGAATCAAGGACTCTAAATCTAAAGCAATTTAAAAGACTCACTACAGACCTGCTCGTGTTCCAGGCCGGAGCGAAAGCAACATCTGCAACAGCAGCAGCAGCAATGATCGAAGCAGCAGCAGGCGCAACCACGGCATCTTTGCCCGAGCTGTCGCAGGATTCCAAATCGCTGCCATTCCGATCAAATCGCATAAACAGTGGCACTACTGCTAGTAGTTTCAGACGCTCATTCGACGCCGAATTTGTTGACGATTTAGACATTGACAATACTAGAACTTGGCCATTGATTAGCGTTGGCGATCAGCGAGATCGAAGATTGCCATCGCAGCAGCGTCGTCAGACCCTGTGCGTCAGCGAGATTCGCAGGCTATTGCAGTTGCCGCCTATTGATGAAAATTCTCAATTAGTGCTTCGGTCAAGGCAGCAGCAACAGAAGAGACTGAGTAGTCGGACTGCGTCTGCTGCTACTGACTGTCCTCTGCCAGGTAGTCGGGCTTTTGTTCACCAGCGCAGGTTAAGCTTGCCTGCCCTGCCTATGCTGGATAGTGTTAGCGAATTGCCTGAAACTGGTGCCGATATTAAAGATTCTGCTGCTGCTGGTGCCAGGGTCCAGTCTAAATAAGGAGGTATAGAGGTCTCAGATAATATCGGGACCTTGTCTTCAATAGAGGCATGGGGATCGAAATCCATGCCTCTCGTTTGACCAGTGCCTTCGCGCGCTCATCGTTACTAACTAAGCTGAATCGGCTTTGAGTAGTTTATTCGTTTTCCAATAATTTCTTCAGCTGGTATAATTAATTTAGCTAAGCTCTTCGTTTTTTACTTTAGATTCACTCAGATTGAATCCCGAGATTCACTCCGATAGGGTCTCGAGATTCACTCCGATAGGGTCCCAAGATTTGTTCCAATAGTCCCAAGATTCACTCCGAAAGAGTCCCGAGATTCACTCCGAAAGAGTCCCGAGATTCACTCCGATTGAGTCCCGAGATTCACTCCGATTGAGTCCCTAGATTCACTCCGAAAGAGTCCCGAGATTCACTCCGAAAGAGTCACGAGATTCACTCCGAAAGAGTCCCAAGATTCGCTCCGAAAGAGTCCCGAGATTCACTCCGAAAGAGTCCCGAGATTCACTCCGATTGAGTCCCGAGATTCACTCCGATTGAGTCCCTAGATTCACTCCGAAAGAGTCCCGAGATTCACTCCGAAAGAGTCCCGAGATTCACTCCGAAAGAGTCCCGAGATTCACTCCGAAAGAGTCCCAAGATTCGCTCCGAAAGAGTCCCGAGATTCACTCCGATTGAGTCCCAAGATTCACTCCGAAAGAGCCGAGATTCACTCCGAAAGAGTCCCGAGATTCACTCTGATTGAGTCCCTAGATTCACTCCGAAAGAGTCCCGAGATTCACTCCGAAAGAGTCCCGAGATTCACTCCGATTGAGTCCCTAGATTCGCTCCGAAAGAGTCCGGAGATTCACTCCGATTGAGTCCCGAGATTCACTCCGATTGAGTCCCGAGATTCACTCCGATTGAGTCCCAAGATTCGCTCCGAAAGAGTCCCGAGATTAATAATATGAATTAATAAAGATTAAGCAAGATCTCTGTGTTTTCATTTTTCAAAATATATTAAAATAATAGTCATAAAAAATAAAATCATCGTAAATTTTTAGTAAAAGTTAAACATCTGAAAATTTGTTTTACTATTTACATGGATCTTTTGGGGGGTACGACAATACAATGATATTTTTTCTATTTCTAGGCGTGCATGTCAAGTTATTATATATTATTTTGCCACTAAAAAATTCGTTGTATTACATCATTCCATCTATTTTTGATATTGTTGATTTTGTTATAAATAATAAAACTAGACAATATGCGTCATCTGTGTAAAACGAAACAGTGTGCCCTTAATATTGTGATTTGCATGCTTTTGATTGATTACTATACATACGAGCGTATTTCGGCAGCTTAGCAACTATTATAGTGTTTTTTCTGCCGTATTAAAAGTCTGCATTCTGCATAATTTTTTTCAAATATGCAATTAGTTCGTTTGGAACTATTCATTATGACTTAAATTTTTGTGTCAATATTTCTATTTTTATGCTTATGTAGAATTTGATTTATTAACGCATTATTACATGTAATAAAATTATTTTCAACATTTGCTACTGTTTATTAACAGTAGTGCAACTGTTTTTTTCACCAAGTTTTTACCCACTTAGTCAATCACAATTCTACACTACTGCGCAGTCTTTAACAACCTAATTAAGTGTGTATTCGACTTGCTGTAAATCCTCAACTCTACCCATTAATTTACATTGACCTGTCCGATGTACTCTTGGTGTACTTAGCTGTAGACGTCAACCCATTCTAATGTACATTGACCTGACCAATGTACACTTGATGTGCTTCGCTGTAGACGCCAATCCATTCTAATGTACATTGACCTGACCAATGTACACTTGGTGTACTTCGCTGTAGACGCCAACCCATTCTAATGTACATTGGCCTGTCCAATGTACACTTGCCTGTGTGTACTTAGCTTAATTCTTCAGCTATAGCCACTGCAATTCAATGCGCGGAAAGTATTATGTGCGCCATTTTTTAATGAACTATTGAAGTATGACTCTGATTTTTATTTTTTTAAATAACGAATTTGTAGTTCGTTGATTTTTTTATTTGCTTTTCGCCTTAAGAAGTTTATTTTATAGGGTTTAATTTATGAATGGAAAATGTATTCTTCATTAATTTTTTAGCTTGATTTTTCATTAAATATTACACCAACCAGTAATAATTCCTCACCGCTTGCGGCCATCGCTACACTAGTTTAACTCAGTGCTATTGTTATATTCGTTATAAAAACTACTTAAAGTAGCAGTTTTGCGCATTGCTGTTATACTGGGATCGAAAAAAGCCTTTCTTACCAATTTTACTTGCGTCAATGATTGTATTGTGTTTGAAAGAACACCCGGCTTTTCTGGTCCGTACAATGTCTATTTTTATTAGATTTTTCACCTTTAAAACTTTTTTGTCACCCATTTTTTAAAAATTCTGCTTGACTTCCATATAAAGTTTTCTTTAAGATACTTTTTATCCACTCTGGTGTTTGTTCTAAGTGTCTGTCTGTTCCAAATTTGTAAATAGACTGTCAAATTGAAATTTCTATTTTTGCCTATGGTCATTCCTATCGACATGTTGCGATGGAGATTTTTTCAACTGCAAATAAGCGGCTGAATGAGGATTAGACGATCTATTGGGTTTATCAGTTTGATGAATAGAAATTAGTTAGTAAATAAATAGTGATTAGTAGGTCAAAGCAGATTAGTAAGTTTATGGGGATCAGTAGGTCAAAGGGGATTAGTAAGTTAATGGGGATCAGTAGGTCAGAGGGGATTAGTAATTTAATGAGGATCAGTAGGACAAAGGGGATTAGTAAGTTAATGCGGATCAGTAGGTCAAAGGGGATTAGTAAGTTAATGGGGATCAGTAGGTCAAAGGGGATTAGTAAGTTAATGGGGATCAGTAGGTCAAAGGGGATTAGTAAGTTAATGGGGATAGGTTATAGGTAGTCAATAAGGATAAGCAGGTATGGAAAATGAAAAATTCGATGAATATTCCTCATTTGCCTAACCCCCCACCCTGCCCTGTTGCCACCCAGCATTTGATCCCACACAGCAACATGTCCTCAACCTCCGGCGATGCGGCAGCCCTACCAGCCCCAGTCAAATGGGCGCAGCGCAAGGACCGCCTCTACCTGACCATCTGCCTTGAGGATGTCCAAGACAAGCAGCTGGATCTCACTAGCAACAGTTTGAAGTTCAGCGGCACTGGCGGCACAGATCGCAAGCCGCACTCGGTCAGCATCGACTTCTACGCTGAGGTGAATCCGGACGACAGTCTGCAGATGGCCACCGGCCGGGAGATTGTCATGAGCATCAGGAAGAAGGAGTCCGGCCCTTACTGGCCCCGGCTCACCTCCGACACTGTCAAGCGTCACTGGATTAAAACTGATTTCAATCGCTGGCTTGACGAGGACGAGCTACAGTCGGGTGGAGGCGGCATGTTCGGCGGCGACGACGACCAGTTCGAGTCAATGATGGCCCAGATGGGCGGCGGCTTCGGCGGCGGCGGCGGCGCCGACGGCATGGAATTCTTGAACGACGACGCCGACGATGGCGTTGAAGACCTTGAAGATGTTGAAGAAAAGAAAGAAGAAGAAAATTTTAAAGAAGGCCAAGACGGCAAAGAGGAAATTCCGCCGTTGGAGTGAATTTCCTATCACAATTCCAGTAACGATACTTTGACTATCTTTAGTTTGATTGATTAAGAGTTGGTGTTTGCTAAACTCTAAAAAAGCTAGCCCCAACTACTTACTATGAGTAGCAACAATAGAAATGAATAAAGCTTTTCTGCTTTTTTTCAATCAATCCGGTTATTACCTTCTGTTCCGTTTAACATCTCGAATTTGTTTGCAATATCCATTTTTTGTCTCAAGCGCTGTTCTTTTCTACTAATCACCTAATTCGTGCAACTGCAGTTAACACAATGTGAATTGTGCTTCGCGCCAAGCTTTAGTAAGTTATCATCGTCATAATTATATCATATGATAATATTAAGTGCGGCTTTCACAAGCTGTTTTGTAGTAAATGGTTTTTTACTTATCTATTTTCGTGTCTTTTCTACTAGACTAGTGAGTCTATAGAATAGGTGAGATGTCTCCATTTATTAGTGAGGCAGCAATCTATAGATCAGGCTTAGATGTCTTCAGATTGAATGAGATGTCAGTCTATAGATCAGGTGCGATGTCAGTCTATAGATCGGGTGCGAAGTCAGTCTATAGATCGGGTTAGATTTCAGTCTATAGATCTGGTTAGATGTCAGTCTATAGATCGGGTGAGATGTCTGTCTATAGATCGTGTGAGAGTCAGTCTATAGATCGGGTGAGAGGTCGGTCTATAGATCAGATAAGATGTCAGTCTATAGATCAGGTAAGATGTCAGTCTATAGATCGGGTTAGATGTCAGTCTATAGATCGGTTTAGATGTCAGTCTATAGATCCGGTTGGATGTCAGTCTATAGATCGGATTAGATGTCAGTCTATAGATCGGGTGAGATGTCTGTCTATAGATCGGTTTAGGTGTAAGTCTATAGATCTATTGAGATGTATATAGATCAGGTGACATGGTGACGTGTCAGTCCATTGATCTGTTCATGTACAAAATGCTGAATAAATGTACAAAGACTTCTGGCGCTGTTTCAGTCCTATTGATTGATTTAAGTGCCATGTCCGTCACCGAGGAAGGCGTCAGCGCCGACATTCTTGAATCTGAACTGGCCGCCGCTAAAGCCGCTTCATCGATGGAAGAGGGTGCTGGCGGCGTTGGTAGTTTAGAAGAGGAGCTGACAAAAGAATTTGAGGCCATACCTGTGCAGGTAATGATACTTAAAGAATCATTTCAGCAAGTAAAAAAATTGTGGTCATGGTCAGTGAGATTGAGGCCAATGTCAGTAATAAAGAGTCAAATCAATTCAGTAATAACGAAGAGTCAAATCACTTCAGTAACAAAGAGTCAATTTAATGTCAGTAACCAAGACTTAAGCTTATGTAACTAACAGAGTAAGGCCAATGTAAACTACAAAGAGTCAATCCAATGTTAGAAACCAACATTCAATCCAATTTAACTAACAAAGACTCAAGCCAATAAATAAGAGTAGAGCAAATTTCATTAACAAGGAGTCAAGCCAATAGATTAAAGTCGAAAAAATGTGAGTAACAAAGAATCACATCAATGTCAGCAACAAAGACTTGAACCAATGTCAGCAACAAAGACTAAAGTCAATCGCTCTAATTAAGAGTCGATCGAATTCCAGTACATAACAATCAACATTTCAAGCATTCCTCATCCCTCAAAATCGCAGGGCTCGCCCTGCGAGTGCACTTTCATCCTGCGCAATGAGGACCACACGCTGGGCAACGCGCTGCGCTGCACCCTGATGCGCAATCCACGCGTCAGTTTCGCCGGCAGCAGTGTGCCGCATCCGCTAACTAGGGAGATTCACCTGCGCGTCGTTACCGTTAGCGACGACGTGTCGCCGTCCGACTGTCTGGCCGAAGGTCTGCGCGATTTGTACGCCAGCGCCGAATCGTTGTTAAGACAATTCGACTCGGCCTACGACGAATTTGTGTCCAGTCAGGGAGCGAGCTCGGTATCCGCCGATGTTAAAATGAACATTAAAGAGGAGTTTTAAACTTTTTCGGTTGCACCGATTTTTGTAAAAAAAATAGAAAAGTAATAAATATGCATTTTCGCTACTATAAGTAGTTTTATATTGATTTTGCGTTTATTTTCAAACTGTCGAAAGTGACGTAGATTTAGATAGGATAGTGTCGCCTAATTTATTTATTCTAGTTTAGGTCAGTCTTCTAAGGATTTGGTTCGCTAACCTAAAAAAATTGGTTTGAAATGTCATGCATTTTTTAATAAACAATTTATTGATTGTGAATGCAATATACAGAGGTATCGTTGCTTCTGTTCCAGCTCAGCAAATCGTTAATTGACAAGCATGTACGCCTGTGCGCCTTTAGTGGACTCTGGCAAGCCTGTTAGTTCGCTGCCAACCTGTATGTACCCCCTGCCCAATTTGCTCGCTACACCTGGGGCGTCAGACAAGCTGACAGCTGGGGAAGAGTTTGCCGCTGCAGAGATTGACATCTGTCGGCTGGAGCTATTGCGGGGCGAGTTGTACACACTGGCCAGGATTCAAAGCCTGTTTAAGGGTGCACCTGCTGCTGCTGCTGCTGCTTCTGATGTTGCTAAGTCGGCATCTGTTGCTGCTGCGTCTGTTAAATCATCCGCAATAAGGTTTGCAACTTGAACTATTTTGTTGTTGTAATCTATGTAAGCTAGATTGATACATAGATAGATAGATAGATAGATAGATAGATAGATAGATAGATGGATTGATAGATAGATAGATAGATAGATAGATAGATAGATAGATAGATAGATGGATTGATAGATAGATAGATAGATAGATAGATAGATAGATAATTAGTCACCTTAATAAATAAATTCATCTCTCACGCTAATCCCCAAACTTGCAGCAAAGCACCGCCTCCCAAGCCGTCCCCAGCTGCCGCCGCCTCATCCAAGCCCAGCAACGCCAGCGCAGCCGTCAATCGCCAGGCGCAAGCAGCAGCGGCGGCTTCGCCCGCACCCGCAGTCACCCCGTCGCCCAGCCCGCTGACCCTGTCGCTGCAGTGCTCGCCCAGCCGGCCGCCCATAGCCGTCCTGCTGCTAGTGGAGCTGCTTCGCTCTCGCCAAGGCGTGGCCGTCTACCTTGGCAGCCACTGCCGCGTCTCCAACGGAGTCGTGGCCTCTCTGTCGCCGGCTCTGAACCGTTTGTTGACTCGCCTGACTTCGGCTAATCCTCCTAGGCGGATGTCCGCCGACGTCTGTTTGGATTTGATTTGGTCAGTCGGCGATTGCTTTGCCAACGATTGCTGTCTAATTGGGGACGTATTTTCTGGTCAGCCTCTTCTAGGAGAGCTGCTGGCTCTGCGCTATTTGAATTTGATGGGCATTGTGAAACGCCAGCTGCCGGTGGATGAGCAGCTGTTAGACTTGGCTGATCATTTGCAAACTGGTAGGCGAGTGCCTGAGCAGCGTTTGGCCGACCTGCTAGGAAAGTCGGAGAGTGATTCTACTGATCCCAGTTTGGGAAAACTGCTCGCCTGGTCCGTATTGCTGTTCTCAAATTCCGCCTTGGCCAGCGGCAATCAACAATTGGGTTCGGCGATTAAAAAGTTTCTGACCAAACTGAATGCTGAAGAGCCTTTCTGTGGATTCTATAGGGATTTGACTGCAAAGTAAGGGATTTTTATTCTCGGGCTTCTAGAAGGAATTTTTGTGCTCTCTTTGCAGTCTTTATTGATAATTTATTCTCGTTGTTAATGTTTAGATTAGAATGGATTGCTAATCTATTCTCAATATTGGGATTTGGGATACAATGGGTTGCTAATCTATTCTCATTATTGGGATTAAAGATAGGATGGATTGCTTATCTATTCTCGATTGGGATTTGAGATACAGTGGATTGCTAATCTATTCTCATTATTGGGGTTTGAGATAGAATGGATTGCTAATCTATTCTCATTATTGGGATTTGAGCTAGAATGGATTGCTAATCTATTCTTATTATTGGGATTAAAGATAGGATGGATGGCTTATCTATTCTCGATTAGGGTTTGAGATACAGTGGATTGCTAATCTATTCTCATTATTGGGATTTGAGATACAATGGATTGCTAATCTATTCTCATTATTAAGGTTTGGTATAGAACTGACTGCCAATTGGTGATAAACTATCGCGCATGCTATGAACAGCTTTATGTTAGTCTTTGTTAGCTCTTATTTTGCTATTTTCTCTATAAGCTTGTTGTTTTAAATTATTTAGCTAATATTTTAATTATCAAAATTATTTTAAGTTGAGCTAACCCCGTTAAGTAAGAATAGAATTTCTATTAAAATTTATCCTTTGGCACAATAAGTTGATGTGTTTGTTTGTTAGAACTTTAAATCAAAATGCACTCTAATATATTTGCATAAAATATTGTCCCCTGACTTATTTAACATTTTGATAAACTAACCTTGCTAAAAACTTTGTTGACCATGCATGTGAGTTTCAACGAACGCTTCAAAGATCTTCGATTGGCGATTGTTATTTACTGCCCCATAAGATGCTTGTGCCGACTTTTAAACTTGCTAATTTTAGTAATGAAAACGATAAAAAAATTATTGAATGATTACCCAATTTTTTCTGTCTCTACCTACCGATGTGTTCTGAGAAAATTCAGTTTCTTATCTTTCATGCCAGATTTTTTGTTTTAAATGCTTTTTGGGGCTTAATTTTAGACTAGCATCTGACTGACTGACTGACTGACTGACTGACTGACTGACTGACTGACTCACTGACTGACTGACTGACTGACTGACTGACTGACTGACTGACTGACTGACTGACTGACTGACTGAGAGGGTGAGTGAGTGAGTGACTGACTGACTGACTCACTGACTGACTGACTGACTGACTCACTGACTGACTGACTGACTGAGAGGGTGAGTGAGTGACTGACTGACTGACTGACTGACTGACTGACAGGGTGAGTGAGTGAGTAAGTGACTGACTGACTGACTGACTGACTGACTGACTGACAGGGTGAGTGAGTGAGTGACTGACTGACTGACTGACTTACTGACTGACTGACTGACTGACTGACTGACTGACTGACTGACTGACAGGGTGAGTGAGTGAGTGACTGACTGACTGACTGACTGACTGACTGACTGACAGGGTGAGTGGGTGACTGACTGACTGACTGACTGACTGACTGACTGACTGACTGACTGACTGACTGACAGGGTGAGTGAGTGAGTGACTGACTGACTGACTGACTGACTGACTGACTGACTGACTGACTGACTGACTGACTGACTGACTGACTGACTGACTGACTGACTGACTGACTGACTGACTGACTGACTGACTGACTGACTGACTGACTGACTGACTGACTGACTGACTGGGTGAGTGAGTGAGTGGCTGACTGACTGACTGACTTACTGACTGACTGACTGACTGACTGACTGACTGACTGACTGACTGACTGACTGACAGGGTGAGTGAGTGACTGACTGACTGACTGACTGACTTACTGACTGACTGACTTACTGACTGACTGACTGACTGACTGACTGACTGAGAGGGTGAGTGAGTGAGTGACTGACTGACTGACTGACTGACTGACTGACTGACTGACTGACTGACAGGGTGAGTGAGTGAGTGAGTGACTGACTGACTGACTGACTGACTGACTGACTGACTGACTGACAGGGTGAGTGAGTGACTGACTGACTGACTGACTGACTGACTGACTGACTGGCTGACAGGGTGACTGACTGACTGACTGACTGACTGACTGACTGGCTGATTTTTTTAACATTTGTCTTCGTTTTTAAGAAATGGTTTGCAACTAGCTTGTAAAAGTACAATAAAACGTGCCTCAATCATCTGAGAAGGCAGGCCTGTACGAGCGTATGCTTGTGCAGCTGTCATGGGAGGGTAATACAGTAGGTTGCATATAAAGACAAAAATCTTTTGTTTAAACAAAATACAATGGATAGACCTGCAGAAAGCAGCTAGCTAAAGCTCTAGGGAGGCTGCCTGCTAGATGAAGTATTCCTGATTGTCCTGAAAAAAATCGATAAAATTGTTGGCTACGGAATTGACGCAGAATTCATGCGCACCAGTTAAACTGAGAGTCTAAAAGAAATTCTTACAGAAAACTTTCAGTACTCATGCATTCATGTGTTGGGAATTTGGATCTTTCTAAGAAACGAGATCAACCGAGCGAAGTTTGAAAAAATGACTGGAGTTGCTATAAGTGTTGTCCTGTTTAATTTTCTAAGCTTCTAGTTCTTGCTATGTAAGGACAACAGTTAAGCGAAAGCTTTGAAGCTTTGGTTGGCAATTTTTACGTTTAAATTTTTTTACAACTTTAACAAACTACTTTGGCTTCTTAAACGACTTTGGCTCTTAAACACCTATTTTGGTGCCTTAACCCTCTGGCTCTTTGACACCTTTTTAGCACCTTAACCCTCTTTGGCTCTTTGACACCTTTTTAGCACCTTAACCCTCTTTGGCTCTTTGACACCTTTTTTAGCACCTTAACCCTCTTTGGCTCTTTGACACCTTTTTAGCACCTTAACCCTCTTTGGCTCTTTGACACCTTTTTTAGCACCTTAACCCTCTTTGGCTCTTTGACACCTTTTTAGCACCTTAACCCTCTTTGGCTCTTTGACACCTTTTTAGCACCTTAACCCTCTTTGGCTCTTTGACACCTTTTTAGCACCTTAACCCTCTTTGGCTCTTTGACACCTTTTTAGCACCTTAACCCTCTTTGGCTCTTTGACACCTTTTTAGCACCTTAACCCTCTTTGGCTCTTTGACACCTTTTTAGCACCTTAACCCTCTTTGGCTCTTTGACACCTTTTTAGCACCTTAACCCTCTTTGGCTCTTTGACACCTTTTTTAGCACCTTAACCCTCTCTGGCTCTTTGACACCTTATTAGCACCTTAACCCTCTTTGGCTCTTTGACACCTTTTTAGCACCTTAACCCTCTCTGGCTCTTTGACACCTTTTTAGCACCTTAACCCTCTTTGGCTCTTTGACACCTTTTTAGCACCTTAACCCTCTTTGGCTCTTTGACACCTTTTTAGCAGCTTAACCCTCTTTGGCTCTTTGACACTTTTTAGCACCTTAACCCTCTTTGGCTCTTTGACACCTTTTTAGCACCTTAACCCTCTTTGGCTCTTTGACACTTTTTAGCACCTTAGCCCTCTTTGGCTCTTTGACACCTTTTTAGCAC
Source organism: Macrostomum cliftonense (assembly GCA_950096795.1). Lineage (NCBI taxonomy): Eukaryota > Metazoa > Platyhelminthes > Macrostomidae > Macrostomum > Macrostomum cliftonense. The sequence goes on along the minus strand of CATNEM010000284.1, from coordinate 662,991 downwards.
CTTAACCCTCTTTGGCTCTTTGACACCTTATTAGCACCTTAACCCTCTTTGGCTCTTTGACACCTTTTTAGCACCTTAACCCTCTTTGGCTCTTTGACACCTTTTTTAGCACCTTAACCCTCTTTGGCTCTTTGACACCTTTTTAGCACCTTAACCCTCTTTGGCTCTTTGACACCTTTTTAGCACCTTAACCCTCTTTGGCTCTTTGACACTTTTTAGCACCTTAACCCTCTTTGGCTCTTTGACACTTTTTAGCACCTTAACCCTCTTTGGCTCTTTGACACCTTTTTAGCACCTTAACCCTCTTTGGCTCTTTGACACCTTTTTTAGCACCTTAACCCTCTTTGGCTCTTTGACACCTTTTTAGCACCTTAACCCTCTTTGGCTCTTTGACACCTTTTTAGCACCTTAACCCTCTTTGGCTCTTTGACACCTTTTTAGCACCTTAACCCTCTTTGGCTCTTTGACACTTTTTAGCACCTTAACCCTCTTTGGCTCTTTGACACCTTTTTAGCACCTTAACCCTCTTTGGCTCTTTGACACCTTTTTAGCACCTTAACCCTCTTTGGCTCTTTGACACCTTTTTAGCACCTTAACCCTCTTTGGCTCTTTGACACTTTTTAGCACCTTAACCCTCTTTGGCTCTTTGACACCTTTTTAGCACCTTAACCCTCTTTGGCTCTTTGACACTTTTTAGCACCTTAACCCTCTTTGGCTCTTTGACACTTTTTAGCACCTTAACCCTCTTTGGCTCTTTGACACCTTATTAGCACCTTAACCCTCTTTGGCTCTTTGACACCTTTTTAGCACCTTAACCCTCTTTGGCTCTTTGATACCTTTTTTAGCACCTTAACCCTCTTTGGCTCTTTGACACCTTTTTAGCACCTTAACCCTCTTTGGCTCTTTGACACCTTTTTAGCACCTTAACCCTCTTTGGCTCTTTGACACTTTTTAGCACCTTAACCCTCTTTGGCTCTTTGACACTTTTTAGCACCTTAACCCTCTTTGGCTCTTTGACACCTTATTAGCACCTTAACCCTCTTTGGCTCTTTGACACCTTTTTAGCACCTTAACCCTCTTTGGCTCTTTGACACCTTTTTTAGCACCTTAACCCTCTTTGGCTCTTTGACACCTTTTTAGCACCTTAACCCTCTTTGGCTCTTTGACACTTTTTAGCACCTTAACCCTCTTTGGCTCTTTGACACCTTTTTTAGCACCTTAACCCTCTTTGGCTCTTTGACACCTTTTTTAGCACCTCAGCCACACATTAGCAGTCAGTGGAACACCCATTATGGCTCCTAAAAATTGATCTTGGCTCTTTAACAGCTACCATTAAACGGTCCCCAGTTTAACTCCTATTGTGCCACCCGAAGATGAACATCTAAATTGTCATTTTAACGCCAATGTTTTTCAACTGAACAAATGCACTTTTATAGCCTAGACAAGCCTTGGGAGGCTTCCTGCCGCCCAAAGACAACTAAACTAACGCATATTAAGAAGTCATTGCAGTCAACACGCATTAGAATTTAAGAACCTCGCCTGTTTGAAATTCTATCGCCAAAGAAAAACTCCTTTCCTACTCCAAGCTGGGATGCAATTACCGCTGTGGTTCACTTGTTTTAGTTAGAAATTCATTCATTGGAACCATGTCTTCCCAAGCAGAATCTTCATCATAAATTTAATAGCTACTCAGGCCCAATTTCTCTCTGTCATAGAGCTGGCTCTCTCGTAACTTAATGAAGCAGTTAGCTGCATCACTTTCACTTCACTCTCCAGTGCCCCGCGCGAATTGCCGGGTTGTTGACATTGTCCGGTTCACTATTGTATTGCGTTGCAGTTTGCCTATATTTGCCACTTGCAGATGCTGAGGACTCGCTTTTACCAAAGCCCTATATATTAGTTGCTTGTTGGAGAGGAAATTTCTCTTGCAGTTGTTTCCTTTCCTTAATTTCTTGTCTCTTTCAGCTTTCCCTAGGTTAAATATTGATCCTCGTCTTTCTTTGTCCCCCCATGCAGCAATGCATGCATAGCTCTTTCTCTTTTCTTGTCTGCTGCAGAGTTTCAAAGGCAGAAAAAAGGCCTTACTTCTCAGCGGGTTTTGCGTGAAACTGTTGCAGCTCAGCAATTCATCAGTTAGACAAATGGCTAGTCAAAAGCAGCAGCAACTATTGCTGCCTGCGGGCGGACAATTAGCTGCTGTACCCGGCAGCCTAAAGTTGCGATCTCCCATTTCCATCTGTGTCCAGCTGCCAAGGGAAAACTCCGGTGAGACATTATTAATAGAGCTATTGTAGAATTGTTATATTGCGCTATGGTTATTTTTTATATTGCTTGTTAATTACGATCGTAGGTCCCCCAGACTGCCGTGTTTTCTACGAAATCCAATGTTGGCGTTTAAATATTTAATTCATTGACAAACTTTGGCGCAATAAAAATATATTTACTATTGTAGTTTATTGCAACAATAAAACTGATTCCGAAGTGCTAATTACCTATAGATGTATATAAGCCAATTTGTAAACAGATTTTTGTGAAAAATCACTTTTCGCAAGAAAAATACCGTATTTTGTTAGTTTAGACCAGAGCTACAATGTCTCAAAAGTCTTCAACATCCAGTTCACTAAACCGAAAGAAATCCATGTCTAGCATGTCATTTGCCCGCAAGAGTTCCCTGATGGGGCCTGGAAGACGATCGTCTGTGCTGAGTGGACGAAATGCCGCCAGTAAGACTCGCTTTCGTCTGTTCTGCTTTTAGCCTTTTTTGATCCGCTCTTTTGGTCCCGTAGGTGACAAGCCCCTCTGTCTTCCGGTTCCGCAACCGCAGGTGACAAGCCCTCTCTCTTCCGGTCCCGTAGGTGACAAGCCCCTCTTTGTTCCGGTCCCGTAGGTGACAAGCCCCTCTCTCTTCCGGTCCCGTAGGTGACAAGCCCCTCTTTATTCCGGTCCCATAGGTGACAAGCCCCTCTTTATTCCGGTCCCATAGGTGACAAGCCCCTCTCTCTTCCGGTCCCGTAGGTGACAAGCCCCTCTTTATTCCGGTCCCGTAGGTGACAAGCCCCTCTCTCTTCCGGTCCCGTAGGTGACAAGCCTCTCTTTATTCCGGTCCCGTAGGTGACAAGCCCCTCTTTATTCCGGTCCCGTAGGTGACAAGCCCCTCTCTCTTCCGGTCCCGTAGGTGACAAGCCCCTCTCTCTTCCGGTCCCGTAGGTGACAAGCCCCTCTGTCTCTTCTGGTCCCGTAGGTGACAAGCCCCTCTGTCTCTTCTGGTCCCGTAGGTGACAAGCCTCTCTGTCTCTTCTGGTCCCGTCGGTGACAAGCCCCTCTGTCTCTTCTGGTCCCGTAGGTGACAAGCCCCTCTGTCTCTTCTGGTCCCGTAGGTGACAAACCCCTCTGTCTCTTCTGGTCCCGTAGGTGACAAGCCCCTCTGTCTCTTCTGGTCCCGTAGGTGACAAGCCCCTCTCTTCCGGTCCCGTAGGTGACAAGCCCCTCTTTATTCCGGTCCCGTAGGTGACAAGCCCCTCTCTCTTCCGGTCCCGTAGGTGACAAGCCCCTCTCTCTTCCGGTCCCGTAGGTGACAAGCCCCTCTGTCTCTTCTGGTCCCGTAGGTGACAAGCCCCTCTGTCTCTTCTGGTCCCGTAGGTGACAAGCCCCTCTGTCTCTTCTGGTCCCGTAGGTGACAAGCCCCTCTGTCTCTTCTGGTCCCGTAGGTGACAAGCCCCTCTGTCTCTTCTGGTCCCGTAGGTGACAAACCCCTCTGTCTCTTCTGGTCCCGTAGGTGACAAGCCCCTCTGTCTCTTCTGGTCCCGTAGGTGACAAGCCCCTCTGTCTTTTGGACCCGTAGGTGACAAGCCCCTCTGTCTTCTGGTCCCGTAGGTGACAAGCCCCTCTGTCTTCTGGTCCCGTAGGTGACAAGCCCTCTCTCTTCCGGTCCAGTAGGTGACAAGCCCCTCTCTCTTCCGGTCCAGTAGGTGACAAGCCCCTCTCTCTTCTGGACCCGTAGGTGACAAGCCCCTCTCTCTTCTGGACCCGTAGGTGACAAGCCCCTCTGTCTTCCGGTCGTGTAGGTGACAAGCCCCTCTGTCTTCCGGTCCTGTAGGTGACAAGCCCCTCTGTCTCTTCTGGTCCCGTAGGTGACAAGCCCCTCTCTCTTCTGGACCCGTAGGTGACAAGCCCCTCTGTCTTCCGGTCCTGTAGGTGACAAGCCCCTCTCTCTTCTGGACCCGTAGGTGACAAGCCCCTCTCTCTTCCGGTCCCGTTAGTGACAAGCCCCTCTTTATTCCGGTCCCGTAGGTGACAAGCCCCTCTTTATTCCGGTCCCGTAGGTGACAAGCCCCTCTCTCTTCCGGTCCCGTAGGTGACAAGCCCCTCTGTCTCTTCTGGTCCCGTAGGTGACAAGCCCCTCTGTCTCTTCCGGTCCCGTAGGTGACAAGCCCCTCTATCTTCCGGTCCTTTAGGTGACAAGCCCCTCTGTCTCTTCCGGTCCCGTAGGTGACAAGCCCCTCTATCTTCCGGTCCTTTAGGTGACAAGCCCCTCTGTCTCTTTCAGTCTTTAGGGAGAGAAGAGAGCTTTTTAACAAAAATATGTAAATCTGTGTATTTATTGTGTGGCAAGCGCAATGCAATAAGCTCCAGATTCTGTTTAGCAGCCACTCAAGCACGGAGTACGAGCTAACTAATTCAGAATTTTCACTATTTATTTCCTCTTTGCGTTAAAAGATTTTTTTGCCTAATTTCTATTGTAATCATTTGCTTTGCCTTTTTTCAAATTTAATATCTGCTTTTGCTGCTGCGGCGGCAGCTCCGAAGCGCTGCTGTGGGCACTGCGTCCCAGGTACTCAGACAGTTCAAGTGTTATTCAACTGAGCAGTGCAGAAACGCGGGTTTGGATGAATAAAGCCAAGCGGACTAACAATGAGTGGTCTAACATAATAGAATTATGACAAAAATTTTATTTTATCAAAATAATTCATCGTCAGTAGCTACTGCAGAAATAACCAACTGCAAAAGCAAAAAGGCTGCTTCTAGTAGAAGCAAATTTTATCCTTAGCCAATCAGAAAACCGCCCCGCTCTCTAGAGGCTGGAGCTGATGTAGGGAACTGATCTGAAAAGGCTAGAAAAGACTGGGAAAAACCTACTGGGCCCTCAGTTCGATTTTCACTGAGAGACATCTCAAACAGTTTACTCGAATTAAATTTTACGAGAGAAAAAATTAAAATTTTCCCGTTCGGTCTTGCCAAGCTAAATCTATAAAACTGAAAGTACTAATACTAATAATGCACCCATCGGGAGCCAAGCATGTCCATCTTCATGCTCATAATAGTCACCGAAGACCCTCGGATGCCTTTCATAGTGAGTGCTACAATGTAGTCTGTTTTGATATAGGCGCGAAGTAATGTATTTTAACAAAAAAATTTCCATTTACAGAAAAAGTCATATCAAAAGATGCCGATGTACCAGAAGGTATGCTTGTCACAAAATTCACCTAGTTCAATTTCTAATTTTCATAGATGACTAGTACATTAGATTTTTTGTTAGAATTTCGATTTTTATTCTTAAATAATTTGTTAATTTTTTCCTATAGGAATACTCGAAGAGTCAGAAGACGAGCTTGATGAGGGTAATTGGTTTGTTTTAAATAGGAACCCATGAAACCATTGATAAAACGTCATTGAATTTGTCAATTTTTTAATCTATAATGCTATATGCTACTCACGGAATACTCACCAGTAGTATGGAAAACAATTTTGCTATCAAATCTAAAAAAATTCACATTTTTACTTATGAAATAGATAAAAGTAGTATAACTCGTTTTTTAACAATATTTCACACTGAATCACGACATTTCTTAAAAGATAAGCGAGTGTACAGATCAAAGAGAGACGGCGGCGCCTCCACACCCGACAAAGACGGCTTAGGCGGAGAGGCGGGGTCAGACCCCATGAAGCCGATTTTTAACGAGGAGATTGCCCGCCTCAGGATCAAAGAGGCCGAATTGGCCAATGTGAGTGTCATTAAGATCGAATTATTCAATTTAGTTCTATACTCGCATGCACACTGAGTGTACATTAACAATGAAAAAGGGCAGATGTACATCTGTGTTAAAAATGTGCTTGAGGACAGTATCAAGAGCCGATTTTATAGATCGACTAAGGCCAGTTCTCAAGATAGGAGCCGGTTCTCAAGACAGGTTCTCAAGACAGGTTAAGAGCCGGTTCTCAAGACAGGTTAAGAGCCGGTTCTCAAGACAGGTTAAGAGCCGGTTCTCAAGACAGGTTAAGAGCCGGTTCTCGAGACAGGTTAAGAGCCGGTTTTCAAGACAGGTTCTCAAGACAGGTTAAGAGCCGGTTCTCAAGACAGGTTCTCAAGGCAGGTTAAGAGCCGGTTTTCAAGACAGGTTAAGAGCCGGTTCTCAAGACAGGTTCTCAAGACAGGTTCTCAAGGCAGGTTAAGAGCCGGTTTTCAAGACAGGTTCTCAAGACAGGTTCTCAAGGCAGGTTGAGAGCCGGTTCTCAAGACAGGTTAAGAGCCGGTTCTCAAGACAGGTTAAGAGCCGGTTCTCAAGACAGGTTAAGAGCCGGTTCTCAAGACAGGTTAAGAGCCGATTCTCAAGGCAGGTTAAGAGCCGGTTTTCAAGACAGGTTAAGAGCCGGTTCTCAAGACAGGTTAAGAGCCGATTCTCAAGGCAGGTTAAGAGCCGGTTCTCAGGACAGGTTAAGAGCCGGTTCTCAAGACAGGTTAAGAGCCGATTCTCAAGGCAGGTTAAGAGCCGGTTTTCAAGACAGGTTAAGAGCCGGTTCTCAAGACAGGCTAAGAGCCGGTTCTCAAGACAGGTTAAGGACCAATTGTTAACAGATTGTATTCGTTCAAGCTAACCATAGTTAATCATCCTCCACAGTTAGCTCAGCAAGAGCAGTGCTTGGAACAACATCAACAACAGCAACAGCAGCAGCAGAAGACAGTGCCGGTTCGCAAGGAGATCCCGGAGGATCAGCGCAAACCTCGAATGCGCCGAGTTGGCTTGCTGAAACGACAGCCACCAGCGGCGGCGTCCACCGTTCCAGCAGCTGCAACCGTTACTATGGTAACAGCGCCAGCGGCGTTAGCAACCGCAGGCGAGTCTGGGCCCCGTTTCGACCAGCAAGGCCGCTTGATTCTGCACAGCATTCTCGGCAGTCCGGCCGAGTATTACAGACTGGCCGTTGCTAAGGGCAAAATTCGGCCAGAAGATGTACCGCCTGAGGCTAGAGAGGAGCTGCCGACTCAGCAGCAGCAGCCGCCACCGCCGCCGTCGCAGCCGCCACCGCCGCCGCGGCCCTTTCCGGCACCGGCTGCCGACATGGCAGCCCTGAATAACTGGCAGTTGAAGATGGTGGAAAGGAAGCGGCTGCAGGGGCGCATCTCAAGTGAGTCTGAGGGCTTCATCATCGTAACTTATTCACTCATTCCACCCACGATTCTTGTCTTGTCAGTCATTATGGATTGTTGTCAATCATTATGGATTTTTGTCAATCAGTATCGATTCCTGTCAATCAGTATTGATTCCTGTCAATCAGTATCGATTCCTGTCAATCAGTATCGATTCCTGTCAATCAGTATTGATTCCTGTCAATCAGTATCGATTCCTGTCAATCAGTATCGATTCCTATCAATAAGTATCGATTGTTATTAATTAATTTTGGTTCCTTTCAATTAGTATCGATTGTTGTCAATCAGAATCGATTCTTGTCAATGAGTATTGATTCCTGTCAATCATTATTGATTTTTGTCAATCAGTATTGATTTTATTGATTTCTGTTCTCGTAGTCTATTTCGAATTACTACTTCTGCTGCATAATCTTTTTATTTTTCTTGCAGAGCTCCTTGATCGACCTATCGGCGATCTGGTGATGAATTCAGCTGACAACCAACGAACAGAGATTGAAGACAAAGACCTAATTAGTAGGGCTATTCCATTTTTCGACTATGGAAAAGGATGTAAGTTAATCTTCTTGCCTACCATAATGACCAGCAAGGGGCTAATCTCAATCTCCAATTTCCCCATCTCAATCCAGATCGTTGCGCTAGCGAGTTCTGGCACCAGCCCGTACCAATAGGGGATGCTAAAAGCGGCATTCAGTGAGTTTATTAGATTCCCTAAATGTAGGATTTAATTGATATAATTTATTGTCTTGAATTTTCCTATTGATATTCCAGCGCCACCTTGACGCGAACTCAACGGGGCGACCCACCGCCCTGGGAACGAGTCGGTTTATCTTCGGTTGCTAGGGCCGAGCGCGGATTGCCAACTAGCGGCGACGATCGGACGACCGAGTCGGCGTTCACCAGTCCAGCAACGTCGCCTCGGTACCCGTGGAAGCGGCAGCCGCTGACGCTGCCGTCTTCTTATAAGGAAAGTCGCGCCTCCCAGCTGGCCGGGGCGATGCTGGAGCTGGAGGCCCACAGGCCGGACCTGCGTCGGCTGGTGGTGGTTGGACGCGGCGGCGGCGGCGTCAGCGAGGTCGGCGAAGTCGAGACAGATCAACCGGTGGTTGGCCACGATGACGGGAGGAGGTCAGCGTCGGCTGTTAATTGCGAGAAGTGAGGATCATCTGTCTGTCTGTCTGCCTGTCTGTCTGTCTGTCTGTCTGCCTGTCTGTCTGTCTGTCTGTCTGTCTGTCTGTCTGTCTGCCTGTCTGCCTGTCTGCCTGTCTGTCTGTCTGTCTGCCTATCTGTCTGTCTGTCTGCCTGTCTGTCTGCCTGTCTGTCTGTCTGTCTGTCTGTCTGTCTGTCTGTCTGCCTGTCTGTCTGTCTGCCTGTCTGTCTGTCTGTCTGTTCTGTCTGTCTGTCTGTCTGTCTGCCTGTCTGTCTGTCTGTCTGCCTGTCTGTCTGCCTGTCTGCCTGTCTGTCTGCCTGTCTGCCTGTCTGTCTGTCTGTCTGTCTGTCTGCCTGTCTGCCTGTCTGTCTGCCTGTCTGTCTGTCTGCCTGTCTGTCTGTCTGTCTGCCTGTCTGTCTGTCTGTCTGTCTGTCTGTCTGCCTGTCTGTCTGTCTGTCTGCCTGTCTGTCTGTCTGTCTGTCTGTCTGTCCGTCAGTCTGCTATCTTCATTCCAACCCACTCCAATGCTGCAGAACGCCCGGGCATCCCCAGCAGACGCACCGGCTGACCGGACCATCGATGATGTTCGGCGGCCAGCCAGCCAGGTGGCTCGGCGACCCCAGCAAATACCGCGGCACGCCCGGCATCGAGGCTCGAGTTTTTCTCGACGCAACAGTTGGCAAGCCGAGTTCGCAGTGTCTGGAATTTGAAAACGACGGCACAACGGTGCTGTTCTATCGATGGAGGGTGAGTACCGCCGTAGTTTGCATTAGATTTTTAATTCTAGCTACTTATTTTAGCATGTCGCCTAAACCCCTGTCGCCACCACAGCGCCTGGAGCAGCCCAATCCATTCGGACTGGTCAAACCACCGGTGCGTCGATTCTACTTTGACACCAGCGGCGGCGTCCTGCTGCCTGGCGAGCGACTTCACTTTCCGTTCATCTTCAAGTCCAACCAGCCCGGACTGTTCACGGAACGGTGGCGGTTAGAGACGACACCGTCGCTGCTGGGCGGAGCCGATTTGATCGTCGCTCTGCGCGGATTGGCTGTGGCAACGGATGTTAACTTTGAGGCCAGGGCTGAGCTGGAAAACAAGCTAACTCGACGTAAAACCGTCAGGTGAAGTTAAAATAGAATAAATTAGTTTATTGCTATGTTTTGTCCAAATTTAAAGATGTCGATGTCATTTCGATACTCTATTATGTCGATGCTTAGTCATGTCGATGATTAAAGATGTCGAAGCTTTGTGATGTCGATGATTAAAGATGTCGAAGCTTTGTGATGTCGATGATTAAAGATGTCGAAGCTTTGTGATGTCGATGATTAAAGATGTCGATGCTTTGCCATGTCGATACTCCGTTGTGATGTCGATGCTTTGTCATGTCGATGATTAAAGATGTCGAAGCTTTGTGATGTCGATGATTAAAGATGTCGAAGCTTTGTGATGTCGATGATTAAAGATGTCGAAGCTTTGTGATGTCGATGATTAAAGATGTCGATGCTTTGCCATGTCGATACTCCGTCGTGATGTCGATGTTTTGTCATGTCGATGATTAAGGATGTCGATGCTTTGTCTTGTTGATGATGTCGATGCTTTGTCATGTCGATCACTAAAGATATCGATGCTTTGTCATTTCGATGCTCTGTGATGTCGATGCTTTGTCATGTCGAAGTTTAAAGATGTCAATGCTTTGTCATGTCGATGATTAAGGATGTCGATGCTTTGTCATGTCAATGATTAAGGATGTCGATGCTTTGTCATGTCGATGATTAAAGATTTCGATGCTTGGTGAATTCGATGCTTTGTCAATTTCGATCATTTAAGATGTCGATGCTTTGTCATTTCGTTGCTCTGTGATGTCGATACTCAGTGATGTCGATGCTTAGTGATGTCGATACTCTGTGATGTCGATGCTTAGTGATGTTGATGCTTTGTCATGTCGATGATTAAAGGTGTCAATGCTTCGTCATGTCGATGCTTCATAATGTCGATACTTGGTGATTTCGATACTTAGTGATGCAGATGCTTAGTGATGTGGATGGTTGCTGATGTCGATACTCCGAAAAGTTTACGTCAACGTGTGGTCAGTATTTTGTAAAGTTGATGTCGTTAACTTTCACAGGCTCGTGAGTGACATCCTTGACGAACTCGTTGTGGGACTGCCGCTAAATGAACGCCAAAAATCAGGCCAGTCTGATGACTCAATCGACGAGATTGAGGCTTTCATGCGAGCAAACTCGAGTATTCTGTCGGTTTGCCGACTTGGTCAGCGCTGGTGGCAGCCGGATGCCGCTTTGCTGACGCGATTGCGTCGTCTACATGCTGGCGCAAGCTCGGTCGGAAATCCTGACGACAAATGGGATCTGAGCTTGGCCACCCTGCGGAATCGACTGCTCCAACTGCCGGAGAGTTCAAAGACGTTCTCAGCGTCGTCCGCGGCTCTGTCTTCATCGTCGTCGGCCGCGTCGCGTTCGGCTGCTGGGCAAGGGGTTGGTCGACTGTATGCGCTGGTCAATGAGCGGATGTCCTTTTGCATCGACATGGCGTGCTGCAGTCGGCGGCAGAGGCGCTACGTGCTATGGTGAGTACTACTACTACTACTACTACTACTACTACTACTACTACTACTACTACTACTACTACTACTACTACTACTACTACTACTACTACTACTACTACTACTACTACTACTACTACTACTACTACTACTACTACTACTACTACTACTACTACTACTACTACTACTACTACTACTACTACTACTACTACTACTACTACTACTACTACTACTACTACTACTACTACTACTACTACTACTACTACTACTACTACTACTACTACTACTACTACTACTACTACTACTACTACTACTACTACTACTACTACTACTACTACTACTACTACTACTACTACTACTACTACTACTACTACTACTATTACTGCAAAAACTGAAATATTCATTTTATGTTTCTTCTGTATCCCACAATTCAGCTACCGCATTGTGATGGAGACCACCGACAAAGTATTTAACTTCTGGCACTATCAACGTTCAATGAGCGGCCTGCCCGAGTTCGAAGCCGACTTTCCGGATCCAGGTGAGTCGGTTTTTTATTCAATGTCATTTATAACTTTAGTAGCATGATATTGTTTTAAATTTGTTAATCACTTTGCGTTTTCTTTTTTTTGGCCTAACATTTCACTAGAACCACGTTTTCATATCTTGATTTCTGAATTTTTCTTCAATAATTTAAGGTTCACGTCGTTCGAGGCTGGCTGGCGGCAGGCGCCAGAGGCTGCAAACACCATCTTCGGCAGCTTCAACCCGGATGAGCACTTCCGGTAGTGCCAGGTCGTCTCAGAGACCAACATCGGTAAGTGTGAAGTCGACTTTTGGATAACAGGGGCGCCCACCTAATAGACAGGGCCGCTCACCTCATAGACAGGGGCGCTCACCTCATAGACAGGGGCGCTCACCTCATAGACAGGGGCGCCCACCTCATAGACAAGGGCGCTCACCTCATAGACAGGGGCGCTCACCTCATAGACAGGGGCGCCCACCTAATAGACAGGGCCGCTCACCTCATAGACAGGGGCGCCCACCTAATAGACAGGGGCGCTCACCTCATAGACAGGGGCGCCCACCTAATAGACAGGGGCGCTCACCTCATAGACAAGGGCGCCCACCTAATAGACAGGGGCGCCCACCTCATAGACAGGGGCGCTGCCTAGGAAACCCAATATGGCGCTCTTTTGAGCTGAGGCCCCAGAATTCAAAATACTTTTTACGCAACTGTAGCCTTATTTATTTTGTTCGTTTCGGAAAACCTGTTGGACTAAAAGACAAACGTGTTTCTGGTTCCAGGTAGCAAAAGAGGACAGAAAACCTGTCAAATGGCAGCAGCAACAACAGAAGCGTCCGTTGCAGCAGAGGCAACAGCAACAGCAGCAGGAAGAGAACGACAATCAGCTGATTAGCTACGACCGAGAGACCGCTGAGCAGATGTGCTCGGACAAGATTTATGCCGCTACCTATTGCCTGCTGGCTGATATGGTTGAGCAGATTGCTGACGTATGCGAGGGGACAACCGAGACCGGACCCTAGCTGACCCGCTGTTTCAATGGTTTTGTTCTTTCGGAATACTGACCGTTTTTTGACAGAAGATCCTTTGCTTCATGTAACAACAATTGAAGGTACAGCTTTATTATCAAGCAAAAACTAAAAAAGCTTATTAATATCAAACTACAAGTGACTATACTAATGACAAATTATTCGACACTGCGCAAAATAAATATCCAAAATAAATATGACGATGAGTACATTAAGCATATCAAAAGATTGATATGTAAATTTTGAACTTGTTACCATAAGCTCTCAAGGTCTTGAAAGCGGGAGCAATCCATTTGCCTGCCCGCTGATGTAACTTCGCTACTGTCCGTAAAATGCATGATTTACTCAAGGACCACTTGGAGATAGAAGGACGCGACCCTTCATTTTCCATTAATTACTGTATGCTGCTCTCTTTCGCTTACTCTTGCTGCAATCTATTCTCTCCCTAATTCTAACACTCGCTATCTTTCACAGCTATCACGGTTCTACAGTACAGGATTCCGACAAGCTAGGCGGGGGGTCCAAGCTAAATCTGCAGGAGGGCTGCAGGTACTTTGACGCTTAAAGCGACATCGTCCCACAACCAGCGACTGGGCATGACTGTCCATTGCGCTGACTCCTGAAGCGCGTTCAGTCACACTAAATACGGTATGCAGGCATAGACACACACACAGGCCGGCACCCATTCACGCACCCATATGTGTACCAGCGGTGGTTCCTGGAATGTACACTCTCTATGCCTTGTGGGGTTGCCCTCATAGAATAGACGTAAATTGCACAACTGGCTCATAGCCCAACCAATTCGTGCACGAGGCCCCAAATTAATGTGACCGTGCACACGAAACCGCGCTAGGGAAAGTAGCCAACCTTTCAACACAGGGTCGCACCTGGACCAGTGGCACACAAGGCAGACGCGCTAGACCACCGAGCCACTCGCCCCCCCCCCCCCTTAAGGCGTGGGGTCGGTTCGTTTTCTTTTAGCTCGTTTTATCGCGAGTGCACGCATATATACCAATTATCGTGCAAAGAGAATAGTATGCGAATGGTACATGACTTCGCAATAAATTGTTGGTAAAATAATCGACTCATATTCCGCAAACAATTTACCCATCAATTAATTTCTGAAACTTAATATTCGTTATAATAATTATTTAAGTGTACGAAGTGGGCCCGAAAATTCCACTTCAATGATTTTGAAAAAAAAACCTGTAAGGTAGAGGAGACCGGTTACATTTGCAGTTCCGATGCTTTTGAAATCGCTAAATGACACAGATATTCAGGCGCTGTGAGGTGAAAGAGAAAATTTTGGACCAGATTTTTCGTGAAAACACCCGTAATGCACACATAAATTGCGGATATGAAGCAATTCAAGCCTAAGTAGTCGTTCGAAGTCGAAATCATAAGAAAAACAGTGGAATGATGGCGTGCCGAATGGTGAGCGTTCTTTTTTAGATTTGCTGGTTGCTCTAATTATTAAATTTTTTACTCCTTCAATTCATGTGGGATACGTCATTAATGCTTAATTTTCATATTTCATTCCAAAGAACGTTATTCTAGCTGCTTTGAGTTATTATCACTCGCTGTAACAATAGTTTACGCTCGTACTATAGTCTAAGTTTTTCCATGCAAAATTCTGTGGTTTTGTTCGATGCAATGGCCCAAAAGGGCAGGGTCCGGTAGCCTACTTGCATTATACTGGCTTCTGATTGAATTCTTTATTAAAATGTCACAGGATATACTTACACTTCTAAGTAGATAAATGTATTAATATACATTTATAGTGTACATTTATACAATATTGTATAAATGTACATGCTTAAACATGCCAATTTACACATTCATGAGCAAAACTTGAAATGTACCGAGTGCAAACTGCAGTGAATAAAATGTCGGCCGGCAAACTGCCCGCAGGCAAAATTCGTAGACCCCTTGAAAGTTTAGCCATTGCTATAAGTTTCTATATGCATTCTAAACGAGCTGAAATGGAAGGAAAAGGCAACATAGTCACATCGGTTCAAACAGTAGCTATATTCAATATATTATGCCTACATAAATTTCGAAATCAATGCTACTTTTAGCTACGCTACCGACAATTCGAATTTGCAGAGCTAGTGTTAGCGATAAATATAATCAATACATTTTAACTTCGTTCTGCCTCGATATTTAAGCGCACAGTTGTGTGTATAAATTCCAGTGTTCGCACCAATTCAACTAAACTAAATTACATTTTTATCGTCTCAAGAAGCTAAAAAAATGCGCCACCTGATTTTCCTGTTGCTGTGCTATGCAGCCTGTGCCGAAAGTGCCTTGCTGCAGCCTTGCAGCTTTCCGGAGCAATGCAGATGCTCGCTTTTCCGAAAAGACGTCAGTTACCTGAGCTGCAGTGCGATGGAGAACTGTTTGCACCAGGTTGGTATGGACGCCATCGCGGACTCCATCAAGCCTGAGTGTCCGATACTCATGTTTAGCATCTCTTGCTCAAAAAGTGCACAACAAGCCATTGAGGTCAGACCGAGTTTGTTCAAAAACATTCGTTGGCAAAAACTGCGCCGGCTGACTTTTGGTCACTGCAACTTTGTGTTCAAGCAGAACCATCTGCTGAAATATCTGCCCATGCTGACTAACCTTGAGATGCAGTTCTCCAAGGTCACTGCGGATCTTGGTAGATTATCGGAGATCATGTGCTGCTCAACAAACTTATCGACTCTCTATTTCAAAGGTGTTTCAACGGGATCAAAAAGCAAAAAGTTTGGTTCGAATTCCTTTATCGGATTCCAGTCGCTTAGCAAGCTGGTGATTAATTACTCACCCAAACTACTTCACACAATTGCCTACCGGTTTAACACGAGCTCTCCAAGCCTTAAGTTCGAAATTTACGGTAACTTGCCCCCTGGCAACCCGAACTTCTCCAGCCTAGTTTTAACGAATGCTTTCCAACGATCTGCTCTCCAGTTGGGTCTGCACGACAATTGGCAACAGTTCGAGCTTGACTCACCGGGTACGACTTCTGGGTTCACGCTGACGCATTTGACCCTCAATGGCTACCCAAAGTTGAACATTTGGAAGTCACCATTCAGTGCGTTCAAGCTGAAAACTGTGCAGATTTCTCGATCGGAGTTTGATGAAGCGAAGCTGTCAAAGCTTCTGAATGCTCTTACACTGGTCAAGGATCCGCTGCTATTCAACTCATTGGTGATTGAGTTCTCTCTGAAACGGCCCGGGTTTCCAATCCAAGATTTCAATAAGCTGTGTGAAAGGTTACCCCGGCTTAGGTCCGTATCCATCACTAAATCTACCATTAGCTTTTCTGAGACTCAGTCAGACGTGTTCTTGTGTCCTCAGCTTCGACACCTGTCAATCACAGCGTGCAACCTGAAGCGTTTGCCTTCGAATGCCCTATCTGGCTTGCCGAGTCTCACGGCTCTAATTCTGTCGAGCAGCGGCCTGTTCGAGTTTCCCAAAGAGGCACTTCGCAACACGCCGAAGCTGGTGAAGCTTCGCTTGGACAAAAACAATAAGATGGACATCCGAGCTGATTCCCTTCGGGGAATTGTGCCCAACTTGCAACACCTGGACTTGTCTAATGCCAACGTCGCCGAGACGCTCTCTGACGCGTTCATCGACCAGAAGAACCTGGCGGAACTGTTCTTGAATAACCTCTCTGTGCGACGAAGGTGCCTTACCAAAAAGACTTGGTTTCGGGGATGCGACAAGCTGATACGTCTTGACTTGTCGAATAGTCCAGTATTCTCAAGGTCGCTGTGTCATACCTATGGGTTTTTAGCACCCCTTCGAAGCCTCAAGATCCTAGACTTGGCCAAGTGTAACGTTGGCAGACAAATTGATGGAGTTCTAAAAACTCTTTTCAGCAACCTTAATTCTTTGACGGATCTAGGATTGTCGCAAAATCAAATAGCGAAAGTGGAGTACCTTTTTAGTGTACGAATTCCTAACCTGACGAGATTGTATCTAAATGACAACCCGTTCTCCGAGTTCTCAACTGACCTGCTGTTTAAAAAGATGCCCAACCTGAAAGAGCTCAGACTAGCATCCACGCCCATCGTAAAAGTGGATCCAGCAGCCTTCAACAGGATCCCGGGTCTCAGGGTTCAACTTGGTGGCAACCAGTTCGACTGCTCATGCGATCTGATGCCGTTTACCGACTGGATAAGGCAGCAATATCCGCAGTACTTGATCGAGTCTCGCGGTGACTGGCTGTCGAACGCCATGTGCTACAAGATGCTCAATGGCTCCGAGCTGTCTAGTAACAAAGTGAGACTCTTGGACTTTAACCTGTCGTGGTGGGACTGCTACAGCAGACGCCTGATTGTGGGTTTGTCATCTTCAATCGGGGGTCTACTGATTGCCTTCGCGATGATCAGCTTGGTATCCAAATATCGTTGGAAGCTGCGGTACACGCTACTCGCATTTTTCATCCGGCACGGGCTTGTGAAACGAAAGTCGCCAAGCCAGTGGATGTATGAGTGAGTTCAACTTACAAAATAAAGATATTAAAGTATAATTGTACAACGATACTTCGTATTTCCAGCGCCTGCTTCATCTACGACGAGACGGACAGCTCGGTGTCCGAGTGGGTCGAGGCGCTCGTCCTCAAGCTCGAGACGGACCTGCAGCTCCGCCTGTACGAGGCCGAGAGAGACGCGCCCGCCGGCTCTAACATCCTGGACGAGGCGGCTTCGGCCATCGACAAGAGCCGACACGCCGTGCTGGTGCTGAGCCGGGGCTTCCTGGAGAACAAGCTCAACCTGTACAGCGCCCAGTGGAGCAGCGAGTCGGTGCTGATGCGGCGCCAGTCTCTGGCCGTGTTGGTCATGAGGGACAGACTGAGCGAGTCCGAGCTGCGACATCCGGGATGCAAGGTGCTGCATCGGCTGTACCGAATGTGCAAGCGGAACCGGATTGTAGACTGCAGCGGGTGCGGGGTCGGCGGCAACTCGGCGAACCGGCTGGGGCTGCTGCTGTACGACGGTCGGGCTGGACGAGGCGAGAAGCGCGTGGTGGAAGACTCGGAGACTGAGCCACTTCTGTTAACGGATTGAAGTGCATTGTGTCTTCGCCGATACCTGTTTGAGGGGACTTTGCTAACGAAAAACATATACAGCTATTTATATTATTCAAGGCACTGCATGTATACAGCCATTGCTTGAATAATATGTTAAGCCGTTTTGTATACTTTGTTTATTATTTTTTCTGCAGTTGCGTAAATATTATTCTCTCTTAGTTTTTTTTCATACTCGAAAGTTTTTTTATTAATCGTTGTTTTGGGTGTGATCGTTTAGATCTAGCTCCAGTTGGTGACTTTTTACCCTGATTTTTGGCAATTCGCAGTGGAAAAAACACATTAATAAATTTCATTTAGAAAGTTTTTTTTCGAGTTTCAACAGCGCCTTTTAAATGTAGCTGGAAGGTCACTTTATTAGCGTTGTTGTTAATTAGCTTTGAAACCTCTTATCTGTTCAGCTGGTCGAAGGTAAGTTTGGTGCTGTGCCGGTGTAAACGGAAGCGACACATAATTCAACTTGGCATAAATGTTATTATGCTTACTGAAAGTTAAATTTAAGAGGAAGATATGCAAAACAAGCAATTTACTGCTTATACTCGTAAATAGTACCAGCTTTCATTTTTTAAGTATTTTAAATCAAAAGTAGGTCGCTTGTTCTTAATTTGCTGCAATTGAAAATTCAATGAAAAATGCATAAACTAAATTGTAGCAATACGAAAAAGTATTTTGCACTTTTGTCAGTTATCTTAAACATTCGCACAACTCGTATGCTAGTGAAACTTCAGGCAGTACTTTTGTTAAGTAGTATAGCTAATAAATGTTGAATGCAAATTTAAAGCAGAACTTTTTAAATAAGTAATAAACCTTAGCATCCTAGAGTAAAACTTATCGCTTTTCTATATTCCAATCCAGCACCTAAACTAACAGCAGCACTTCAGCCCAACTGCGCAACCTAACTATGTGTTTTAAATAGAACTGGTGCGACCAGTACACTACACGCCTGCCACAGTTGCTTGTAAGTTTTTGTTTATTTTTGGTTGGTCTCGTGTGGCACTAAATTAGGTAAATAGCTCTAAACAGCAATGTACGGCCCAATTAGGAATAAGGAGTAACGCTCTAGCAAGGTAAAATTAAATTGTCTCTCTTATTAGCAGTAACGCATTTAGTTTCACATTTGGTGCTATAGCTAAAAGCTGCACAGACGAGCTATACTAAACCAACTGCGCCTTCCTTCTTCTGTATGCGGTAGACAACAAGCAAGGCATAGTTTCCAAATGAAGCTGATTTATGTTTTGTTTTACTACAGTCTCATAGGCTTTTCAGCATCTCAAGTGCATGGCACAGCGGTCCCGTGCAGCTTCCCGCAGCGGTGTTCCTGTGAACTGCATGGCGCAGGCGCTCATTTGCGCTGTAAAACAATGGAAAAATGTTTTGATCAGGCTGGTATGGACGCTATAGGGGCATCAATCCACGCTGAGAGCTGTCCTGTTCGAAAGGCTACGCTTAGTTGCTTGAAAAGCTCGGTCTGGCCAATTGTTGAGATCACATCGGAATTGTTCCGGCAGGAGCAGTGGCGCCAACTGACTGAACTCAACATTGGTACAGCCTGTAGCTTTGTGTTCAAGAAGTACGGTGTACTTTCTAATCTACCGAATTTGCAGGCATTTTCACTGCAGAATAACAACATATCAGTGGATCTCGGCAGATTCTCCGATGTATTCTACTGTCCCAGAGACTTGTCACAGATTCTCCTAGTTGGTATTGGAGCTGAAGCAAAGGGAAGACGTCTTGGCAACAATTCTTTTTTGAAATTCACCGCCCTACGTAAGCTTACGATGATTGACTCACCGAAGCTTATCAATAGAATCGAATTCGTTTTTAACACAAGTTCACCAGACTTGCAAGTGAACTGGCGCGGCAGCTTGCCAAGGGTGAATAGCAAATTCTCCAGCCTGTCATTCACAAATGTGGCCGCTTCAAATTGCAGCCTAGCTCTGATAATCAGCGGTGATTCGGCTGCAAAGCTTAGCTTGGATGCACCAGTCCGACTGAGCGGCCTGGACTTGACGAGACTTGGCCTAGCAGGCACCAAGATATTGCATGTGGGCGACTCGCCGTTTGCTAATTTTACTTTAAAAGACATTTCAGTGACTGAGGCTGGACTAAATGAGAACTTATTACCAAAGCTGTTGAACGCAATCTCGAGAATCAAGGAACCACGCCAGATAAAAACTCTATCACTGCAGTTTAACTACAAAAAGCGAGGCTTCCCATATAGGGAGTTCAACTCATTGTGCTCGGCGTTGCCTCTGCTGAGACGCCTGTCGCTCAGTCACTCATCGGTTCGGTTCACAAACCAAAGTGAAATTTTTGACTGCCCACAATTATTTGTACTTGCCCTTACTAACTGCCAACTGCAAGATAATGACCTTCCTGTGCAAGCTTTTGATCGTCTCATTCAGTTGAAAAACCTGCGCCTAATTAGTAACAAACTCACTGCCGTCCCGAAGGATGCGCTACGCAATTTAAGACAACTTACGTATCTGGACCTCAGTGGCAACAATCGTTTAGAATTGAAAAGTTCCTCTTTCCGTGGCATC
Source organism: Macrostomum cliftonense (assembly GCA_950096795.1). Classification (NCBI taxonomy): domain Eukaryota; kingdom Metazoa; phylum Platyhelminthes; family Macrostomidae; genus Macrostomum; species Macrostomum cliftonense. The sequence goes on along the minus strand of CATNEM010000284.1, from coordinate 642,684 downwards.
CTGCCCAGTCTTGAAACTTTGAGGCTCACCCAAACAGGCTACACGCAGCCTCTCACTGACGCCTTCGTTGAACAGACCAACTTGACTGAACTCTATCTCAACAAACTGAAACCGCTTGAGTCCACCCGCTGCCCATTCGGTCGGACTTGGTTTCGCAATTGCTCCAAGCTGAAGACTCTCAGCCTAGAGGGCAACACGTTCTTGAACAACGCCGAATGTCATGGCAATGACTTCTTCGATCCGCTGACTAGCATTGAAACCTTGGACATTGGAATGTGCAATTTCGGTCACCAATCGGATGGAACCGTCAAAGCTCTTCTGTCAAAGCTGTCAACACTGAAAACATTGGCTTAAAAATGATTCTCTAAGCAAAAGCTTCCTCAGAAGTTGGTATAACACATTAGTTCATGAATAAAAAACTGTCTGATGCAACTGATGCCGTCTTGAATTGAAAAAAATTCAGCTCTGGAACAATAAGATTTGTATTGAGAGTCAATACGAGCGTATATAGAAGATTATTGACGATTTCAGTTGGCAATGAGAGATAATCTAACACCTTGCCTCATGTCACTATCCTTTGTAGCTCGAAAGGATTTTAATGTCCGTGACTTAATTCGCATCTCATGGAGCAGCGCTCGATTACAATTGTTTTATTTCAAGCTTCATTAAATTCTGGCTAATGTCTCTAATTAATTGCATATTCATTCCAAATCCAATCTCTATTGACAGACCCAATGGACTTCGATCAGAGAATACTTCAACAGCGATTGAAGCCATTACGGTAAAATTCTAGAAACTCTAAAAAATGCTTCAGCTCAATACATGTGTTGCTGAAATATTAGTAATTTCCCATTTTCATATTCTCTAGTTAACTACGGCTAGTCGTTCTTGAGTTAGTTTTTATCATCTATTGAAAGACTAAATGCCTTTTCAACCACCAGAAAAAAATGTATGCTTAATTGCTTGAATTATGACGTATTTTTGCCACAGAATTCTGCGATAGTCTTCTTACTTGCTAAATGATAAAAAACTTCATGGCTTAGTATCAAGCCATCATTGATAAAAAAAGATTACAAGATACCCTCGTAGATAGATACTTGGAAGTTGATAAAGCGTTTACTCTAAAGTCAAAGGAGCACTCACACACAGACCAAACTTTTTGAAACCGATATTTTGGCCAAAACGTGACGTTCATCCGGTTATGAAGCTAATATAGATAGACGGATAGATAGATGAATTAATAGATTACAGAACTTAAAAATGCACTATTAGGTCGCAAAAAACAACGTCACAGGGTGCGCCTCAGCGCCTGGGTGCGAACAAAGGCTGCATCGACGACAGAAGCAGATTGCCTGCATTGGAGACCCGCTCGTAACTAATCCTAAAGGTGGCAGCAAGCCAGCGTGTTCCGCGTCGACTTTTTGCTCGAGCGAGTCCTTCAGTGTCCATGCCTCAGTGTTGTACAGGCGTCGATCACCACCCGAAACAACGCCACCCTCTGACTTTTCAGCAGGGCCTTCAACTACAGAACTGACCTTATCGGACGAAAGGCAGCCCAGGCAAGTCCTCGGGGGATGTCCGGAACCAGACTGTATCGAGGTAGACAAACTGTCATACGAAGTTCCATCGCCTTAGCTGAACCGGCGCACTCTTACCGGAAAGCATGCGATTCATCAACGCGAGATCGTCAAACTGACATGGGAAGGTTGTTTAAATGTTCAAGGTTAATTGCTTCGATGTAAAAGGAGAAAGTTTTCATGGCTGAGACTTTTAGTTGACGTGCAAAAGGCGGATTATTCTCTTGGTACAGGGCTTGGTACTAATGCATAATTTAGTAGATAAGATGCAAAAGAAGCCTGTCTGTCCCGAAAAATGGAGGGACGAATGACTCTTACTCTACTATCAAGGCAAGTAGTAAGAAAGAAAGCGCCTTTCGGAGTAATTCTAATCCAATTTATTGTGCATCTGGGTGTACGTTGTAATTCTTAAAATTTGATTCTTTCTCACCACCAGACCTCAAATAATTCGACTACACAACACGGACTAAATGAGACTTAAACATGCTTCTAAGTGCACACGATGTCAGCCCTCGTGGACTTTTATTATTAGTATTATTATTATTATTATTATCAATATTAGTATTATTATTCATTGGTTGACGATTTTAATTTTTTTTATGACGACATTTTTAAGCGGATTCGGAATTATTTGAGTGCAGGTTTTGTCAACGCGAGTCAGAGGATTAAAATTCGGTACGCATGTGCGCAATTTTTAAAATCGTCCCTCACCGCTTTGTTGTTGTCCTGAAAATCGAACAGAAAGTGCTATTCGTTTTCAGTGCATCCTTGACATAGTTAACAAAGTTTTTCGTTCTAGAAAATTGTAGGGACAGCATGTCTTAGGGTTTCACGGCTAGCTTTTGATCACTAAGAGATGGAAAGCAGCAAGTGTCTGCTCATCATATTTTGTGGGGTCAAGCTGCTCCCAAGTGGCACTTCCGTGCTGGCACGTCTTTGAACGTGTAATTAGTGTTGCGGCTTGGGATATTTTACTACTCTCGAGTTCCCGTACTTGTAAAATTCTGATCCTGCGTGAATACCTGATCGCCAACCGTTTAGGAAGTGAATCTTTGTGGGCTAAGATATGCATTTTCCTTGCCGACAATACAGTGGGGATAATTTTCCAAGTTCCAATCTCGCGTTTAAGTCTGCGAATTCGAAGCTTCCCACGACAAGCTGACATTGGTACTGGATTGCCCGACCCTTTCAAATACTGAAGTACGAGCTACAATTAAGTTGAGCACTCAAGATGGAGCATCTATTAATTTTGTACTATGCCAGCGTATTGGGCTATTGTTTTGAAGTCTTGCAAAAAATATTCTATAATTTTTAGTCCTAAATCCTATTAGATAGCATCAACTGCTCATTTCTAATCGTTAACATTGAGTCACTGAAATCTATAGTGAAATGACTAGAGCCCAGTACCACTTAAAGGTTCTTTTAGTTGAAAACAGTAGAAGGTCGCGAAAATGTATGGTTTGCTTTATTTAATTTATTCAGGACAAATAAAAAAAGAGTTTGGGAGGTAACACATACGAGTACTTATAGGCTCAGATAGTTGCAATAGTGCGTCAAACAAAATACCCATTTAAGAGCTGACTAACGGAGCCAAAAATTTGCATAGCAGTGCGAATTCAATATCAGGAGCAGACACGAAAAAATTATTGCAAGCAAACCAGTTTACAGCTGAGCTTTAAATATGAAGCTTCGCAACAGAAAGAAATACCAAAAAATGTATCAAGAAATAAAACAGATAACTTCTGGAAACGAAACATCATTCTTAAAGTGCCTCCTGCCTTTGAATCTTCATGCGTTTGAAATTTCAATAAACCTGAAACTCAAGCAGACTTTCAATTGACTCAAAAGACTGCTTGCACGGAGCACACTGCATCCATAATGGCTCTGCGGCTGTTGAAAATTTAAAAGCGGAGAGTATGGGGTGGGGACTGCTCATTAAAATTACAAAGCTAGAATATCAAATGAAAGAGAAAAAGTATAGGAATGAGCTTTATAGAAAAAAATGTTTTCCTCACTGGCTTTTATCTCTACAATCGCATATATTAAATTTGCTACAATGGATCTCCCTCTAGCCCCTGTCAATTGTTCACCTCGACAATGTTTTGCTAACGTACATGTAGTTTTCTGAGCAAGTAGCCCCCGCTGTCATTGGCCATTGTGCAAGTCTCTAATGTATTGTTCCTCCAAATCTACATCTGCCTGGCAACACGCTTTCCTACGCCCACGAGCTACCCTCATTTCAGCTTGCTCTAGGACGGAAAGTTAAATCATCATTGTCTGTTATTTTGGTTTCTATAGCAGCGAAAGACCTCAGACGCGTTTTTTTGGGTGCCTCGCTCTGAGAACTGTGTCCTTGGTGTTTTTCTGCCGTAGGAACCAAAGATAATGTACAGCTGATATTTGGAAAAAATACTTGCCATTTAACATTCATCGTTTTCAGTTCCGCGTAACGAAAGAGTCCATAAAACGTAAATTAAGTAAGCAAACAGATTTCATTTGCTTATTTAGCTAAAAATCTCTATTCGTAGCTTCGCTGAAAATTTTACGATGTCGCTGTTTTTTCCATATTTAAATTAATTTCACACTTATACTTTGAAAAAATTAATATTTTGTTCAAATAATTGATATGACTTTTTAGGATTTTCTGCACTATTTTACCGATTCGATTTCAATAAAATTGTAAAGCTTTAGGCAATTTTAAATTCCCACAACTTAAGCGCGTGCTCCCCTCCGAAGTTGTTGGCAAAGCTACTCGGGATGCTGGAGTACTGAAACATCGAGCAGTTGCGGTCGCCCTCCGAGAACACAAAGTAGCGACAGAAAGCATTGTCGCGACACAGAATGGCGCACACGATAAAGTAATTGGCGGTCTGGGTGGCCACGTACGGCTGAGTAGCTGATGGCGAAACGAAGCTGGGTCGCGTTTCCTGAACGAAGCCAGCCGTGTCGGCGCCCTCGTGTACAACTGAAATCGATCGGGCACTCACTTTGATTGACTGCCTGCACAATGACTGACATGCTACAGCTGACTCACCAGCAAGAATGTCGATCTCGCACAGGTGAAAGGAAAAGTCAGAGAGTCCCGTGACGTTTTTGTAGATTGCGAAGTACCTTCCAGGCACCGGCTCCAGACAGGTGAGGTTGATGGGGTTTCCGTCGACCGTGGGAGTCCCGCCATAGAAGGCGCACAGGTTGAACAGGTCCTTGTTGAAGGTTGTCCACACAGAGGGGTTCGATGAGACAACTGCCGTGTAAGTTGGGTTTTGAAAATTCCTTTCATACTTTGTGTACTGCATGTAGTAATAGCATTTAAATATCGTCAGTAAAGTTACTAACCAACGCTAAGTTGAGAAGCTCTGTTAGGTACTGAATTATGGACACTATATCGGTTCCACAACACGGCACCAATAACAACATAGACTTGCTGCATGTCCACCATCCACCAGGGTAGATTATCGTTTGGTTCGGTGTGAAAGCATTGAGTGCCGGAAATCAAAGTCCCGTTTGTATTGCCATCGTTGCCCAGCCATGGGGTGTAGTTACCTAAACTCGATGACATTTTAGCGGTAAGATTCTTCGGTACAAAGATAGTCCTCGCGCCAATCGCTGAAAGTTCGATCGTTGTAAGAATAGCGTCAAGTTTAGACTTTTTAACTACTGAAGACTACCAGAAATTTCTGGAATTACTCACCCGTGGCAGTCAGCATTGCTAGTAAAGCACCCACGAAAATTGTGTGCAGTTTGGAGCCAAATTGTTTCATTGTTGCTGTTGTGTTGAGTTGTTACATGTATTTCCAAGATAATTCTTCTGCGCAGCTTATTTGAATTTTCGTACTACAAGTTGCTATCCAATGAGACTTCAGAGCCAGATGAAGGACGCAGAACTCACCCCGCATGGCGAATAAACATTGACTTGTAAATTTCCCGGGTGATGAATGAAAAAAAATTACACTCCTCTGTTGATAGTACAGTTTAGGATTGACTGACGGCTTACGGTGCCGGCCTTAAGGCACTGGTTACACTAAAAATAATTCATTTGAACTCCAGAAAAAAATGACAGATTCTTTCCCTAGTATTTGACTTCAGTCTTGCATCTTATTTTTTTCTTGACTTAAGATGCAGTTGAGAGACGCCAGGTGCCAGACTGACTGACTATTACAATTTAGCTCTCAGCCAAAATTGCACCCCACCTATTTAGAGTGGCGAAGAATGAACCTCTTAAAGGTTCATGCCGTATCCTAAAAATTGGTATAAGTACTTACTAAGATGCTAATCTCATTATTCGTTTTTATCGTTTAGGGTAGATTTTGAGCAGCTGATCGCCACGGTCATGACGATGTACCGTGGGACGACTGTTGCAGTTTTGACACCGGACGGCCTGTCGCACTTCTTTAAGACATCTTACGTGGTACTCCAAGGAGATACGCTGGCGCCGTTCCTGTTTATTCTGGTTCTTGATTGGGTGCTAAGGACTGCTCTGCCTACCAACAACGACGGCTTTCTGCTGCGGCGGCGCATAGGTCGACGTCAACCGGAGAGGCGGCTCAGCGTGCTTGGCTACGCCGACGATATCGCCCTGTTTTCCTCGACCGTCGAGGGCGCTCAGCGGCAGCTGGACAGGCTGGTTGCCGTTGCAGCGAGTGTCGGCCTGGTAGTCAACGCGCAGAAGATCGTCGTGCTCTGCGTGCCGAGCAACATCCAGGCAGCAATTTCCTGCCGATCGATGTTTCATCGATTGAAACATCGCACGCTGGCCTGCTGCGCGCCGCCTTCAACATCAGCTACGAGTGGGTCTCCGCGCCGGCCTGGACCGTCCAAGTGAACTGTTGCGCCGTCGGCGACTCCAGCAGGCAGGTCATGCCATCCGCGCCGAGTCGTACTGCCCAGAGCTGGTGCAGGAGGTGCTGCTGCTTACCCTGCAGGGGTCCTACCGGCGAGGACAAGAGTGCAGAACTCGGCGTTTCGTCGATTGCCTGCTGGATGACACCGGCGCCCCAGACTCTGCCGTCGCTGCGGCCTTCGTCCGCGCCCAAGCCTTGAGGCGCGCCCCGTGACGCTGCTACGATGCTAATATTTTTTTCAGCGTACTATGCTGCTGTTGTTGTTATTACTGTAATCCAACATGTCAGGACGGCTGTCTTCAGTCAGATGTCAGTGTCGGTGTCAGATGGTAGAAAAGCAGCGTCACAGGGCGTGCCTCAGGGCGTAAACGTAAACGAAGGCCCGAACGAATCGGGGCGGCGACGGCGTCAGCCAGCAGAAAATCGATGAAACATCGATTTCGGGCTTGTCATCGCTGGTAAGGCGCCTGCAGCGTAAGCAGCAGCACCTCCTGCAGCGGCTCTGGGCAGTACGACTCGGCGCGGATGGCATGACCTGCCAGCTGGAGTTACAGACTTGAGTTCGCTTGGACGTTCCAGGCCGGCGCGGCGATAGAGGGCCGCTTGTAGCTTGTAGCCGAACTTGAAGGCCAGTGTGCGTTGCTCGAACGAGTCCGTTAGCGTCCAGGTCTCGGCGTTGTACAGCAGGACGGTCTCGATCAACACCCGAAACAACGCCGCCCTCTTCCATCCAGGTATCATCGATAGCACCGCCAAGGCGCAGAATTTTACTAAGCAAAGTGCAACTGCAACTATAGCCAACGGGCTGGTATCCGATAGAAGGCGCCGGTGTTGCAAGCGGTGGAGCATTACGAGCTAAAACTTGCCCTGATTTTTTGCAGTAAGACAAATGATGTTTACAATTTGCTTATCAAAGCTTCATCAAAGTTTATCAAAGCTTTATGCCGCTGCTGGACGTAGAAAACTGATAAGAAGGGCGAGTTGCTCAATTCAGAGGTAAGTTGATAAGTGTACATTCTTTGAATCTGATCTGATGTGGCCTGAGTCGCAGGATTTTTTTAATAAATCCCCCATGAAAGGCTTGATTATTTTATCCAACTATAATATTCGAAAATTCGGATTGGGCATTTGTCTGCATCATGAAATGCAAAAGTTTCCCGTAAATACTTTTTTCTATTGCCTAATTTACAGTAGGCAAACTAAAACTCCCCTCTTCCCTACGGCTCAAAAATTTTCAGGCCTAATTTACTCAGTAAATCGTATTGCGCACAAGTGCTCTAGATTTAGTTCAGTAATAATTGGAGTCTGTTTATTGGTACACTATTGGTATTGCAGCTTAACGATGACGTTTGCAATGAATTAAAAACCAATAAGAAATCACCAAGTAGCAGAATAAGAGTGTCGTATCGTAGACAATAAACTAAGTCTTAGGCTAGTCTTGTAAGCCTGTCAATCACTTGAGGAAAGTATATATATATTAGCATCTCGGCCGCTCCCGAGTAATCGCTCTCATAGTCGGGAGGGCCTGTACCAACGGTTGGGACATAAACATAAAATCATGGAGGCTGCAACGAAGAAGGGCTATGTCAAAGACTAAATAATTGCAATTGTTAAAGGAACGCAAAGTACTTTTGGAGGATGGAAATCCGACAGGCTCGGGCGGCAAAGTAAGAACAGTTGGGAGATTGAACATGTGAAAGCGGCTGTTAACAGTTTAGTTTGGCATGGCAAATTAGACAGACTAGACAACAAAACAGCGAATATAGTGCGGTGAATTATAATTGTTCTATGGTCTCATTTGTTAATTATAACTCAAAACAGTCAGGCATCAAAGATGCCGTCACGGATCTTCTGACGACGGAGGGCGCGGCAGTCGCGTGCAGAAGGTTGGATGGCTGCCTGAGTCAGACGATCGGACAGCAGATGACCGCCGGGTTGGTCGGTAGACGGCTCGGCGGCCTGGCCGGCGGCAGCAGTAGGGGTGGTGACGACAGGCGGACCGTCAGACGGGCGAGCGGATGTTTCAGCCGAGGCGTCAGCGTGTTGGTCAGCAGCAACATCAGTCTCGAGGAGGACGAGGTGTCCGACCGAGCGGCGGATCTCATGACCAGATGCGGTGCGGAGCGTCACGTAGCGGACAACGCCGGTGGGGTCCGGATGGAGATGAAGTATCCGACACAGTTTCCAGGTAGCCCGGGGCGTCGGCTCGGCGAGCAGGCAGGCCTGTCCGGGCTGGAAAACACCGGGATGATGTGACTGCGATCTGCTGCGGCCGCGTTCCTGCAGATGAACGGAGCGTAGGTGACCGAGGTACTCGCGGTTCCACCGGTTCCAGAACTCGTTTAGGATGGTTTCACGGCGATTGTGAAGTGCCCAGAGTCGATCGACGGTGGAGGAGCCAGCTGGCAGGAGAGTGTTGTCGCTGACCGGAAGCATGAGGTGGGGACCGACGCCGAGGAGGTGGGCTGGAGTTAGAGGTGACGGATCTTTTGGATCGTTGGAAACGGTGGTCAGTGGCCGGCAGTTGATGATGGCTTCGATTTTGATGAGAAGGGTGTGGAGCTCCTCATCGGAGATGCGTTTGTGCCAAAGGGCAGGACGGAGGCTGGACTTGGTCAGGGCGACGAGGCGCTCGACTGCTCCTTGATGCCAGGGGGCGCGGACTGGGGCGAATTTGAAAGCGAGCGGTCGCTGGGCCGCCAGTGGCACAAGATCGCTGTGGAGTTTTCTTTGAAATGCGGTGGCGAGGTGACTCTCCAGAAACTCTCCAGCGGCTTGGAAAGCAGTAGCCTGATCTAAACAGACGGTGCATTTTGTGAGGCCGCGACGGCTCCAGAAGCGCTCGAAGGCATGGATGACTGCGGCAGCGGAATAGTCGTATAGAACCTCGATGTGAAGGGCGCGTGTCGTGCAGCAGGTAATGAGCAGGGCCCAGCGCTTGGTGGAGATTCTGGACCTGTGATCGTATGTAAAGATTGGTCCGAGCTGGTCGACGAGCACTGAAGCGAATGGACCGGCTGCAACGTCGAGGCGCTCCTTGGGCAGTGGGCCGTGCAAAGAAGTGGGTGAGGCGAGCCTTGTGCTACGCGGCACTGGGCACAGTGAGCGATTGCGTTGCGGACGGTGCGAAGGCCTTTAGGGATCCAGTATTTTTCGCGTAGCATCGCGAGGACGGTTGAGGAGCCGGCGTGGCAGCTTTCTCTGTGGACAAGTAGGGCTAGTAGCCGAGTTAGACGGTGGTTAGGCGGTAGCAATAGCGGGTACTTGGCATCGTCGTCCATGGTAGCGTTGGCAAAGCGACTGCCAAGGCGCAGAAGACCATTAGATAGGTAAAGGTCCAGCTGTGTGATGATTTTTTCGGACTTAAGTCGGCCAGACTCTATAGCGCGGATGGCGGTGCCGTAACAGTCGGCTTGAGCTGTCCGGATCCAAAGTAGGAGGGCGGCCTGACGTTCAGTGTGCGACGGTGGGAAGTCCTTCGGGTATGGGCGACGTTGCAAGAAGGCCTTGAGGCGTAGTAGGTAGCAGGTGATGCCCAGGATTCGCTCGAGTCGGTTGGAGCGATCGAGGCTCAGGTGGCCTGGTGTGGCATGCGACTTAGTGTAGCAACGGCGACAGCTGCGGCAGCGGACTTTGTGTGGACACATATCAGAAGGCTGGGATCTGATTTAGAGGCTGTCCAGGTTGGCCAGTCCAGGAACGCCTGCGCTAGGAAGTTGGGGCCGTCGAAGAAATTGGATTTCAGAAGTTGAGCGAGACTGAGTCGCTTCGTACAGTAGTCGGCTGGATTCTCGGCGGTGGGTACATAGCGATAATCGCGGGTGACGTTGGCTTCGAGGATTTGTTGAATGCGACGTGACTCGTAGTCGCGGATTTGTGTACCATTTGCGAGCCAGTGCAGGAAGATTTGGCTGTCGAGGAAATGGGTGACTCCGTCAACCTTCAGGTGGTCTCGTAGAGTTTCGAGGATGGCTGAGGTGGCTCGGGTAGCGATGAGGGCGGCCCACAGCTCAAGACGTGGGACGGTGACAAGGAGCCCCTTCTTGGCAATGGGGGCGAGGCGGGCCTTGGCGAAGATTAGACGGCAGGAGATGCTAGTACCGAGACTTTGCCAGATGTAGATAGCGAAGCCGTAGGCGCCAGGGGAGCCGTCTGAGAAGATAATGAGGCGAACAGGTTGATTGGCGTCTTGAATAGCGAAGCGAGGGATAGTAATCTCATCGAGGCGAAGAAGGTCGGGTAGGAGCTTGGACCAGGCGTCACGGATCTCCGGCTTGGCGACCTCATCCCACGAGGTAGAGGCTAGGAAGGCCCGGCGGTACAGGAGGCGGCCAGCGAGGATGAGTGGAGCAGCGTAGCCGACCGGATCATAAGGGGTGTAGACGCCTCGACAGAGAGTTCGGTGAGTCAGTTCTTCAGGACGCGGCAGGTTGGGCTTCTTGAGTGAGATGACATCGTCTATTGTGTCCCAGTGTAGTCCCAGGAGGCCAACTGGATTGCTGGTGATGCGGTCCTCGTTAGGAAGGGTGCTCAGGCAGTTAGGTAGGTTACTTGCAAACTCACGTAGATGGAAACAGGCTCGGCTGAAAAGATCGCGGAGACCGGGCACTAAGCGAATGGCGTCGTCCTCGGCGTCAGTGCCTATGATAAGGTTGTCAACGGAGAGACCGTCGATGATGCGCTGGATCTCGAAACGTGTGAGGGTTGAATCCTCAGAATTGAGAGCGTCCTGGCAGATCTTGTGGAGGACCGCGAGCAGGATCCAAGGGCTAGGAGAGGCGCCCATGACGATGCGGGTGAAGCGCCAGATTTCAAAGTTGCCCGGTTCGAGCGGTTTGCTGATGTCCGTCGGGAGGATGATGCGGAGGGCGTCGCGATGTGGCGCGTTGACGCCAATCTGGTAGAAGGCTGCCTTGAGATCGGATGAGATGGCGAAACGATGGAGCCGGTGTACGATGAGAATCTGTAGCAAGGAGTTCAGCAGGTTAGGTCCAGGCTCGAGGAAGTCGTTGAGTGTAGCACCGGCAAGGGAGGTCTTGGCAGAGGCGTCGACGACAGGGCGTATCCTTGTCGTGCTCGAACTCTCCTTGATGACCGGGAGGTGGGGTAAGATATGGATTACCGGACCGGTTGCTTGGTTGGGGTCGACTCGTTCTAGAACCCCTTCATCTTTTCGCTTCTCGAACTCAGCGTAATAGGTCTGACGCTCAGGGAGGGTCAGACGGCGGTGAGTAGCTTGTGCGCGACCTAGGGCCTGGCCGAAGTTGGACGGTAGAATAGAAGCGCCATCTTTGAACGGCAAGTCGACGGAGATGCGGCCATCAGGGTCGCGAGTGATGGAAGCGAGAAGTCGCTGAGTTAGTTCGTCGTCCTTCTTGCGAGGTGGTCCAGCGTCTTTTGCGATGCCGAGTATGTCGAGGTCTGTCATACGTTCGAGGAGACTCTCGAGACGTGGACTATCGTTGTCGACGTTGAGGTACGTATTGGCTACCAGGACCTGGGAGGCCTGAGAAGCGCCCAGGAAGCCGTTGATGCTTCGGGTACCGGGATCGTTGAGAGAGCCGCTGAGGATCGCGCCGAAGGGCGTCAGGTAGGCCGTCAGAGTCGGTCGGAGGGCGAGGGCCGGTACGGCAGGGCCGATGAGCAGCTGATTTACGTCGCCACCAAGTATGAGGTCGAGGGTGGCGTCCGCGTCACGGTCGGGTGGAAGATTGCAGATGCCGCTGCGAAAACTTTCGAGGGTGTTAAGAACATCCTTGGGCAGCTTGACGGCAGGAATGTGGATCGGGGCCGCCAGATGATCGGAGGCGAGAGCTGTGATTGGCCAGCGGCGGCCGTCCGGCGCCTGGAGGTCGAAGCTGACGAGATCCGCTGTGATCTGCCGCCTGGATTCTGCATGGAAGGTAGAGGTGGCTAAGGTAAGCTTCTTAGTGGCCTTGAGACCAAGTTTACGAGCGACTCCGCCGTCGAGATGGGAGTAGGAGCAGCCGGAGTCGAGAAGAATGTTGCAGTCAACTGAGCGGCCATCTTTGGGGTTGACGGCTTTCGCTTGGAAGGTGGCCATGATGGTCGGAGCGAGGCCCCCATCTGCTGCGGCAGAGACCAGGGAGTTAGCTGTCTCTTTGGAGTCGGTACTCTCAGCTACGTTGACGTGGGCGTTTACACGATTCTTGGGCGATTGATGGCTGGAGCGGGCGCTGTCAAACTTGGCTCCGTGTAGCGAAGTGTGGTGCGGGGCGTCGCACTCGCGGCAGCGTCGATTGTCGCGGCAGTCACGAGTGTGATGTCGATTTAGGCAGTTGCGGCAGAGGTTCTTTTCACGGACGATCTTGAGCCGATCATCAGGATTGCAGACGTTGTTGCAGGACGAGGTGACGTGGTCGGAGCCCTGGCAGTAGAGGCAGGGGCGGGTGAGCTTGCACGGTCGCTGGTTGATGGCAGGCGTGAAGGACACAGAGGAGCGAGGCGTGAAGTCAGGTCGAGACGTGGGGCCTGCGCGAGGAGCGGCTGGCGGGCGTCGATCTCCCGAGTAGCGAGCCGTGCGCGGCCGGGAGTTAATCGTGCTTAAGAGGGCAGCGGAAGCGAAGGGCGCGGTCGGTGAAGTCGTGGAAGCGGCCCTGAGAGTTTTAAGCTTGCAGTCCAAGTGGCCCTGTAGCTGGTCCATGGTAGGCATGAGAGGCTGGGCGTTGGCGGCTCTGAGATTGCGGATTTCGTTCTGGAGTTCAATCGGTAGGCGGCTCCAGGGGCTGTAGAAGTGGCTGTCGAGGGTGCAGGGAAGCTCACCGAGGCGTTCGCGGCGAGCTGTTGCATTAGCTGCTGGTTCTGCTGCATCATCGCAGTCATGGAGGCGAGGAGAGCGTTGATGTCGATGGCGGATGAAGCAGATAACGTGGCGTTCGGCGCTGTAGTTGAAGCGTTGAGATGAGGAGCCATCGATGGAGCGGCTGAGGTAGCTGACAGAGGGTCACCGAGTGCAGCAGGTAGTTGTACGGTGGCAGAGGCTGAAGCGGAAGCGTCTGAAGCGACTTGGGCGGATGCAGCGGGGACATCTCCATCGTGTTGTCCAGTATTCTGCTGGGTTGGATCGTCTGTTGAGTTCCTTCTTGATCGTGTGATGACCATGACGCTCTGCTACCAATTTGTCGGATCGTGGACAATAAACTAAGTCTGAGGCTAGTCTTGTAAGCCTGTCAATCACTTGAGGAAAGTATATATATATTAGCATCTCGGCCGCTCCCGAGTAATCGCTCTCATAGTCGGGAGGGCCTGTACCAACGGTTGGGACATAAACATAAAATCATGGAGGCTGCAACGAAGAAGGGCTATGTCAAAGACTAAATAATTGCAATTGTTAAAGGAACGCAAAGTACTTTTGGAGGATGGAAATCCGACAAAGAGTTTGATTGCATTACTTATGGGATCTGCAGTTCGGTTGGACCATAAAAAACCATGCATAAAGGCCTATTACTCGCGCAGCGGATTTTTTCTTAGAAACAACTTCTTAGTTTTCTCTGAACAACAAGGATGAAGTTGCATTCGGCCAATTTGACACTAACTACAATTTTTTGGGTGCTTTACTGGCGGTGATGTCTGGTATTGGTGAGTTATTGCAAATGAGTCAAATTGCTATTCTTGAGTGCTAAACTAATTTTTTCTAGATAAGTATCTATCCAACCTTCAGCTAGCGGAGAAAAGTCTATTTTTGTACCAAAGAATCTTGCCACAAAAATGTCGTCAAGTCTTTGGTCATACTCCCCATGGCTGGGCAACGATGGCAATACAAACGGGGAATGGATTTCTGGCACTCAATGCTTTCACACCGAACCAAACGATAATCTACCCTATTGGATGGTGGACATGCAGCAAGTCTATTTTGTTATTGATGCCGTGTTGTGGAACCGACAAAGTATCCATAATTTAATACCTAACAGAGCTTCGCAACTTAGCGTTGGTTAGTAAATTTATTGTCGATATTTAAATGCAAATATTTCATACAGATGGAAATTAATTCTTAAAACCAAACTTACACGGCAGTTGTCTCATCGAACCCCTCTGTGTGGACAACCTTCAACAAGGACCTGTTCAACCTGTGCGCCTTCTATGGCGGGACTCCCACGGTCGACGGAAACCCCATCAACCTCACTTGATCTAAGGCTGACCCAGCCGCAGTTCGTTTCAAACAAGACTATTAGCACAGTATCGTACATACAACGGAGCAAGCGCTTTCACTCTTTAAAGGGTTAAACTAAGCATGGATTCTGGCTTTGACTGTGGCTTTTTAGTTGTTGGCACCAACTTCTTGGGACCAGCGTTACTGAGTCAGTGAAGCCGGCAAAAATGCACAGCCTACCTGTTTTAGTAGGAAATACGTTAAACAATGGGTAGCGATTGGTTTTAGCTAAAGCTTGTAGTTTTTGCATTAGCCAAGTTCAGAAAAATGCCGTTGGACAATAATCTTTAAACATTATAAAAAATAGACAACCTGGTATGCAGAAAAAAAGATAGAAATTTAGTTAACGCTTTAGAGATTGCCGGACGTCTCTCTGGATTGAGGGCACCTGAGTTTCCAAAAAACTACCGACTGACTGACTGACTGACTGACTGACTGACTGACTGACTGACTGACTGACTGACTGACTGACTGACTGACTGACTGACTGACTGACTGACTGACTGACTGGCTGACTGACTGACTGACTGACTGAATGTCTGACTGTCTGTCTGTCTGTCTGACTGTCTGTCTGTCTGTCTGTCTGTCTGTCTGTCTGTCTGTCTGTCTGTCTGTCTGTCTGTCTGTCTGTCTGTCTGTCTGTCTGTCTGTCTGTCTGTCTGTCTGTCTGTCTGTCTGTCTGTCTGTGTCTGTCTGTCTGTCTGTCTGTCTGTCTGTCTGTCTGTCTGTGTGTCTGTCTGTCTGTCTGTCTCTCTGTCTGTCTGTCTGTCTCTCTGTGTGTCTGTCTGTCTGTCTGTCTGTCTGTGTGTCTGTCTGTTCGTCTGTCTGTCTGTCTGTCTGTCCGTCAGTTTGCTATCTTCATCCCAACACACTCTAATGCTGCAGAACGCCCGGTGCGTCGATTCTACTTTGTCACCAGCGGCGGCGTCCTGCTGCCTGGCGAGCGACTGCACTTTCCGTTTATCTTCAAGTCCAACCAGCCCGGACTGTTCACGGAACGGTGGCGGTTAGAGACGACACCGTCGCTGCTGGGCGGAGCCGATTTGACTGTCGCTCTGCGCGGATTGGCTGTGGCAACGGATGTTAACTTTGAGGCCAGGGCTGAGCTGGAGAACAAGCTGACTCGTCGTAAAACCGTCAGGTGAAGTCATAATTGAATAAATTAAACCATTAGTTTACTCCTTCGTTATGTTCATTATTAAAGATGTCGATTCTTTGTCACGTCAATGAATAAAGATGTCGATGCTCTGTCATGTCGATGATTAAGGATGTCGATGCTTTGTCATGTCGATGATTAAGGATGTCGATGCTTTGTCACGTCAATGATTAAAGATGTCAATGCTTTGTCATGTCGATGATTAAGGATGTCGATGCTTTGTCACGTCAATGATTAAAGATGTCGATGCTTTGTCACGTCAATGATTAAAGATGTCGATGCTTTGTCACGTCAATGATTAAAGATGTCGATGCTTTGTCATGTCGATGCTCTGTGATTTCGATGCTTTGCCATGTCGATGATTAAGGATGTCGATGCTTTGTCACGTCAATTGTTAAAGATGTCGATGCTTTGCCATGTCGATGATTAAAGATGTGTGTAAACTATCTAAAAGTGCAATCGAACCTCTGCTAGGACTGTCGCAAACGGTTTCTGCTCTCTTAAGCGTCTTCAGGGGACCCCACCTAACCACTCGGCTGTCTTCCACCTCTAGCTAGCTTAACAAAACTACTACTTATGCTCACTTTCTGAGTCTTTACTGCAAGTTTGTAGCGCTTTGTACTAACTTTCTACTTGCAGTAGACTATCTCTTATAATGTGCTTTGTCGTGTGGATACTCTGTGATGTCGATGGTTTGTCATGTCGATGATTAAAGATGTCGATGGTTGGTGATGTCGATTATTAGAGATGTCGATGCTTTGCTATGTCAAAATTCTGTGATGTCGATGCTTAGTAATTCCGATGTTTAGTGTCGATACTTAACGATTCCGATGCTTAGTGATGTCGATGGTTGGTGATGTCGATGATTAAAGATGTCGATGGTTGGTGATGTCGATGATTAGAGATGTCGATGGTTGGTGATGTCGATGATTAAAGATGTCGATGGTTGGTGATGTCGATGATTAGAGATGTTGATGCTTTGCTATGTCAAAATTCTGTGATGTCGATGCTTAGTGATTCCGATGCTTAGTGATGTCGATACTTAGTGATGTCGATACTTAGTGATTCCGATGCTTAGTGATTCCGATGCTTAGTGATGTCGATACTTAGTGATGTCGATACTTAGTGATTCCGATGCTTAGTGATGTCGATACTTAGTGATGTCGATACTTAGTGATGTCGATACTTAGTGATTCCGATGCTTAGTGAAGTCGATGCTTAGTGATGTCGATGGTTGGTGATGTCGATGCTTGGTGATGTCGATACTTAGTGATTCCGATGCTTAGTGAAGTCGATGCTTAGTGATGTCGATGGTTGGTGATATCGATGGTTGGTGATGTCGATGTTTGGTGATGTCGATACCACGAAACGTTTACGTCAACGTGTGGTCAGTATTTTGTAAAGTTGGTGTTGTTAACTTTTACAGGCTCGTGGGTGACATCCTTGACGAACTCGTTGCGGGACTGCCGCTAAGTGAACGCCAAAAATCAGGCCAGTCTGATGACTCAATCGACGAGATTGAGGCTTTCATGCGGGCAAACTCGAGTATTCTGTCGGTTTGCCGACTTGGTCAGCGCTGGTGGCAGCCGGATGCCGCTTTGCTGACGCGATTGCGTCGTCTCCATGCTAGCGCAAGCTCGCATGGAGACGATACTAACTAGTACTATATACTAGTACTACTACTACTACTACTACTACTACTACTACTACTACTACTACTACTACTACTACTACTACTACTACTACTACTACTACTACTACTACTACTACTACTACTACTACTACTACTACTACTACTACTACTACTACTACTACTACTACTACTACTACTACTACTACTACTACTACTACTACTACTACTACTACTACTACTACTACTACTACTACTACTACTACTACTACTACTACTACTACTACTACTACTACTACTACTACTACTACTACTACTACTACTACTACTACTACTACTACTACTACTACTACTACTACTACTACTACTACTACTACTACTACTACTACTACTACTACTACTACTACTACTACTACTACTACTACTACTACTACTACTACTACTACTACTACTACTACTACTACTACTACTACTACTACTACTACTACTACTACTACTACTACTACTACTACTACTACTACTACTACTACTACTACTACTACTACTACTACTACTACTACTACTACTACTACTACTACTACTACTACTACTACTACTACTACTACTACTACTACTACTACTACTACTACTACTACTACTACTACTACTACTACTACTACTACTACTACTACTACTACTACTACTACTACTACTACTACTACTACTACTACTACTACTACTACTACTACTACTACTACTACTACTACTACTACTACTACTACTACTACTACTACTACTACTACTACTACTACTACTACTACTACTACTACTACTACTACTACTACTACTACTACTACTACTACTACTACTACTACTACTACTACTACTACTACTACTACTACTACTACTACTACTACTACTACTACTACTACTACTACTACTACTACTACTACTACTACTACTACTACTACTACTACTACTACTACTACTACTACTACTACTACTACTACTACTACTACTACTACTACTACTACTACTACTACTACTACTACTACTACTACTACTACTACTACTACTACTACTACTACTACTACTACTACTACTACTACTACTACTACTACTACTACTACTACTACTACTACTACTACTACTACTACTACTACTACTACTACTACTACTACTACTACTACTACTACTACTACTACTACTACTACTACTACTACTACTACTACTACTACTACTACTACTACTACTACTACTACTACTACTACTACTACTACTACTACTACTACTACTACTACTACTACTACTACTACTACTACTACTACTACTACTACTACTACTACTACTACTACTACTACTACTACTACTACTACTACTACTACTACTACTACTACTACTACTACTACTACTACTACTACTACTACTACTACTACTACTACTACTACTACTACTACTACTACTACTACTACTACTACTACTACTACTACTACTACTACTACTACTACTACTACTACTACTACTACTACTACTACTACTACTACTACTACTACTACTACTACTACTACTACTACTACTACTACTACTACTACTACTACTACTACTACTACTACTACTACTACTACTACTTAGGCGGGGGGTCCAAGCTAAATCTGCAGGAGGGCTGCAGGTACTTTGACGCTTAAAGCGACAACGTCCCACAACCAGCGACTGGGCATGACTGTCCATTGCGCTGACTCCTGAAGCGCGTTCAGTCACACTAAATATGGTATACAGGCATAGACACAGACACAGGCGGGCACCCAGTCACGCACCCATATGTGTACCAGCGGTGGTTCCAGGAATGTACACTCTCTATGCCTTGGGGGGTTGCCCTCATAGAATAGACGTAAATTGCACAACTGGCTCATAGCCCAACCAATTCGTGCACGAGGCCCCAAATTAATGTGACCGTGCACACGAAACCGCGCTAGGGAAAGTAGCCAACCTTTCAACACAGGGTCGCACCTGGACCAGTGGCACACAAGGCAGACGCGCTAGACCACCGAGCCACTCGCCCCCCCCCTTAAGGCGTGGGGTCGGTTCGTTTTCTTTTAGCTCATTTTATCGCGAGTGCACGCATATATACCAATTATCGTGCAAAGAGAATAGTATGCGAATGGTACATGACTTCGCAATAAATTGTTGGTAAAATAATCGACTCATATTCCGCAAACAATTTACCCATCAATTAATTTCTGAAACTTAATATTCGTTATAATAATTATTTAAGTGTACGAAGTGGGCCCGAAAATTCCACTTCAATGATTTTGAAAAAAAAACCTGTAAGGTAGAGGAGACCGGTTACATTTGCAGTTCCGATGCTTTTGAAATCGCTAAATGACACAGATATTCAGGCGCTGTGAGGTGAAAGAGAAAATTTTGGACCAGATTTTTCGTGAAAACACCCGTAATGCACACATAAATTGCGGATTTGAAGCAATTCAAGCCTAAGTAGTCGTTCGAAGTCGAAATCATAAGAAAAACAGTGGAATGATGGCGTGCCGAGTGGTGAGCGTTCTTTTTTAGATTTGCTGGTTGCTCTAATTATTAAATTTTTTACTCCTTCAATTCATGTGGGATACGTCATTAATGCTTAATTTTCATATTTCATTCCAAAGAACGTTATTCTAGCTGCTTTGAGTTATTATCACTCGCTGTAACAATAGTTTACGCTCGTACTATAGTCTAAGTTTTTCCATGCAAAATTCTGTGGTTTTGTTCGATGCAATGGCCCAAAAGGGCAGGGTCCGGTAGCCTACTTGCATTATACTGGCTTCTGATTGAATTCTTTATTAAAATGTCACAGGATATACTTACACTTCTAAGTAGATAAATGTATTAATATACATTTATAGTGTACATTTATACAATATTGTATAAATGTACATGCTTAAACATGCCAATTTACACATTCATGAGCAAAACTTGAAATGTACCGAGTGCAAACTGCAGTGAATAAAATGTCGGCCGGCAAACTGCCCGCAGGCAAAATTCGTAGACCCCTTGAAAGTTTAGCCATTGCTATAAGTTTCTATATGCATTCTAAACGAGCTGAAATGGAAGGAAAAGGCAACATAGTCACATCGGTTCAAACAGTAGCTATATTCAATATATTATGCCTACATAATTTCGAAATCAATGCTACTTTTAGCTACGCTACCGACAATTCGAATTTGCAGAGCTAGTGTTAGCGATAAATATAATCAATACATTTTAACTTCGTTCTGCCTCGATATTTAAGCGCACAGTTGTGTGTATAAATTCCAGTGTTCGCACCAATTCAACTAAACTAAATTACATTTTTATCGTCTCAAGAAGCTAAAAAAATGCGCCACCTGATTTTCCTGTTGCTGTGCTATGCAGCCTGTGCCGAAAGTGCCTTGCTGCAGCCTTGCAGCTTTCCGGAGCAATGCAGATGCTCGCTTTTCCGAAAAGACGTCAGTTACCTGAGCTGCAGTGCGATGGAGAACTGTTTGCACCAGGTTGGTATGGACGCCATCGCGGACTCCATCAAGCCTGAGTGTCCGATACTCATGTTTAGCATCTCTTGCTCAAAAAGTGCACAACAAGCCATTGAGGTCAGACCGAGTTTGTTCAAAAACATTCGTTGGCAAAAACTGCGCCGGCTGACTTTTGGTCACTGCAACTTTGTGTTCAAGCAGAACCATCTGCTGAAATATCTGCCCATGCTGACTAACCTTGAGATGCAGTTCTCCAAGGTCACTGCGGATCTTGGTAGATTATCGGAGATCATGTGCTGCTCAACAAACTTATCGACTCTCTATTTCAAAGGTGTTTCAACGGGATCAAAAAGCAAAAAGTTTGGTTCGAATTCCTTTATCGGATTCCAGTCGCTTAGCAAGCTGGTGATTAATTACTCACCCAAACTACTTCACACAATTGCCTACCGGTTTAACACGAGCTCTCCAAGCCTTAAGTTCGAAATTTACGGTAACTTGCCCCCTGGCAACCCGAACTTCTCCAGCCTAGTTTTAACGAATGCTTTCCAACGATCTGCTCTCCAGTTGGGTCTGCACGACAATTGGCAACAGTTCGAGCTTGACTCACCGGGTACGACTTCTGGGTTCACGCTGACGCATTTGACCCTCAATGGCTACCCAAAGTTGAACATTTGGAAGTCACCATTCAGTGCGTTCAAGCTGAAAACTGTGCAGATTTCTCGATCGGAGTTTGATGAAGCGAAGCTGTCAAAGCTTCTGAATGCTCTTACACTGGTCAAGGATCCGCTGCTATTCAACTCATTGGTGATTGAGTTCTCTCTGAAACGGCCCGGGTTTCCAATCCAAGATTTCAATAAGCTGTGTGAAAGGTTACCCCGGCTTAGGTCCGTATCCATCACTAAATCTACCATTAGCTTTTCTGAGACTCAGTCAGACGTGTTCTTGTGTCCTCAGCTTCGACACCTGTCAATCACAGCGTGCAACCTGAAGCGTTTGCCTTCGAATGCCCTATCTGGCTTGCCGAGTCTCACGGCTCTAATTCTGTCGAGCAGCGGCCTGTTCGAGTTTCCCAAAGAGGCACTTCGCAACACGCCGAAGCTGGTGAAGCTTCGCTTGGACAAAAACAATAAGATGGACATCCGAGCTGATTCCCTTCGGGGAATTGTGCCCAACTTGCAACACCTGGACTTGTCTAATGCCAACGTCGCCGAGACGCTCTCTGACGCGTTCATCGACCAGAAGAACCTGGCGGAACTGTTCTTGAATAACCTCTCTGTGCGACGAAGGTGCCTTACCAAAAAGACTTGGTTTCGGGGATGCGACAAGCTGATACGTCTTGACTTGTCGAATAGTCCAGTATTCTCAAGGTCGCTGTGTCATACCTATGGGTTTTTAGCACCCCTTCGAAGCCTCAAGATCCTAGACTTGGCCAAGTGTAACGTTGGCAGACAAATTGATGGAGTTCTAAAAACTCTTTTCAGCAACCTTAATTCTTTGACGGATCTAGGATTGTCGCAAAATCAAATAGCGAAAGTGGAGTACCTTTTTAGTGTACGAATTCCTAACCTGACGAGATTGTATCTAAATGACAACCCGTTCTCCGAGTTCTCAACTGACCTGCTGTTTAAAAAGATGCCCAACCTGAAAGAGCTCAGACTAGCATCCACGCCCATCGTAAAAGTGGATCCAGCAGCCTTCAACAGGATCCCGGGTCTCAGGGTTCAACTTGGTGGCAACCAGTTCGACTGCTCATGCGATCTGATGCCGTTTACCGACTGGATAAGGCAGCAATATCCGCAGTACTTGATCGAGTCTCGCGGTGACTGGCTGTCGAACGCCATGTGCTACAAGATGCTCAATGGCTCCGAGCTGTCTAGTAACAAAGTGAGACTCTTGGACTTTAACCTGTCGTGGTGGGACTGCTACAGCAGACGCCTGATTGTGGGTTTGTCATCTTCAATCGGGGGTCTACTGATTGCCTTCGCGATGATCAGCTTGGTATCCAAATATCGTTGGAAGCTGCGGTACACGCTACTCGCATTTTTCATCCGGCACGGGCTTGTGAAACGAAAGTCGCCAAGCCAGTGGATGTATGAGTGAGTTCAACTTACAAAATAAAGATATTAAAGTATAATTGTACAACGATACTTCGTATTTCCAGCGCCTGCTTCATCTACGACGAGACGGACAGCTCGGTGTCCGAGTGGGTCGAGGCGCTCGTCCTCAAGCTCGAGACGGACCTGCAGCTCCGCCTGTACGAGGCCGAGAGAGACGCGCCCGCCGGCTCTAACATCCTGGACGAGGCGGCTTCGGCCATCGACAAGAGCCGACACGCCGTGCTGGTGCTGAGCCGGGGCTTCCTGGAGAACAAGCTCAACCTGTACAGCGCCCAGTGGAGCAGCGAGTCGGTGCTGATGCGGCGCCAGTCTCTGGCCGTGTTGGTCATGAGGGACAGACTGAGCGAGTCCGAGCTGCGACATCCGGGATGCAAGGTGCTGCATCGGCTGTACCGAATGTGCAAGCGGAACCGGATTGTAGACTGCAGCGGGTGCGGGGTCGGCGGCAACTCGGCGAACCGGCTGGGGCTGCTGCTGTACGACGGTCGGGCTGGACGAGGCGAGAAGCGCAGTGGTGGAAGACTCGGAGACTGAGCCACTTCTGTTAACGGATTGAAGTGCATTGTGTCTTCGCCGATACCTGTTTGAGGGGACTTTGCTAACGAAAAACATATACAGCTATTTATATTATTCAAGGCACTGCATGTATACAGCCATTGCTTGAATAATATGTTAAGCCGTTTTGTATACTTTGTTTATTATTTTTTCTGCAGTTGCGTAAATATTATTCTCTCTTAGTTTTTTTTCATACTCGAAAGTTTTTTTATTAATCGTTGTTTTGGGTGTGATCGTTTAGATCTAGCTCCAGTTGGTGACTTTTTACCCTGATTATTGGCAATTCGCAGTGGAAAAACACACATTAATAAATTTTATTTAGAAAGTTTTTTTCGAGTTTCAATCGCGCCTTTTAAATGTAGCTGGAAAGCCACTTTATTAGCGTTGTTGTTTAGCTTTGCAACCTCTTATCTGTTCAGCTGGTCGAAGGTAAGTTTGGTGTTGTGCCGGTGTAAACGGAAGCGACACATAATTCAACTTGGCATAAATGTTATTATGCTTACTGAAAGTTAAATTTAAGAGGAAGATATGCAAAACAAGCAATTTACTGCTTATACTCGTAAATAGTACCAGCTTTCATTTTTTAAGTATTTTAAATCCAAAGTAGGTCGCTTGTTCTTAATTTGCTGCAATTGAAAATTCAATGAAAAATGCATAAACTAAATTGTAGCAATACGAAAAAGTATTTTGCACTTTTGTCAGTTATCTTAAACATTCGCACAACTCGTATGCTAGTGAAACTTCAGGCAGTACTTTTGTTAAGTAGTATAGCTAATAAATGTTGAATGCAAATTTAAAGCAGAACTTTTTAAATAAGTAATAAACCTTAGCATCCTAGAGTGAAACTTATCGCTTTTCTATATTCCAATCCAGCACCTAAACTAACAACCGCACTTCAGCCCAACTGCGCAACCTAACTATGTGTTTTAAATAGACGGGTGAGACCGGTACACTACACGCCTGCCACAGTTGCTTGTAAGTTTTTGTTTATTTTTGGTTGGTCTCGTGTGGCACTAAATTAGGTAAATAGCTCTAAACAGCAATGTACGGACCAATTAGGAATAAGGAGTAACGCTCTAGCAAGGTAAAAATAAATTGTCTCTCTTATTAGCAGTAACGCATTTAGTTTCACATTTGGTGCTACAGCTAAAAGCTGCACAGACGAGCTGTACTAAACCAACTGCGCCTTTCTTCTTCTGTATGCGGTAGACAACAAGCAAGGCATAGTTTCCAAATGAAGCTGATTTATGTTTTGTTTTACTACAGTCTCATAGGCTTTTCAGCACCTCAAGTCTACGGCACAGCGGTCCCGTGCAGCTTCCCACAGCGGTGTTCCTGTGAACTGCATGGCGCAGGCGCTCATTTGCGCTGTAAAACAATGGAAAAATGTTTTGATCAGGCTGGTATGGACGCTATAGGGGCATCAATCCACGCTGAGAGCTGTCCTGTTCGAAAGGCTACGCTTAGTTGCTTGAAAAGCTCAGTCTGGCCAATTGTTGAGATCACATCGGAATTGTTCCGGCAGGAGCAGTGGCGCCAACTGACTGAACTCAACATTGGTACAGCCTGTAGCTTTGTGTTCAAGAAGTACGGTGTACTTTCTAATCTACCGAATTTGCAGGCATTTTCACTGCAGAATAACAACATATCAGTGGATCTCGGCAGATTCTCCGATGTATTCTGCTGTCCCAGAGACTTGTCACAGATTCTCCTAGTTGGTATTGGAGCTGAAGCAAAGGGAAGACGTCTTGGCAACAATTCTTTTTTGAAATTCACCGCCCTACGTAAGCTTACGATGATTGACTCACCGAAGCTTATCAATAGAATCGAATTCGTTTTTAACACAAGTTCACCAGACTTGCAAGTGAACTGGCGCGGCAGCTTGCCAAGGGTGAATAGCAAATTCTCCAGCCTGTCATTCACAAATGTGGCCGCTTCAAAGTGCAGCCTAGCTCTGATAATCAGCGGTGATTCGGCTGCAAAGCTTAGCTTGGATGCACCAGTCCGACTGAGCGGCCTGGACTTGACGAGACTTGGCCTAGCAGGCACCAAGATATTGCACTGTGGGCGACTCGCCGTTTGCTAATTTTACCTTTAAAAGACATTTCAGTGACTGAGGCTGGACTAAATGAGAACTTATTACCAAAGCTGTTGAACGCAATCTCGAGAATCAAGGAACCACGCCAGATAAAAACTCTATCACTGCAGTTTAACTACAAAAAGCGAGGCTTCCCATATAGGGAGTTCAACTCATTGTGCTCGGCGTTGCCTCTGCTGAGACGCCTGTCGCTCAGTCACTCATCGGTTCGGTTCACAAACCAAAGTGAAATTTTTGACTGCCCACAATTATTTGTACTTGCCCTTACTAACTGCCAACTGCAAGATAATCACCTTCCTGTGCAAGCTTTTGATCGTCTCATTCAGTTGAAAAACCTGCGCCTAATTAGTAACAAACTCACTGCCGTCCCGAAGGATGCGCTACGCAATTTAAGACAACTTACGTATCTGGACCTCAGTGGCAACAATCGTTTAGAATTAAAAGTTCCTCTTTCCGTGGCATCCTGCCCAGTCTTGAAACTTTGAGGCTCACCCAAACAGGCTACACGCAGCCTCTCACTGACGCCTTCGTTGAACAGACCAACTTGACTGAACTCTATCTCAACAAACTGAAACCGCTTGAGTCCACCCGCTGCCCATTCGGTCGGACTTGGTTTCGCAATTGCTCCAAGCTGAAGACTCTCAGCCTAGAGGGCAACACGTTCTTGAACAACGCCGAATGTCATGGCAATGACTTCTTCGATCCGCTGACTAGCATTGAAACCTTGGACATTGGAATGTGCAATTTCGGTCACCAATCGGATGGAACCGTCAAAGCTCTTCTGTCCAGGCTGACAACACTGAAGGCATTGACTATCAGTGGCAACCTGGTTGTGAGATTAGAGTTTTTCTTCGGCAACCAGATGCCAAAGTTGACTTCCCTGGACGTGTCAAACAATCCATTCAGCAGTATTCCCGATGATATATTTCTACGCCAAACTCCCCAACTTCGCGAACTCCGCCTAATGAAAGTCCCTCTGGCACGCCTCGATCCCGATATGTTCAACAAAATGCCGAATCTTCGTATTAAACTTGGACGAAATCAATTTGCCTGCACGTGCGACCTATTGCCGTTTGCCGACTGGCTGAGGCAGCAGTGGCCAATCTATCAGCTGGAAAACATCGGCGATTGGCTGTTGGACGCCGTGTGCTATACAACTACGAATACCACCGTTCGAGTAATTGATTTCCGTATGTCCTGGTGGGACTGCTACAACAGGCGTCTGATTGTCATTTTGTCATCGTCAATCGGAGGACTGCTGCTCATATTCGTTGTTACTGGACTGGCTCTGCGTTTTAGATGGAAGTTGCGCTATAAGATGCTCGCATTTGGCATTCGCCACGGCCTTGTGAAACGAAAACAGTCGAGTGAATGGGCCTACGAGTAAGTTTTGAGGTTGCTCGCCATTCCTGGAGAGTATAGAACACGCGTTTTAACTCATTAGCATAGAAACCACCCAGCATCAGGGGCGTAGCCAAGGGGGGGGGTCATGGGGCTCATAACCCCCCAGCCGGCTGATCTAGACCAAATTTTTGAAATTCAAAACTCAATTTTTTGTAATTTAACAATTTAAAGCGAAAAGAAAGTGTTTGTAATTGTATTGTATCATGTAAGTCACAAAATGGAGAAGAATTGGGAAAATTTAGCCAAAAGTGGTTAGCGGGACCTTTTTTTGGTCCTTCGAAATTTTTGCTCCAGTAAGTCGCTAATTTTTTTTCAACTAAGTCGCACCGGCTGACCGAATTTTCGAAGTTGCGCACGTATGCCCAGTTGCCACTTTGAGCTTGTGATTGTGAGTATGACCCCCCCCCCCCCCCAAGAAGAAAATCCTGGCTACGCCCCTGCCCAGCATTAATTTATTTCAATTTTATGATTGTTATACTCCAAAAAAGTAGAGTAACGTTGGTAAAAAAATGCCTGCTCCCGAGTCTGAATCTGACACTTATGAAGCGTTCCAGAAATTGATCTTAATTTTGTGCTCCCACAGCGCCTGCTTCATCTACGACGAGACGGACAGCTCGGTGTCCGAGTGGGTCGAGGCGCTCGTCCTCAAGCTCGAGACGGACCTGCAGCTCCGCCTGTACGAGGCCGAGAGAGACGCGCCCGCCGGCTCTAACATCCTGGACGAGGCGGCTTCGGCCATCGACAAGAGCCGACACGCCGTGCTGGTGCTGAGCCGGGGCTTCCTGGAGAACAAGCTCAACCTGTACAGCGCCCAGTGGAGCAGCGAGTCGGTGCTGATGCGGCGCCAGTCTCTGGCCGTGTTGGTCATGAGGGACAGACTGAGCGAGTCCGAGCTGCGACATCCGGGATGCAAAGTGCTGCATCGGCTGTACCGAATGTGCAAGCGGAACCGGATTGTAGACTGCAGCGGGTGCGGGGTCGGCGGCAACTCGGCGAACCGGCTGGGGCTGCTGCTGTACGACGGTCGGGCTGGACGAGGCGAGAAGCGCGCGGTGGAAGACTCGGAGACTGAGCCACTTCTAGCCGGCGAATAACCAGAAATGATGCTGGTTAGGGAAAACTTGCAACAGGTTTCTTACGTTTCTGTTGAAATTTCCTATTTTATATAGCCCTTTTTCTATTTGTCAATTGATTATTTTGTTGATAATAACACAATCAGTAAATCTGCATCAGTAAAAGTGGTTAGGGTTTGAGTTAGAGTAGCGATTAAGGATGAAGCCCTTACTGCCCTTAGAGGACACCGAGTTGGTTTCTGAATATTCTTCTTAGAAATTTCCTGCAAATAAATAATATTAGATCTTTTGTTTTGCTAATAAATTTGTTTTTCCCTTAGAAATTGTTTTCAACACACTTTCTCGAAAAAGCTGTTTAAATGTATTTATAAAGTGATTGTACAAAAACGTGTTGGATATCATCAATATGTGATTTTGATATGGTCTAACCGTACAATAGCATGTTTTATGAATAAATTATGTTTAACTTATTTAAGTAAATTATTGTTATTTCTCTGCTCATTTGTTAAATCATTATAAAACATCATTATTAAACTTGCAATTATTAATTATTTATAAAACACCGTCTTTGTTCTGTTTTGGCTAATCGTGTAGGTTATTGTAGGACCTGCACTTCCGCAACTTACATAAAACAGCCATTAACTTTCTAGCTCGGTTTCTCAAACACAAATTCATTTTATTTATTTCGCAACAATGCAAGTCCCAATAAATAATCTCACTACATACGCGAATAATAATGTTACATGACGACGAGATAGTGCAGCATAATTCTTTCACTAGTAAGACAACAGATAAAATAGGTTAGAAAGCTGGTTTAATGACAAACGAAAAAGTTGTCTATTGCGATTATAACAGGAAAAATACGATGTTGCTATAGTGAATAAAACAGCTGCTGTGGGGCAAGTAAATTAGCTTCAAGTTGTTTCTTAGCCTGTGTATGTACGCTCATTCATTCCACCCACCCCATTAGAGTTCACTTCTCTTTCTCTCCATTTATGTCCAACTCTTCCCCTTCCTCCGTCCTGATTGGCTGGCGCAATCAACATGCAAAAAACTCTACTTTTTTTACAGCTCGTCCTTTTTGGCTGCGGCATCAGCGGGCAGTTTGTTCATGAACGTCTTGACGCCGGCTTCAGTGATTGGCGACTCCAAGTAGTCCTGGCTCTTTTTGCCGTCCGTGAACAGCATGAAGGTTGGGAAGCCTTCGACGTGCTGCTCCTCGCACAGTTCTGCAATGTTGATTGTATGGCTTTGAATTGAATTTGTTTACGTAATGTCTAAGCCCGAACACATCCAAGTTCGACCCCACATAGCGCATAGAATGTACATTACTGGAAGTGCCGTTTGTACACCCTGTACACCCTGTGAATCACATCGCATCATGACTCACTCTCGTTAGCCTTAACATCGCAATTAACGGCGGCTAGAATTTTGCCTGCAGCGCCGGCCAACGCTTGGGCGGCCTTGTCAAAGGCGGGCTTGGCCTGCTGGCAGTGTGGGCACCAGGGAGCGTAGAACATGACGAGCACGTGCTTGTTGGACTTGATAGCTTCGGAGAACTTGTCCGAGCCTTCCAGGTAAGTCACGTGCTGCATCTTCTCCTCTGGCTTCTCGGCCTGACTAGCTGATTCATCTTTGCCAGTCTCCCCGGGCTTTTTCTCCTCTTCAACTGGAGTTGGCGGCACTTTCTCTTTGGGCGGGTTGCGGATAAACTCCAGCAGCGGTTTGGCCTCGATTTCGTCTTCAAATTCGGCCCACATTTCGCGTTTCTTCATCAACCGGATAGTTGGGTAGCCTTCGACCTTCTCGTCTTCGCACAGTTCTGAAATATTTGAAAGACATTTTTTAAGGATGGAGAGAAAATAATGAAATAAAGCTTTGTGGCTAAATCAATGTGCTGCATCGGCACAAATCAAAGACTAACGACTAAATCAAAGAACGAGGTGGCGGATAAATCAAAGGAAGAGCTGGCGGCTAAATCAAAGAAACAGATGGCGGCTAAATCAAAGAAAGAGGAGGCAGCTAATTTGAGAAAAGGTGTGGCCAAAATCAAAGAAAGAGATGGCGGCTAAATCAAAGAAAGAGGAGGCAGCTAATTTGAGAAAAGGTGTGGCCAAAATCAAAGAAAGAGCTGGCGGCTAAATCAAAGAAACAGATGGCGGCTAAATCAAAGAAACAGATGGCGGCTAAATCAAAGAAAGAGGAGGCGGCTGATTTGAGAAAAGGTGAGGCCAAAATCAAAGAAAGAGATGGCGGCTAAATCAAAGAAAGAGGAGGCAGCTAATTTGAGAAAAGGTGTGGCCAAAATCAAAGAAAGAGATGGCGGATAAATCAAAGAAACAGATGGCGGCTAAATCAAAGAAACAGATGGCGGCTAAATCAAAGAAACAGATGGCGGCTAAATCAAAGAAAGAGGTGGCGGCTAAATCAAAGAACGAGGTGACGAATAAATAAAATACGCAGGCGAAATCAGGAAAAGGGATGGTGAAAAAATCTATATAATTAATGCATCAACGACTAAAGTCGTGACTAACAACGAAGTGATGGCTTCGTAAAAAGCGAGCTGCCGATTAACCTCGAAGAAATTTTCTGTCCTCCAAATAAAGATACGAGCTATCCCAAAAACAAAAGCATAAGTGCAAAAGCAAGCAAAAGAAGCTATAACGATCTGTGAAAAAAGAGTACAATATTATGTACTCACTCTGATTCTCCTTCTGGTCACAGTTGATAGCGGCCAGAATGTTTCCAGCCACCGGTTTGGCTTTCAACTCCTTGGCAGCCTTTTCAAACTTCGGCTTGCTGTCCTTGCAGTGCGGGCACCAGGGGGCGTAATAAAAGACTAGGACAAATTCGTGGCTATTCAGGATGTCGGAATAATTCCCAGCGCCCAAGTAGGTCACGTCGGCCATGCTGAGGAAGAGTGATTTTGTAATTTTGTAAAAAAAACTCCGCATGTTCTTAAATGATACTTTGAGTAGTAAAAACTAAATTAAGTTTGAAGCATTCCAAGCACTCACAAGGTGTCCGGCTCCGAGTCTTGCTCATCCTTGTCGCTGCCAGCCGCATCGGGTGAAGCAGACGGCGGACGTTTCTCGCCTTCCTTTGGCGGATTTTTCATAAAATCAAGGAACGCTTTCTCGCTGTTTTCATCCTCAAAGTCTTGGATTAGTTTGCCTTTGCTGTAGAACTTAACTGTTGGATAGCCTTCGATCTTCTCTTTGGCGCAGAGGTCTTCAATTCGGACAGCCGGAGTGGTTTGGTTATTAATTAAGTAAATTTGCTAAGTAGGAAAAACAAGTTAGCATCATCACTCACCCTGATTCTTTTTATCGTCGCAATTCACTAGGCCCAACACTTTGCCAGGCTCTTTGGCCACCTCCTTGGCGGCACTATTGAACTTTGGCTTGGCCTCGACGCAGTGCGGGCACCAGGGCGCGTAGAACATGACCAGGGCCGCGTCGTTGGTGTCGATAGTTTTATGAAAAGTGCCAGCGTCCAAATCCAATGCGTTGGCATCGACATTGGGTGGAACGGCTACTGCTACTAGTAGCAGAATTGCTAGTGTCGGGGTCATTGCGAGCAAACAACAATCAACGGAGCAGAAGCTAGAAGAAAACAACAGACCTGGACGGGACTAAGGATGAGTGAGCACTAAAACGGGCCAAGCGCTCAGCTACTTAACCGCGCGACTGGTGGGTGGGTGTGTGTGTGTGCTGACACGCTGAACCGATTGTGTGACGTGGTCTAGCCGCCCCCCCCGCCGCGCCTCGCCCCTCCTCACGCAGCGCCCCCTGCCGAGCATGCTGTTAGTTATTTGAGGGCCAGTAGTAAACAGCTTGATGATCATTGACTGTCTCGAGAGAAGACAGACGGGGCCAAAAAAACACCCACTTGTCGACGTCTGATTGGCTGGTGCGATCGAGGGGGTGTCTAGCGGGGGGTCTACGCTCGATCCTAGCATGCAGACTCATCAACACAGGGGCCTGCATTGCCGAAACGAAAACACCTTGCTATATGCTCAAATCGACTAAAAATTTCTCTATTGTTCGTTCATTCGCTGCACGCGGAGACATGGGCAAGACGGTCCATGGATTACTAAAATTGGATGTAGCATCTGGAGTGGAAGTTTTTTACAATAATGCACATCCATATCCACATAGTCCTAGAAATCTATAGCGGTAAATTTTTTGGGAGCTCGTGTGAAAGTTTTAAAACCTTTAAGTTAACCGCGTATAAGCAGTCAAAATACTTATTGAAATTTCGTATTGCTGCGATCAATTTTGGCTTGCAACTGTGTGTACGAGCGTATTATACATATTGAGTCCCTGGAATGTACGAATATGGCTTCTTAGAAAACGTTACGAATTAAATTCCTGGGATTTTTTGGTTAGAGAATGAAAATCAATCCTACCTAGGAGTAGTAAGTAGTGACGATTCTAAAATGCTGATTGAAAATTGATATTAATATTGGAATACTATAAACATTCAACACTAGAATTCAAATCCAAAAAGAAAAAAGTAAAACATAGACGTCTTTGTCTCTAATTAAAGATGGTTAAAACATTTTTTTCAAAAGATTCAACACGCTGCACAACACTATGCTCTATTGTATAATAGAATCTGGTTTCCTCTCCAGATGCTTGTAGGGTCTCGTGTAGAGCAATCCATGGCTTATTCAAAAAATGGGGTTGGGCAGTTAGTTATGTTGAAGACAGGCGGTAGCTTGCCTTCTTGCACACAGCGCGAGCCCTCTGTCTGCATGCAGTCACACTCGAGACTTGTTTCAAGGCCAGAGAGGCAGAAGGCCACGTGGCTTTCTTCTGCTTCTTCGTTCTATATAGCTTTACAATACGAGCGCGTAATATTGAAAACCAAGTTTGCACATGGCCATTAGCTTTAAGTTAAGCTGAATTATGGATTACTAAATAAAATTGCCACACACACTGACTATTTTCAGCTGTCTCTCAAGCAAAAACCAACAAGCCTTCAAGAATTGGCTCACTTGGTGTTTCTTGGGTTTGGAGTTCGGGTTGACTTAGAGCATCGTTGCTTATTCCCAACAGCTCCCCTCGCTATATGAGAATGACTAAGCTCAAAGTTCAGTCATATACAGAGCCAAGAAACAGCTGGCTTTGAAACGGTTACTGCTTGAGCTACCGTATATCCCATGATTCCCCAGCCATTATAAGCGGTAGAAGTCATACAGCCCGCAACAGTAAGTTAAAATATTTTAAAAAGTTTGCAATAAGTATAATTTTTGCTTCCGAGAACTCTTCTTAGGTTGAAAATTCGGTACATAAGAAGTTACAGGCAGGATTTAGATAGTCAGTAAAAATGTATTAGGTGGTAATTTATAACCAGAAAATTAAAATTCCAAAGTATGCTAGTTAACTTCCGTAAAAGTGTAATTACCTATCACTAAACTCTATCAGCTAACTTTTCTGAGTTTTGACAGTATTGCTGTAGAACTCGATTCTAATCTGTAACAGTCTGACAGCATTCCTGTAGCACTCGATTCCAGTCTGTAACAGTCTGACAGCATTCCTGTAGCACTCGATTCTAGTCTGTAACAGTCTGACAGCATTCTTGTAGCACTCGATTCTAGTCTGTAACAGTCTGACAGCATTCCTGTAGCACTCGATTCTAGTCTGTAACAGTCTGACAGCATTCTTGTAGCACTCGATTCTAGTCTATAACAGTCTGAGCATTCCTGTAGCACTCGATTCCAGTCTGTAACAGTCTGACAGCATTCCTGTAGCACTCGATTCTAGTCTGTAACAGTCTGATAGCATTCTTGTAGCACTCGATTCTAGTCTGTAACAGTCTGAGCATTCCTGTAGCACTCGATTCCAGTCTGTAACAGTCTGACAGCATTCTTGCAGCACTCGATTCTAGTCTGTAACAGTCTGACAGCATTCCTGTAGCACTCGATTCTAGTCTGTAACAGTCTGACAGCATTCCTGTAGCACTCGATTCTAGTCTATAACAGTCTGACAGCATTCCTGTAGCACTCGATTCTAGTCTATAACAGTCTGACAGCATTCTTGCAGCACTCGATTCTAGTCTGTAACAGTCTGACAGCATTCCTGTAGCACTCGATTCTAGTCTGTAA
This sequence comes from Macrostomum cliftonense, assembly GCA_950096795.1. NCBI lineage: Eukaryota > Metazoa > Platyhelminthes > Macrostomidae > Macrostomum > Macrostomum cliftonense. The sequence goes on along the minus strand of CATNEM010000284.1, from coordinate 608,469 downwards.
CAGTCTGACAGCATTCCTGTAGCACTCGATTCTAGTCTATAACAGTCTGACAGCATTCTTGTAGCACTCGATTCTAGTCTGTAACAGTCTGACAGCATTCCTGTAGCACTCGATTCTAGTCTGTAACAGTCTGAGCATTCCTGTAGCACTCGATTCCAGTCTGTAACAGTCTGACAGCATTCCTGTAGCACTCGATTCCAGTCTGTAACAGTCTGACAGCATTCCTGTAGCACTCGATTCTAGTCTGTAACAGTCTGACAGCATTCCTGTAGCACTCGATTCTAGTCTGTAACAGTCTGACAGCATTCCTGTAGCACTCGATTCTAGTCTATAACAGTCTGACAGCATTCCTGTAGCACTCGATTCCAGTCTGTAACAGTCTGACAGCATTCTTGTAGCACTCGATTCTAGTCTGTAACAGTCTGACAGCATTCCTGTAGCACTCGATTCTAGTCTATAACAGTCTGACAGCATTCCTGTAGCACTCGATTCTAGTCTATAACAGTCTGACAGCATTCTTGCAGCACTCGATTCTAGTCTGTAACAGTCTGACAGCATTCCTGTAGCACTCGATTCTAGTCTGTAACAGTCTGACAGCATTCCTGTAGCACTCGATTCTAGTCTATAACAGTCTGACAGCATTCTTGTAGCACTCGATTCTAGTCTGTAACAGTCTGACAGCATTCCTGTAGCACTCGATTCTAGTCTGTAACAGTCTGACAGCATTCTTGTAGCACTCGATTCTAGTCTGTAACAGTCTGACAGCATTCCTGTAGCACTCGATTCTAGTCTATAACAGTCTGACAGCATTCTTGTAGCACTCGATTCTAGTCTATAACAGTCTGACAGCATTCCTGTAGCACTCGATTCTAGTCTATAACAGTCTGACAGCATTTCTGTAGCACCCCAGTCTAGCCTGTTGAATGGTGAAAGTTAATTTGCGACTTCTACGCAAAGGTTATATAGCTTCTTTAGTATTCAACAAAGAAATGGTTAACCCAGATACCAACACACAGTGATTTACGAAATTTTCGTTTAACGGACAAATGAATGGTACGTAAAAGTAAATAAATAAATATATAATTTGATAAGCCTTTGTCATTTATACTACTCATAGTAAACTCTGCAGCGCAAATGAGAGTATGCTTAATATAATACAGAAGAATGAGCTGTACAAAAAATGTTTGCCTAAATATAAAAAAGCAGTCGCAATAAAAGTGGACTCAAACTAAGTACAGAGGAGCGATGACAAAAAGCTAAAGAAAACCAACAGCAGCAGGCGTTAACAGGCAAACTTTGCTATATTAAAACATTTTTTTAGAAAACATGTTCGAAACGCACTACTGATACAAGTAGGACGAGGGGCGGCGAGCGAGACATTAAAAAAGTTCATCAAATTAATAAAATATATATAAAAAAGCTACAGTATCTTCTGGTGCCTACTTACAGTAGGCCAGTTAGAGCGTTTAAATTCGTGTGAAAACAACAACTGGACATATAAAAAAACCGTCGTTCCCAACGAATTGAAACAGATGCGCTGTCCGCTAATAGAAAAAAAACATCAAATTGTAGTAACAAGCTGAGCTTTTCTTATTTTGAGTTTGTAGAATAAAAAAATAAGCACACATTGTGTGTACATGTATAACTTGAAAAAGTTCTCTATGTACAGAGTTACATAAAAAATTCTCAATAATTGAGTAGTTGATTTTTAACTAGGATGGATTTTTGTTAAATAAATTATAAAAATTAATATAGAAAAATAGCTCAGCAAACTATCATTGTTAAATAAAATTAAACTAAAACTACTAATTGAGTAGCTAATTAATAGATTACACACGCAGTTTACACGATTAGTTATTAATATTATTTTACAATAATAAAAATAGCAAAACCAATCAGCAGCTGTGTAGAAAAATAAATAAATAATTTACTAGGCCTAGTTGGTTTTTCTTTGTCTTCGAGGGCGATTTTAAAGGGGATAGGATTATAGAGTTTATACGGCATGATGCGGATAAGATGAAGTTTGCTGCTGCTGCTGCTGCTGGTGATGCTGCTGATGCATTAAATAATCGGGATATTGCTGAGCATATTCTATTGTTGATGCGGAGCCCGAAGGTGCTAACGAATTTGACATCATCATTTGTCGTTGAGTCATCACGTGCTGATGACCCTGATGGTGGTAATGGTATTGCTGCTGCTGCTGTTGTTGTTGATAATAGGTGGCCTGCTGCTGCTGCTGCGGGTACATGGCTGGGTATTGCTGCTGCTGCTGTTGTTGTTGCTGGGGATAATAAGACGGCGCTGAAGAAGTGGCTGCGGCTGCGGCGGCTGCAGCGGCTGCGGCGGCGGCGGCTGCCGCGGCAGCTGGCGAAGGAGCCGACGAGGTTGAAGAAGCAGCAGCGACTGGTCCGTTCTGGCCGCCAGGTGGATTCATTGGAGCGGCTGACGCAGCGGCGGCAGAGGCGGCAGCAGCGGAGGATACGCCAGAAGGCATGTACTGGATGGTGTTGGCGCTCCGAGCTGAGATCTGCACGCCAGTTGATGATGAAGGATAGTGCGGCTGCTGCTGAGGCGGAGGAGGCGGCGGTTGATGATGATGATGAGGCGGAGGCTGCTGCTGATGCACTTGCTGCTGGACCTGCATGTGAGCCTGGGCGCCCAGACCGTTCACAGACTGATAGTTCATCTGCTGAACGTTTACTTGGGCATTGACGAATGTGTTGTTAACTACCATGGGCGGCTGCGGCTGCTGCTGCTGCTGTTGTTGTTGTTGTTGCTGTGGCTGTTGCTGTGGAGGCGGAGGTTGCTGCTGCGGCTGCTGGTGCTGTACAGCAGGCTGAGCCATACTTATAGACTGAAACGGTCCACCGCCCATTGGCACGTCTTTGCTGAGCTTTGCTAAACTAGCTAAACTAGCCGACGTGATGTTGCCTAGGCTGGACGTTGATCGTGACGCCGACGAGACTGTTGAACTTGTTGACGACGGTGGTGGCGGCTGCTGTTGCATCATACCGACTTGATGATGCGGATCAAACATCGGCCCCGAGTCCATGGGCATCGCCAGTTTAGACTCAGACGATGACACTGGCGGAGGCGGCTGCTGGACCGGCTGGGAGGGCTCTTTCTTGCGTCGCTTTGTCGACTTGGTTGACGGTGCTGGTGGCGGTGCCGGCTGCGGCGGCGGGGGCGGCGGCGGCGGCTGCTGCTGCTGCTGCACCTGCGGCGGCAGCGACGGAGGCGGCGGCGGCGCTGGAGGAAGAGGAGAAGGACCGTTGTACATCATCATAGACTCGTCCGGGTAGCCTCTGTACTGCTGTTGAAACGCTGGATTAGGATAACCAGCCGGATGCTGTTGATGATGTTGATGAGGAGGAGGAGGAGCAGCATGAGGATGCTGATGATAAAGCTGCTGAGGCGGAGCGTTGTAGGGCCGTTTTGTAGCTACAGGGCCAGACGGATGCTGCAGATGCGACGGAGGCGGCGGCGGCAGCGGAGGACCACCGGCGGGCATCATCGCCTGATGCGGAACGTACTGATGCTGCTGTTGCTGAGGATGATAAGGCGCCGCCGCATTGGGATTGTCCATATAGTACTGCCTGACCATGTCTTTCCACTGTTGCTGGGCCCGGGCCTGGTCGGCGTTGTGCGGCGGCGGCAAACCGGCTGCGGCCACGGCGGCAGCGGCTGCTGCGGCGGCGGCCGATGTTGAATTAGCTGACGACAACTGTTGATGCTGCTGGGAGGGCGGCGGCGGCTGTTCAGCTGGCGGAGCGATGCCAACCGATTGGCCAATCTGTTTGATTCGCTGGATTTTCTCTTCGCGTTTGCGCAACTGTTCGGGCGTTACAGTTGGCGCCGCCTGGGGATGAGGCATCAACTGGTGATGAGGATGATGAGGCGGAGGAGGCTGCGACATTCGTTCAACGCAGGCCTGATGCCAACGATCGGGCTTGAGCTCCGGAGCGGCTAGGCACTGCCTGGTGCAATCATTGGCCATCAGGCTGGTGAACACGCGGATTGCGCGCGTCCTGCCGCTGCCGCTGCCGCCATTGTTGACGTAGTTGTACGCTGGCATTTGATATGCAGGCTGCTGCTGCGGATGCTGCTGATGCTGATGAAGCTGATTGGGATGCTGGGGGTAGCCAGCCGGGGCTGAGTAGCCGGACAATGGCGCCTGGTGATGAGGCCCGGCTGATGCTGGCGGCGGAGGCGGTAGAGGCGGACGCGACGAATGGCTGACGGCCCCGGAACCAGTCCAGGATGGAGACCCGGATGTTGGCGGGAACTACGAAAGAAAAATGTTAAAAAAATTTCCGAATAGATTTATGACTCTATTTCCAGGAATTGTATAGTTAAAAAAATCCTAAAATTCTAAGAATCCCCATCAGGAATCAACAGGCCCCAAAGCTGGCACGCAGGACTCACACAATCCAGCTGTCCAAAATGCTGCAAGTCCGGGCCCAACATTGGATCGGAATGCGGGCCGGGTCCCGGGTAGCCGGCGCAGTTTGACTGGTAGTAACCCGTAGGGTAGGGCTGAGGCTGCTGCTGGTGCTGCTGCTGCTGAGACTGATCGTACATGGGAGAAGACATCTGCTGCGGGTGTGGGAGACAACTAATTGAACATTTACAAAACAAATACAAATCGCAAATTAGCGTGAAATTTCACCTTGGATCCTACATTGCTTTTTAAATCTCACCTTGGATTCTAAATCAGCCTCAAATCTCACCCTAGATCCTCAATCGCCCTCAAATCTCACCCTAGGTCCTCCATCACACTCAAATCTCACCCTAGATCCTCAATCGCCCTCGAATCTCACCCTAGACCCAAAACTAGACATTGAATCCATTTTTAAAAAAAATCTTACCCTAGCATCGCGCATCATTGGCTGTTGTTGCGAAGCAACGCTGTAACTGCTGACAGAGGCAGGAGCGGACATCGAAGAGGACATGCCATGTACAGTGGAGGCCATGGAGGGCGTCGGCGGCAGCGGCGGCTGCTGTTGATAAGAAGATCCGACAGAGGCAGCAGCAGAGACGCTAAACGTGGCAGCAGGGCCGGAGGCCGAGCAGGCAGCCGAGACTATCGGAGCGGCGGCAGCGGCGGGTGTCGCGGGATTCGGCGTGTGCGGCGTTGATCCCGGCTGATGCCCGACGCTGCGGGGTCCGCCGCCGCCGCCGCCGCCGCCGCCGCCGCTGTTGTTACTGTTGTTAAAGTTCTGTGACGGAGGACAGCTGTGCGGTTGCTGCTGCTGATACTGATGAAGCTGAGGATTCTGCAGATCCTCGTCTAGAGCTCCTCCTGCGGTTGAGGACGCTGCGGCTGCGGCTGCAGCTTCGGCAGCGGCGGCGGCCTCGGCCTCTTCCTCAGGCGGCACTGGTTCGTTGCGAGCCTTGCGCAGCTCCCGACAGTGCAGGCGCTCCATGCGCTGCAGACAGTCAGGCAGCAGCTCGTCATTGCCAAGCATGTGGCTGCCCTGGCGCAGCTCAGGGACAACTACGTCCAGTAGGAAGCCCTGGACAAGGAAACAAGCAGGGATATGAGATGGAATGGGGACTGGGGGCGATTCTGCAGCTACTGGGGGCGACTCTTTAGCTACCGAGGGGCCGATTCTTCAGCTACTGGGGGCGATTATTCAGCTACTGGGGGCGATTCTGCAGCTACTGGGGGCGACTCTTTAGCTACCGAGGGGCCGATTCTTCAGCTACTGGGGGGATTCTTCAGCTACTGGGGGGATTCTTCAGCTACTGGGGGGATTCTTCAGCTACTGGGGGGGATTCTTCAGCTACTGGGGGCGATTCTTCAGCTACCGAGGGGCCGATTCTTCAGCTACTGGGGGCGATTCTTCAGCTGCTGGGGGCGATTCTGCAGCTACTGGGGGCGATTCTTCAGCTGCTGGGCGAATAATCAAGTGACACAAACCTGCAAAAAGCCGCCCAAATCCCGCTCGTTCTCATTCTTAGAAGCCAGCATATCGTTGGTGAATTTTTCCCAATCCTCGGCGCACGGACCGACAACCATTTCGTAGGCTTGCTGGGAGGCGGGCGGGCTGCCCACGCCGCCGCCGCCGCCGCCTCCGCCGCAGCTGCCGACGCTGCCGACACTGCAGGGCCCGCCGCTAGACGACAAGCCGCCGCTGCCGCCTCCGGGCCCGTCGTCCGCATCCAATCTCTGCCGATACAGTCGATGATCGTCCAGATAAAAATGGCGCCGATTGCGCCGATCGGCGCCGCAATTAATGGCGCCGCAGTCGTCCTGCTGTTGAGAATCGTAGCGCATCTCCATCTCCCAATTCGGTATCAGATCGTCATTTAAATAGTCGATCACTTTTTTTAATAGGCGAGTCTTGGATTCGAAGCCGAGGTCGTCTAGACGGCTGGCCGACAGCTGCTTGGCGATCTGGGGACGCTTTTCCTGGAAAGTTGACGGTGAAAGGTCAGACTGTTTCTTAGAAACTACTGATGAGTAACCTAAGGAACTTTTTTTAATTATTTTCTCCGAACATAATTTTGACAACCTTTTTTTGACGTTTGACAATAGGAATGACATTACATTTTCCATGATGGCACTTGATTCCCCCAAAATGGCACAGAAAGTCTAAAAAATGGCACTTGACTTCCTCAAAGTGGCCGACAATATCTTTAAAATGGCAATAGATTTCCCAAAAATGACGCTGAATTTTCAAAGTTTGGCACTTATATTACAAAAATGGCACTTGATTCCCCTGATATCACACGTTACTTTCTTTAAAATGGTTATAGATTTCCTGAAAATGGCACTTCGTTATCCAAATATAGCACTATAATTCCAAAAAATGGCACTTGAAGTCGAAAAATGGCCCTTGAATTCGAAAAATGACACTTAAATTCCAAAAATGGCACTATAATTCCAAAAAATGGCACTTGAATTCCAAAAATGGCACTATAATTCCAAAAACGGCACTTAATTTAAAAAATGGCACTTGAATTCTCAAAGTGGCCCTTTAATTCCTAGAAAAACGATGCTCAAAGTCTTCAAAATGGCACGTACAAAAACGTAAAAAAACAGACACTAAAAGTGATTGTAAAATGAAATAATCATCTCACCTGAAAGTACAGAGCCAGCTGGTGCTCAGCATTCTGCATAGTAACGTTGGGATCTCCGCCGCGCATAACGCGCAAAATCCTAGCCAGAATGTCGCGCAGCACACCAGTATCCGGGCTATCCAACACGCGTTCCAAATCGGTTAGGCGAACGCGAGGAAATCGGAATCGTTTCTTGTGGAAAGCTAAAAAATACAATATCGTTGGTAGTTGCCATTCTTCTAAACGACGCCTCTGATTGAAACCATTCTCGGAGTGATGGGCAGACAGATTAGATAGGGGACCGTTGGACATTGGCCCGTTGGATAATGGTCCGCCATTGGCGTGCTCCATCATTGTATGATGGCTGCTGCTAATAATGCGCTGTTTAGTCGCCACTCTGCAATTTATTGTATTTTTTCGATAGGCTACTTTAAGTAAGATAGAAAGTTTTTGTTGTTTATTAAACTTAAAAACACAATTGGAAAATGGCACTAAAATATATTTTAATGGGAATAAACAGATACGAAAGATATTTATTGGGAAGGCAAAATATGAATAAAAATAATAAAATTTCACAACATAAGTAAATCAAAATACCAATATAACTATACAAGCACACTGACCCATGTTACAAATGAAAATAAGTATCCTACTAGTGCACACTTGCACCAAGCTAATAATTCTTCAATAGAGAAAAAGAAAAATAAAATTCGGAAATAAGGACAGGACAAAAACAGGCTAGTAACACTGCGACTGGAACAGGTCGAGCCAGGGAGAGAACAGAAAGGAGGGAGAGGGCAGAGGGGGGAAGAGAAGACACGGAGGGCAGTCGCATTGCTGGAATTTGTGCGGTACCGCACGTAGACTGGTGCAAGAAAAAGAAGCGGGCGCATTAACCTTCAAGCAGGACGGGACACACACACACTCGGGCACAGTCAGCATGGTAGACAGCAGCCAAGCAACAACCTCCACAAAAAAGAAAGAGTGCTTTCAGCTGCATAGAAGAAAAATGTTATCAATTTTTGAAGCGATTTAGACAAGCCTAATAGATAATATCAAAATTTTTTATTAGAACTTTTAGGCTAAATTGCAGGCTATTTTAAGCCTCGATTAGGGGCAATTATTCGTCTAGATTAGGGGCAATTATTAGGCTAGATAAGGGGCGATTATTAAGCTGGATTAGGGCGATTATTGGGCTAAATTAGGGGCGATTATTAGGCTATATTAGGGGCGATTTTTGGGCCAGATTAGGGGCGATTATAAGGCTAGATAAGGGGCGATTATTAAGCTGGATTAGGGCGATTATTAGGCTATATTAGGGGCGATTGTTAAGCTATATTAGGGGCGATTATTAAGCTGGATTAGGGGCGATTATTAGGCTACATTAGGGGCGATTTTTTGGCTGGATTAGAGGCGATTATTAGGCTGGTTTAGAGGTTATTATTAGGCTGGATTAGAGGCGATTATTAGGCTGGTTTAGGGGCGATTATTAGGCTGGATAAGGGGCGACTTTTAGGCTACATTAGGTGCGATTATTAGGCTGGATTAGGGGCGATTATTAGGCTGGTTTAGGGGCGATTTTTGGGCCAGATTAGGGGCGATTATAAGGCTAGATAAGGGGCGATTATTAAGCTGGATTAGGGCGATTATTAGGCTATATTAGGGGCGATTGTTAAGCTATATTAGGGGCGATTATTAGGCTGGATTAGGGGCGATTATTAGGCTACATTAGGGGCGATTTTTTGGCTGGATTAGAGGCGATTATTAGGCTGGTTTAGAGGTTATTATTAGGCTGGATTAGAGGCGATTATTAGGCTGGTTTAGGGGCGATTATTAGGCTGGATAAGGGGCGATTTTTAGGCTACATTAGGTGCGGTTATTAGGCTGGATTAGGGGCTATTATTAGGCTGGTTTAGGGGCGATTTTTGGGCCAGATTAGGGGCGATTATAAGGCTAGATAAGGGGCGATTATTAAGCTGGATTAGGGCGATTATTAGGCTATATAAGGAGCGATTGTTAAGCTATATTAGGGGCGATTATTAGGCTGGATTAGGGGCGATTATTAGGCTACATTAGGGGCGATTTTTTGGCTGGATTAGAGGCGATTATTAGGCTGGTTTAGAGGTGATTATTAGGCTGGATTAGAGGCGATTATTAGGCTGGTTTAGGGGCGATTATTAGGCTGGATAAGGGGCGACTTTTAGGCTACATTAGGTGCGATTATTAGGCTGGATTAGGGGCGATTATTAGGCTGGTTTAGGGGCGATTATTAGGCTGGATTACGGGCGATTATTAAGCTGGATTAGGGGCGATTATTAGGGCTGGCTTAGGGGCGAGTTTTAGGCTACATTAGGCACGATTATTAGGGCTGGATTAGGTGCGATTATTAGGCTGGATTACGGGCGAAGCTGGATTAGGGGCGATTATTAGGGCTGGATTGGGGGCGATTTTTAGGCTACATTAGGCGCGATTATTAGGCTGGATAGGGGCGATTATTAGGCTGGTTTAGGGGCGATTATTAGGCTGGATTACGGGCGATTATTAAGCTGGATTAGGGGCGATTATTAGGGCTGGATTAGGTGCGATTATTAGGCTGGATTACGGGCGAAGCTGGATTAGGGGTGATTATTAGGGCTGGATTGGGGGCGATTTTTAGGCTACATTAGGCGCGATTATTAGGCTGGATTAGGGGCGATTATTAGGCTGGTTTAGGGGCGATTTTTGGGCCAGATTAGGGGCGATTATAAGGCTAGATAAGGGGCGATTATTAAGCTGGATTAGGGCGATTATTAGGCTATATTAGGGGCGATTGTTAAGCTATATTAGGGGCGATTATTAGGCTGGATTAGGGGCGATTATTAGGCTACATTAGGGGCGATTTTTTGGCTGGATTAGAGGCGATTATTAGGCTGGTTTAGAGGTGATTATTAGGCTGGATTAGAGGCGATTATTAGGCTGGTTTAGGGGCGATTATTAGGCTGGATAAGGCTGGATTAGGGGCTATTATTAGGCTGGTTTAGGGGCGATTTTTGGGCCAGATTAGGGGCGATTATAAGGCTAGATAAGGGGCGATTATTAAGCTGGATTAGGGCGATTATTAGGCTATATTAGGAGCGATTGTTAAGCTATATTAGGGGCGATTATTAGGGCTGGATTGGGGGCGATTTTTAGGCTACATTAGGCGCGATTATTAGGCTGGATAGGGGCGATTATTAGGCTGGTTTAGGGGCGATTATTAGGCTGGATTACGGGCGATTATTAAGCTGGATTAGGGGCGATTATTAGGGCTGGATTAGGTGCGATTATTAGGCTGGATTACGGGCGAAGCTGGATTAGGGGTGATTATTAGGGCTGGATTGGGGGCGATTTTTAGGCTACATTAGGCGCGATTATTAGGCTGGATTAGGGGCGATTATTAGGCTGGTTTAGGGGCGATTTTTGGGCCAGATTAGGGGCGATTATAAGGCTAGATAAGGGGCGATTATTAAGCTGGATTAGGGCGATTATTAGGCTATATTAGGGGCGATTGTTAAGCTATATTAGGGGCGATTATTAGGCTGGATTAGGGGCGATTATTAGGCTACATTAGGGGCGATTTTTTGGCTGGATTAGAGGCGATTATTAGGCTGGTTTAGAGGTGATTATTAGGCTGGATTAGAGGCGATTATTAGGCTGGTTTAGGGGCGATTATTAGGCTGGATAAGGGGCGATTTTTATGCTACATTAGGTGCGGTTATTAGGCTGGATTAGGGGCTATTATTAGGCTGGTTTAGGGGCGATTTTTGGGCCAGATTAGGGGCGATTATAAGGCTAGATAAGGGGCGATTATTAAGCTGGATTAGGGCGATTATTAGGCTATATTAGGAGCGATTGTTAAGCTATATTAGGGGCGATTATTAGGCTGGATTAGGGGCGATTATTAGGCTACATTAGGGGCGATTTTTTGGCTGGATAAGAGGCGATTATTAGGCTGGTTTAGAGGTGATTATTAGGCTGGATTAGAGGCGATTATTAGGCTGGTTTAGGGGCGATTATTAGGCTGGATAAGGGGCGATTTTTAGGCTACATTAGGTGCGGTTATTAGGCTGGATTAGGGGCTATTATTAGGCTGGTTTAGGGGCGATTTTTGGGCCAGATTAGGGGCGATTATAAGGCTAGATAAGGGGCGATTATTAAGCTGGATTAGGGCGATTATTAGGCTATATTAGGAGCGATTGTTAAGCTATATTAGGGGCGATTATTAGGCTGGATTAGGGGCGATTATTAGGCTACATTAGGGGCGATTTTTTGGCTGGATTAGAGGCGATTATTAGGCTGGTTTAGAGGTGATTATTAGGCTGGATTAGAGGCGATTATTAGGCTGGTTTAGGGGCGATTATTAGGCTGGATAAGGGGCGATTTTTAGGCTACATTAGGTGCGATTATTAGGCTGGATTAGGGCGATTATTAGGCTATATTAGGAGCGATTGTTAAGCTATATTAGGGGCGATTATTAGGCTGGATTAGGGGCGATTATTAGGCTACATTAGGGGCGATTTTTTGGCTGGATTAGAGGCGATTATTAGGCTGGTTTAGAGGTGATTATTAGGCTGGATTAGAGGCGATTATTAGGCTGGTTTAGGGGCGATTATTAGGCTGGATAAGGGGCGATTTTTAGGCTACATTAGGTGCGGTTATTAGGCTGGATTAGGGGCTATTATTAGGCTGGTTTAGGGGCGATTTTTGGGCCAGATTAGGGGCGATTATAAGGCTAGATAAGGGGCGATTATTAAGCTGGATTAGGGCGATTATTAGGCTATATTAGGAGCGATTGTTAAGCTATATTAGGGGCGATTATTAGGCTGGATTAGGGGCGATTATTAGGCTACATTAGGGGCGATTTTTTGGCTGGATAAGAGGCGATTATTAGGCTGGTTTAGAGGTGATTATTAGGCTGGATTAGAGGCGATTATTAGGCTGGTTTAGGGGCGATTATTAGGCTGGATAAGGGGCGATTTTTAGGCTACATTAGGTGCGGTTATTAGGCTGGATTAGGGGCTATTATTAGGCTGGTTTAGGGGCGATTTTTGGGCCAGATTAGGGGCGATTATAAGGCTAGATAAGGGGCGATTATTAAGCTGGATTAGGGCGATTATTAGGCTATATTAGGAGCGATTGTTAAGCTATATTAGGGGCGATTATTAGGCTGGATTAGGGGCGATTATTAGGCTACATAAGGGGCGATTTTTTGGCTGGATTAGAGGCGATTATTAGGCTGGTTTAGAGGTGATTATTAGGCTGGATTAGAGGCGATTATTAGGCTGGTTTAGGGGCGATTATTAGGCTGGATAAGGGGCGATTTTTAGGCTACATTAGGTGCGATTATTAGGCTGGATTAGGGGCGATTATTAGGCTGGATAAGGGGCGATTTTTAGGCTACATTGGGCGCGATTATTAGGCTGGATTAGGGGCGATTATTAGGCTGGTTTAGGGGCGTTTATTAGGCTGGATTACGGGCGATTATTAAGCTGAATTAGGGGCGACTATTAGGGCTGGCTTAGGTGCGATTATTAGGGCTGGATTAGGGGCGATTATTAGGGCTGGATTAGGTGCGATTATTAGGCTGGATTACGGGCGAAGCTGGATTAGGGGCGATTATAATGGCTGGATTGGGGGCGATTTTTAGGCTACATTAGGCGCGATTATTGGGCTGGATTAGGGGCGATTATTAGGCTGGTTTAGGGGCGATTATTAGGGCTGGATTAGGTGCGATTATTAGGCTGGATTACGGGCGAAGCTGGATTAGGGGTGATTATTAGGGCTGGATTGGGGGCGATTATTAGGGCTGGATTAGGTGCGATTATTAGGCTGGATTAGGGGCGATTATTAGGCTGGTTTAGGGGCGATTATTAGGCTACATTAGGCACGATTATTAGGCTGGATTAGAGGCGATTATTAGGCTGGATTAGGGGCGATTTTTAGGCTATATTAGGGGCGATTTTTAGGCTGGATTAGGGGCGATTTTTAGGCTGGGTTAGGGGCGATTATTAGGCTGGATTAGGGGCGATTATTAGAATAGATAAGGGGTTATTCTAAGGCTAGATTAGGGGCGACTAGTAGGCTGGATTATGAGCGATTTGTCTGTGTTCTCTAGGTTATTTTAGAATGGTAAATAGTTTTATCGTATTTTTGATGCATTGGAGAAATCTCGAGCATTTCTCGTCTAGAAAATTTTAGACAACTACATACTGAACTACCTGAAAACTTACTTCACTTCACAATGACGTGAACGAGCAACGAGCGATGCGAGCTGCTAGCTAATCATGCATTGCATAGTCACATGCTTGACAATTGAGAAAGAGATAATATGACAGAGAGAGCGATGTGCAAGGGCTGAATAAAACAGACAAATTTATTTAAATTAGAACCCTCTAGAAGAGATGGACAGTTTTGCTAGAAAATTTTTTTCATAATATAATGTAGCTGCCTCAGAAGACTGTGCAAAATGAAAAGCAAGTGAGAAGGAATTTGTTTCATAATAAACTAGAGAAAGCTCAACAGAAAAAGAAGAGAGAACGCAGCAGTGAGAAAGAAAGTAAGCTTGCAAAGAAAGCACAGCTTGAACAATGAGCCGTTTGAGTACATTGCGATTACTCAAATCAATAGATTCACAACTCGCCAGTCCGGCATACTGTTTCTTCTAACAAAAAAAATTTTTGGCCCATCTCTGATCTAACTATATCAACCCAGAAAATCCCATTTCCCATAGCCCAAAAGTTTCATCAACCAACTGACCCAGCCAACCCCACGCAGACGGTACGAGTCGCACACACCATGAGCACAGCAACTATATTTCTCTGCCCTCTACTCTCCTTTCTCCCTTCCTCTGCTTCCCCAATGTCGAATTTTTCATCCCTAAACTCAGCCTGTCTGTCTTTTTCTCTTCCATAACAGGCTGCTCTTTGGCTAGTTCTGTCCTCTCAGTCCTTTTGATTTATTTATATCGCCAATTTCTAAACTCAAAAACTGTACATAATCAATAAATTTTACCGTAAAAAACAATAATGCTTGTTTTCAATAAGTAGGTGCGAATTTCAAAATACTAATTTAACGGTGACTTAAACAGGTTTTCTCGGTTTTGCTATTTGTTGTCCTATTGATTATAAATAACCACAGCATCGGCAAAGAGCCAACGGGAGAAGGGATATGTGGAAAAAAGGGGGAGCGAAAAACGGGCGGGGATAAGTTAAGCCATCGGCACTCTTAGCCAGCCAGTAACTATTCCATTCTCCCACTTCAGAGCCTTTCCTTCTCCTAATACCCACAGAATACTACGCCTGGGTCCGGAAAAATCCCCTATATGCTAATAGATTCAAAAGACATCCATCCCCTTCATGCCCGCTCTCTCTCTCTCTTGCCACTCCTAACCATACGCATACACGATTAAATTTACGCTGGAAAAAATACAGGCCCCAGAGAGATCTGGCAATGGGAGAATTTTAGAAAGAGAAGGAGAGGATTGGGAAAGATTAGAAACCCGCGCGCCGCACAGGACGCTGCTGAGGACTAGGAAAAAAGGGGGAAGAGAAAAAGAGAGACACAGGGGGGGGGGGAAGGACGCTGCGAGGAATTCATCCACTCCGCTAAAGCACACAGAGGAGAAGCGACTCCACCGAAAAATCCCGACCAAAAACCCAAATCCTATCACACACACAGCCCCCCTTGCGTGGATTGCTTCTTTTCTCTGCTAGTGCCAGTCCAAACTCTCTCTCCCATTTCTGCTTCCTCTCTTTCTTTCTAGTTCAGTATATTGCGCTAATCCTCTGCTGAACCGCTATCAACTTATTTCAGCTAACGGAAAATGGAGACCAATTTGAACTTGCGCAATTGCAGCCAATAAGGCAGGATAATACAATACGTTCTGCCTTACTTTCGAAATGCAATCCCCAAGAACTGTCACTTCAAATAGGAAAGGTAGATACGAATTTTCGCATTGTAATGGACAACTGCCATCGTCAGCATCTGCTCTTTCAAATCATCTATAAAATTGTTTTATATGTAAACGCGCAGGAAAAAGTCGATATTTCAAAGAGTAAAAAGGGAGAGAAGAATGAATGGGCCAAGAAATGGAGCGGGCACGAACAGGCGCGGCTGATGGCTGAATGATTCATCGGCTTTGATAGAGCCATCCCTGTGTGTTAGACTTGGCCAGCCAATGAAAATTCATTACGGGTGGCGTCTTGTAATAACTGAAGACACGATGGAGGCGAAAACTTGCGGATCGAGAGTCACAAGAGGGGAAGAAAGGCCGGCCGGCAAGCACAGTCTGGCCTAGACCTCAAGCAAACCCTACCATTTCTTATCTTATACGCACGTGGAGACACTTGCGCAAGAAATTGTTGGGGCACAGCCTTGGCTAAAAGCCCCTCCTCCTCACTGTCAAAGTTTGTGGAAGACCGAAAAAATGTGAGGGTCGGGTAGAGGAAAGAGAGTGTGACTGTGACTACTTTCACATGATCAGGGCTTTGAAAGCAAGCTGTATGTAGTAGCAAATGTATGAATAAGCGAGGCATGGACAATGCACAAAATTGAAATTTGTTTTTTATACACAGTGCTATTGGGAGGGCGTTTCACAGACACAAACCTGAAATTTCCAGTCATTGAAAATCTATTTAGGGATTTAAGTAAGCTAAGATGACGAAGTGACCAAGAATAATATTGCTACGTTACGAAGAATGACGAAGTATCCAAAAATAACAAAATGCAGAGACATTTCGTCATCCACCAATCAGATTGTACCTGCAATTTTTTTTTGCCCATTGAAACAAATCAATCGTTTCAAATAATGGCCATCAGTTATGTAACCAGAAATTAGATGAAAAAAACGTTGAAGTAAACTTACATGTATATCAACAGATACAGATCCCGCCTCCAAGCCTATAGAAAATGAAGACTCTATGTGACCATCTTGGTCTGTGGACATTTTGGTCGTACACCTCTTTTAATTTTTTGCGCACTCTTATTTGTATGTCTCTATCAGCAAACAACAGTCGTCAAAACATATTTCTTAAGTAGAAATGCCTCACTAGGCAGATGCACGCAGATGACGATCTGAGAACTATTCTTATTTCTTAGCTTTCTGAGTTTTCATTGGTGTATGAAGAAGTGTCCTATGTTATAGAGTGACATCCTGGCAAGATGACGAAGTGACCAGAAAAAAGCCAATGATTTCACTACCCCAGATGACGAAATGGAAGATGACGAAGTGACTAGGATCCATATTTTGGGGTTCAAGGATTTCTGGTTCAAGAAAGTCCCTATAAAAGTTTTTTTGAAATGAAGAAATTTAATGCTGGCAAAATTTTAACCCTGTGAAGGACACAGAAATGTTCGATTTTGAACAGAAAAATACTTTAGGCTTGTGAAGTGCCCCCTAGAATCATTTAGCTACCAATCTGAAAGAGATAATAACAATTTACAAAAGTCTAGAAGAGGCAAATAGACAAACAATATTTATACATCCTGACTGAATGTACTGTTAGAGCTTGGGTGCATGGGACAATCTTTTTGGAGTTGGGGGAGGGGAATAGGCATCCATGGTCATAACATTGGGAATCACCCAACCATTTCCAATAGTTACACATACAAATAAGTCACAATTGGTTCATGGCTATCATATGATAGCTATTTTACCTAAAAGCAACTTACCAATATGTGTAACTATTAGAAAGAGCCTGGTAATTCTAAAAGTTAGGAATGCATAGGAATTGGACAATATCTTGTCAAGACAAATATAAAATTTGGTTGGTCTTAACAAAGTTTTCTAGCTCAAAATTATTAGCCTTAATTTTTCTAATGAGTCAGATTAAATGTCGGGATTTGGAATGAGTTCACATTTGGGATTAAATTTGGGACTTTTTATTTATAATTTATAAGGATATAGTACAAGCAATAATGAATACATTAAGTTATAATTAGTATCAATAAATATTTTATACATTCTAAATAACTAGGGTAAACAAAAATAATGACATAAAGCTCCTTAGTGCACAAAAGAGCACAGAAAAATTAATAATGAAAGCTAGGACCTTAGCTAAGGCTTGGCATAGACACTTGAAGCTATGCTATCCTAAAGTCATGTAATTATTAATTTATTTAATGTAAAAAAGAGGTTAAAAATTTTAAATACAATGGTAATTGAAATGAAAATAGAGAATAAAAAAATTAAGTCAATTAGAGTTTATATAGACAAGTAAAGAAACCAGTTAGGATAGAACTTATACATGTTGCTATTGGACAAAATGGCTTGCATGTGACAACCATGAAACAATTGCAACAGTTTACTAATGTATAACAATAATAAATGGCGTGATAATTCCCAAGATTGCACCTATGTATGGAACTACTACAAGCTATAATTTCAAAAAACATGGACCTGATTATCATATAGATAATTTTAGTTACATGCCTTAATACAATATTTTGAAAAAATTAATTTTATATTTTCAAAGTTTCTTGAATATCTAATTTATTGAATAAATCAATCAAATACACATAAATTACAGAAGACTTACTTCTGTAATTTATGTGCATTTGATTTTGACAAGGTTCATAAAGATACAAAGTTATATATCCAAATTTGGCTTTGGTTTTTGATTATTAAAATGATAGAACAATATGACTAAGATTGTAAATGAAACATAAAGGAGCAAATTAAATTTGATTGTCTATTCCAAAAATCTAATATAAAGATACTAAAAAATATTTTATTGCTTGGGATGTTGGATATACAATTATTTAAATAGTGGAACTACTTTTAGCAAAAGAAATTCATAGTAATAGGCCCCTATATTAAATATTGGACATCTTGAAGATTAGGTTAATAAAATACTTCCCGATTTCCTATATTAATGAAATGGTATACATTTCTTCTTTAGTACATTGTAAATATGATTATAAAGATTGGGATTTAAAATTTTACCCAAAGTGGTACAATTAACTAAGTGCTAATAAAATAAATATCAATTTTGCTTACTTTGTCTCAATAAATTAGATATTTATAGTTTTCAATACAAATAATTTTTTATTTGCACAATCCAATTAAACCAAATTGGGTACTAATTAAAAACAAATTAGATAGGCATAGGCTAAGACTCAAAAAGGAAAATAATAATTAATATAATAATAGGGGGCCTAGTAAAATAATTTTGGTTAACTTGAAATATTTGAATCAGTGAAAGTAAGCTGGAGCTACTAGATCTGCCTAATGATGTTTAATATTTATATAAAAATTATAAAACAGTAATGTATCCTTGCATAATTTCAGATTTATCATGAGCTACTATAGTAGGCTAACTCATTGAGTAATAATTTTCTGAAGTTTTAACTGTAAAGTTCAAGCCTCCACTGATGACAACGCGCATAGAAAATTTAATAGAATACTAAATAGGCACAATACTCTAGCCTGTAGGCAGACTGTAAAGACATTTGCAATAGGTAGGCTTTTGTCATTATCAACACTGTATAACCATAAAAATAAATGCAAAAATCAAGACTTGGGTAACTTGATAATGTGCATATTATTTAAAATTTTTATGCCTCTTAAGTCCAATCCGTAGCCTAGACTCCAGTCCCCGGCAAGCTTTGCAGCCTTTTCTGGCCATATATTTAATCAAAGATACACAAAAACTAGATTGAATAAATCTCTAGTTTGCCTGTCATAGCCAATTACTTAATAAACAGCAAAATTGCTTCCAAACAATAGACTTCTGTTAAATGACAAATGTACGTTTTCTTAGTACAGTTTGTCTGTCAGTCGTTTAACTTTGATTACAAAATTACAACGAACTCCACTTGTCAAATTCTTACCATAATATTCTAAGTTTTCTTTATAATTTCTCTTTTTGTCATGCTATTAACTTTCTAAACATAGTAAGTCACTGGTTTACAATAAATGCGATGTAATTATGTTAAAAATAATTTTTTAGTTTGTTATACAGTACAAATAATTTTATCTGATCAAAGTGCGGTGTGACTTTCAAAACGTGAAAATATTGCTTTTACCTCCCTATACGGAGCACACAAGCGCTCTGGGGGGTCCTATAATTTACCAAAGATTGACATAGGAGTTTAAAATGCTAAAACTGTAACACTGAAACAGCAACAATACTATTTCCATGTTTTTTTATTTAAATTCACCTAAATTTTTACTCATAAAACTGCTTCCCTTTTACTCGTAGAGTAAGTAGGCCTAGGCCTTGGGCTAACAACAAGTAGGCCTAAACGGCTAAAACGGTTCAATTGTTTTCTTCCATTTATTGCCAAATAGCCGTTGGCAATGCATCCTTAAATCTGATCAAATTTAAAGAAGAAAAATTCGCCCAGATTACACAAAATGGGGAGCTCAGTAGGCGGCGTAGGCCTACTGCTACTGATTTCTTTTATATTCTTGGCCTATATTTAGAACTGTCAAAAAACATGCCTTTATATTTTGAATTACCAGGGCATTTACAATAGAAGCCCATCATGTGGCAACGTAAAACAATTGCGACTTGGTTCCACTTGCGCCTATATAGCTTTACATGGAACTAAATCTAGTAGCTAGATGTAGCCCTTGTCCTAGGACTAGGCTCTATCAATTCTTAACTCATGGTAAAACTTCCTACACCCACAGTTAGATCTAATAACTATATACCATTATTTTGTATTGGGTTTTTAAAATAATGTATTCTGTAGGCCTATTTGGACCCTATTTATTATCTATAAATAGAGTATTTTTGTAAGCTTTTAGTTATCAGTATTAAGTCATTTTCATTTAAAGTGCAAAATGAAATGTAACCTACCTTGATAATTTGAGTCTAAATTGAATTAAATATATTAATAGTTAAATCAATAGTAATTAATATAGATAGTTTTTGCATATAAATAGCTACTTTTATTATTCACTATGCACCAAAAAATGGATACCCTTTTAGAAAGTAGCCTTTTGTTTGGTAAATTTTTCAACCACATGGTCACATGACTAACAAAGTAAATAACAAAGCAAGAGAAGGAAGAAGTGAAGGAAAAGTAAAAATCATCTCAACTAGTCACCCCACTACCCACCTACCCCATCTACCAAAAGCCAGCCCGCCACTTGAATTGAGGTGTGTTCATTGAGATAGGGCAAGAGAGTATCCATTTTTTGGCACATAGTATATAAGCCTAACAATACAAAATTAATTTTAATACTAGCAATATACTAATGCCTAAGGATCTTATTGTGCATGTTGGATTATTTTGCCAAGTTCAATATATAATCTTGCATCCTGCCCTTTATTTCAATATATAATTTTGACAAGTCTTATATTGTTGCAAAATTTTTGAACAAAATACAAAGTACAAAACTAAAAAAATTGAGAAATAAAAAATTGAAATTTTAATAGGCCCCTAATTTTATCTATACCTATTAGCACTTGTCTATTAAGTAGACAGTTTCAAACTAGTTTGTCTGCCATGTAGTCGATTGCAGTGATCTAAACTAAAATAAAAATAGATTATTGTCTTGCTTGGCTAATGAAATCTATGTCCTATCTTCAAAATAATTTCTTAATTCTATTTCTTAAGTAATCTTTATCTTTAAATTAAATATTTTGACAGGTGTAGTAGCATGCCCAGAATTTAAGCCATTATTAGCTGTACCATTCATTGCCTCTATATTTTCAAAGATCAATCTTTGAAATTCTATATATCAGTTAAACATTGTGTTATTGTAGTCCTGCAATTTGTGATTTTTAAATCTGGCCACTTAAATTTCCTAAGTTTTGCCTATTTATTAATGTAATAACTAGCCACAAAATACAATATTTTTCTTATTTTTCTTTGTTAACTACCTAGAAGCTATAATCTACTGCTTAAACTTCTGTACTTGTTTCAAAAAAATAATCTATAATAGTGTAATTTTTGGCATTATTATCTGCTCTAAATATTGCAGTAGCCCTCCTTCCATCCATGCAATTTTATCAAAAGCACTTTATTAAAATATAGCTCTATAGCAAGTTGTTTGTTGTTTGCGTTTTATAGTAATTGATTTATCTAAATTTTGTTACTTGTCTTGCCTGCAGCTATAATAACAAAGAATAATGGCTAATAATGGCAATCGAGGCGATAGGGAGACTGAGCAGCTCAGGAAGCTGTTCATTGGTGGCCTGACTCCGAACGTGACTGAGGACGACCTGAAAAGCCACTTTGGCCAGTGGGGCGAGCTCGTGGACGTGGTGGTGATGAAGGACAAGGTGTCTGGCCGGTCACGCGGCTTCGGCTTCGTCACCTACAAGGACGACTCGAGCGTGGACGACGCCCAGTCGAACCGGCCGCACGTGCTGGACAACAAGGAGGTGGACACGAAGCGAGCGATGCCGCGCGGAGAGTCGGCCAACAGCGAGAGCCACGTGCGGGTGGAGAAGCTGTTTGTGGGCGGCCTGAGGCCAGAGACGACTGAGGACGATCTGCGCGAGTACTTCAGCTCGTACGGCGAGGTGGTGTCGGCTGAGATCGCTGTGATGCGCGAAACGGGCAAGCCGCGCGGCTTCGGCTTCGTCACGTTCAAGGACTACGACCCGGTGGACAAGGCGATCCTGTACAAGCCGCACAACATCAGCGGCAATCCAAGAGTGGACTGCAAGAAGGCGCTGTCCAAGGAGCAGATTGCCGAACTGAAGGCGCGTCAGCAGGCCGGCGGCTACGGCGCTCGCGGCGGCTTTGCAGGCGGGCGGGGCGGCTACGGAGGCGGCTACGGCGCTGGCGGCTACGGGGGCTACGGAGGCGGCTACGGCGACGCGGGCTACGCCGGCGGCTACGGCGGTTACGGAGAGGCGCCCGCGTACGAAGCTGGCGGCTACAGCGAAGGCGGCGAAGGCGCCTACGACAACGGCGCCGGCGGCTTCGGGTCCTACGGCAGCCAGGGCTACGCTGGCGGGCCGGCCAAACCTGTCGGCGGGTTCGGCGGCGGGCCGCAGCGATTCCAGCCGTACGGCGCCGGTGGCAGAGGCGGTCGCGGACGCGGCGGCGCCACGGGTGGGTTCCGGGGTGGTCGTGGTGAGTATCGTGTCTTGCCGGGTGGCAGTTAAGGCTGCGGTTCTTCATCTAGGCTGTTAAGTTCAGGATTGTAGTTTATTAGCTTAGTGGCCACAGCGGCTGAGTTGTCATCGGTTAGGCCTGAGTTCGATTCCCATATATTTTGTTCGAGTTGTTTCACTAAAAACTGCCAATTTAATTTGAAAAAGTCCGCGACTGCATGGGTGTTGCTTGTATTGGTCTCTCCCGGCTGTCGGTAATTACTTAGCTGTCGAATGTGCTATGGTGATTCTAATATGTCTGTTTATATTATTACGTTCATTTGCTTGTCCTTTCAGGCGGTTACTGAAAATCGGAGGAGCGGTTAAAAACTGGAGATTAAAAGTCAACCTTGCTGCACATTGTAAATCGAGTCTTGTCTAAAGCGCGTGAAAAATAAATTGATTACTGGTCGGTGCGGGTCGGGTCATTGGGTAAGTACGTGCACTTTTACTTTTTGTTTTATTCTTATTGCATTTAAGTTTATTCAAGGTATGAAATGTGTTTGATTGCGTGCGCTAGATCTGTGGTAATAACGTAAGTTATGGTTAATTATTAAAAGCTAATTGGTACAACAATTGCAGATTTCATTGTAATAATTTATTTTAATTTCAGGCGAGCAAACTCACACTAACGCAGGGCCTCAGGTGTTTAAGCTACGAACAGGCTGTCAGTTGTATCTAGGCGAAACTGATTTCATTGATATTGAGAGACCGTTAGCGTTAAGGTAGGGCCTCAAAGGCTCCGGTCTCGACGTTTTGGCTAACTAACTACTGAGTGAGGATTCTAATTAGTGGCCATCCAGCTTAACTGAGAAGGTTCAATCAGCTATTCAGGCCAGAAGATTTCGACTATTCGATCCCGTACAGGCGGGACACACAGGCCAGCCTCTAGTGACGCTTGATAAGGCTTTAAGCCAATTTAATTATATAAAGTGATGATAAAATTTGCGATTTATTATATGCCAACTGAGGGGGTTACTTAGTAGATATTACTGACACTGCGCTTTTCCTTATTATAATTATAAATACTAAGTACATTAGCTTTTATAATTGTAGCTAATTAGTCGATAGTATGTGGACAAAAAAATCTACGCCCATTTATGCTTAAGGCAAGCACTGTTACAGTATAATTTTCTCTTGCTTTAATTAAAGCACAAAGTTAAGTAGCTTAAATAAGTGCGAGACAGCCGATATGTATAGTAATTATGTTTATTTGTAACGATTGCATTGGAGAGACTCGCTTTATAAATCAGCCAGATCGATTTATTAGTGTGCATATATACTTCTCTATCTGTATTACTTAAAGAACGTCTCCAGTTTTTAGCGTAATTTAAGCTCCGAAAAAATTATTTTGTCATTCTAAGTTATGTATCTGGCGACTAGTTGAATTGTCAATCGCGTTTAAAACATTCACTCCCACTCTTGTGTGTGTAATTAATGCTTGTTTGTTGTTGTGTGACCTGTGCAACAAATTCGTAACTTTATTAAATTTTCAAACTAGTTTTTTACTTAGTTTTCCTAGCGTATATTTGTTGAATTTTCTATATTTAGCAGTTAGTTTCACTCGGGGCTAGTTATTGCGCTAGACTCTGTCAGACTGAAAGAAGATCTAGTATGGATTTTTAATGAGTCAGTCAAGCAACTAGCTCTGCTCCAGTGACACTCCGTCAGACATGCTTTTTGCGCATCTTTAAAAAAACTTCAATTTGTTATGAATTATTTATATTAGTCTGCAGAATAAGCAAAACTTGGCACACAGGGCATGTCTGCTAGCAATAACTGGACTGTTGATTTTAACTATCGACTGTTTAGTCTATTTTCGTT
Organism: Macrostomum cliftonense; assembly: GCA_950096795.1. Taxonomy (NCBI): domain Eukaryota; kingdom Metazoa; phylum Platyhelminthes; family Macrostomidae; genus Macrostomum; species Macrostomum cliftonense. The sequence continues at coordinate 584,506 of CATNEM010000284.1, read as the reverse complement.
AATTTTTATCAATGTCAGTATAAGCAGTTGGTTTGTTATACTTAAGACTTAATTGTCGCATAGGCCATTAAAGCCTAAGTTTTTCTTATTGTTGTTCTAACTAATTCTTAATACATTGTCCTACCATTAAGTTAAAATAAGTTTGAGGCTTCTAACAAATATAAGGTGTTAAATTGACGAGACTGCTTAAGTGCCAGTAAGCGAGGCAATAAGACCCATACTGGGCCCGTGTCTGTCTACTAGCAGCAGTAAGCTCAGAATTTAGTCTTTAATATTCCCAGTAGAACTGTTGTTTTTTTGTAACAACGCAGTGTGAAAAATTATTTTCGTCTACTATTGTTTGCACATAGTTTTGATTTGCTAAGATTGATCGAGTGTCTATTTTAGAGTTGTAGGTACTTAATGCTTAGAATGTCATTAGGGCAATAATTCAAACGGTGTGATTGACTTGTTCTCGTTTGTGTGCCTGGTTTGCTTGATATAAAAAATTAGTTAAACTTAATAGGACTCTGTATGGCTGTGAGACTCATATGATCTGCTTCTGGCCTGTGCTGCTGTAACTGCGTTAGGTCTGTAAAAAAATCTTGGCTTCATTTTTCATAGCAACTAGCCGCCTTGATTTTCAGATTAGCTGCATTCAACCATGATGGCTGGCAACCGTGGCGACAAGGAGACTGAGCAGCTCAGGAAGCTGTTCATTGGTGGCCTGACTCCGAACGTGACTGAGGACGACCTGAAAAGCCACTTCGGCCAGTGGGGCGAGCTCGTGGATGTGGTGGTGATGAAGGACAAGGTGTCTGGCCGGTCACGCGGCTTTGGCTTCGTCACCTACAAGGACGACTCGAGCGTGGACGACGCCCAGTCCAACCGACCGCACGTGCTGGACAACAAGGAGGTGGACACGAAGCGAGCGATGCCGCGCGGAGAGTCAGCCAACAGCGAGAGCCACGTGCGGGTGGAGAAGCTGTTTGTGGGCGGCCTGAGGCCAGAGACGACTGAGGACGATCTGCGCGAGTACTTCAGCTCGTACGGCGAGGTGGTGTCGGCTGAGATCGCTGTGATGCGCGAAACGGGCAAGCCGCGCGGCTTCGGCTTCGTCACGTTCAAGGACTACGACCCGGTGGACAAGGCGATCCTGTACAAGCCGCACAACATCGGCGGCAACCCAAGAGTGGACTGCAAAAAGGCGCTGTCCAAGGAGCAGATTGCCGAACTGAAGACGCGTCAGCAGGCCGGCGGCTACGGCGCTCGCGGCGGCTTCGCAGGCGGGCGGGGCGGCTACGGCGCTGGCGGCTACGGAGGCAGCTACGGCGCTGGCGGCTACGGGGGCTACGGAGGCGGCTACGGCGACGCGGGCTACGCCGGCGGCTACGGCGGTTACGGAGAGGCGCCCGCGTACGAAGCTGGCGGCTACAGCGAAGGCGGCGAAGGCGCCTACGACAACGGCGCCGGCGGCTTCGGGTCCTACGGCAGCCAGGGCTACGCTGGCGGGCCGGCCAAACCTGTCGGCGGGTTCGGCGGCGGGCCGCAGCGATTCCAGCCGTACGGCGCCGGTGGCAGAGGCGGTCGCGGACGCGGCGGCAGCGTTGGCGGTGGCTTCCGTGGCGGTAAGGAGCAGCTCTGTGCCTTGTGGCTGCGTTTGTATTAAAGAATATTTTTTGTTTTAACTTTTCTTACTTTATGCGTTTTTAGGCGCCCGAGGCGGCTACTGAGATTCAGCTGAAGATAAAGCAGTTTTAAACAACTGATATTGAAGCCACTGCCCGGAACACGAGGAAACAATAACAATGTTGATTTGTTACTAACTTACTAAGTATAATATTTTTATTGACATGTTCAAGCCAGCCATGAAACTAACGTAGCGTAATTAAATGCATCGCTTTATCTTATAACTTCTCTGGCTTTTACATAGTTCTAAAGTTGTTTAACTCGCTCTAAATGCTATGTATTTCTTCACCAAGTTTCGAATGATTAGTCGAAAAATTTGTTTTCTTTATAAATCATATTGTTCAAAATTACGATGCGCGTTTGTGTTGTGTGAAGGCTAAGAAATTGATTGTGTTAATCGTTTCTTACTTTGCTTTTTTTAATTTTCTATCCATCGCTTATATTTACTGTTGTCTTTTTATGCGAGTGCAACTGACCTTGTGCCGCTCTGTGTTTTTGTTTCTCTGTTCAATCATTCTTATTTTTTGCTAGTCCATACGGTTAAATTTGGGCAAAACAAGCGAAAGGATCTAAAATTCCGGTGTCAATTTATATCATCAGAAGCTACGCGCTCTGGAGTAAAACAAATATGACAAAAATAAAGCAGCTACACTAACTTCTCGTTGAATATGCGAACTACAATTTACACCATGTTGACTGGATTGTTTTCAAACGATCAATGAAATCTAAATATACGCGAAATTTCCGGTTTTTTTAAACAGAGGACCGTCGAGTTAATCGAAAATGAAAAATCAATTTTGTCTTTTTCCAGTTTTTCTTTACTGTTTTTATGATTTGCAACTACCAGGTGTCGTTGAAAAACTGTTCCAAACATATGTACAGTAGGGCAGGGAGTATTGGTTATGCTGCAAGTAAATTGGGTATGAAAGGATTCACAACAGATCAATGTGCAAGCGGCGGTTGAGTACATCTGGGGCAAGGCAGGAAGGAATGTTCATCGCATGTACAGTTAGCACATTCAGCCAGGGACAGGGAAGTTGGTGTGAAATGTACACCGTGGCAGACATTTCCCCTATTGTGAGTTTCAGCTGAGGGTAGAGGGTTGGCTGTTTTTTGTTACATTATGCTAATTACTGCATATGTATGCCCTGCAAAACTATTTGCAAGTTTCCCTAATTCAAGCATAGAGGATTTCAGCTAGTAATTTTTTTCCTGTGGAATGCGCAAAAAATTTGCTCCGCTGTCGAAATGTAAAAAACTGACGGCATTCCAATCTTTTACAATCATCAAGATTACTTTAGCTCAATTTATTTCCATAAAATTCCTTCATTCTGAAACAGAAATGAATTTTTTTACCCTGGAATTCTTCGTTAGAAAAGAATTTTCTAGTGGTGGATTTGGGTAAACTTTAAATCCAAAAATTTTGCTTATCAGCCTCAATTTTTTAATGCAAAGTCATTCGATTAAAATTAGTTGCGCAATATTTTGATGATTATAACAAGCCTAATTGCCGTGGCCCTCTTGGCAGCCAGCGGCTGCAATTTGGTTTCGGCAGGTCAGTTTCAGTTTATTAATTGATGCTTTTATTCGTATTGCTAAGTTCACGGATGCACCACGCTTTGTTGATAACCTGGGTCACAAGACACCCCCATTAAAAAATCTGCGGTTTTTTACTTTGAATTATTTTTAACCTCGTGCCATTTTGACAGATTTTGAAGACTTGGAACGTTCTCTTTTTGGTGAGTTCACTCATTTGAGCGGTTTGGATTCTTATCATTTCAGCACTATAAGACGCCTAAAAATCACCTGCCAAACTTATAAATGTCTTGTATATTCCATAAGACACCCCAGACTTATCAAATACAGCCTTGTCGTATCAAAAACACCCCAGTATTATCAAAGACACCCCAGTCTCATCAAAGACACCCCAGTCTCATCAAAGACACCCCAGTCTCATCAAAGATACCCCAGTATTAACAACGACACCCCAGGCTCATCGAAGACACCTCAGTCTCATCCAAGACACCCCAATCTCATCAAAGCCACCCCAGTCTCATCAAAGAAACAACAGTCTCATCAAAGACACCCCAGTATTATCATAGACACCCCATTCTCATCAAAGAAACAACAGTATTATCAAATACACCACAGTCTCATCAAAGACAACCCCGTCTCATCATAGACACCCCAGTATTATCATAGACACCCCAGTCTCATCAAAGATACCCCAGTATTAACGACACCCCAGGCTCATCGAAGACACCTCAGTCTCATCCAAGACACCCCAATCTCATCAAAGCCACCCCAGTCTCATCAAAGAAACAACAGTCTCATCAAAGACACCCCAGTATTATCATAGACACCCCATTCTCATCAAAGAAACAACAGTCTTATCAAAGACACCACAGTATTATCAAAGACAACTCCGTCTCATCAAAGACACCCCAGTCTCATCAAAAAACAACAGTCTCATCAAAGACACCCCAGTCTCATCAAAGACACCCCACTATTATCAAAGACACCCCAGTCTCATCAAAGACACGCCATTCTCATCAAAGACACGCCATTCTCATCAAAGAAACAACAGTCTTATCAAATACACCACAGTCTCATCAAAGAAACAACAATCTCATCAAAGACCCCCCAGTATTATCAAAGACAACCCAGTCTCATCAAAGACACCCCAGTCTCATCAAAGACACCCAGCCTTATCAAAGACATGTTAGTCTTACCACAGAATTGTGCTATTCTCAGTATAGGAAAGTGCAACTCATTCAAAATAAGTAGACATGATTCTAACCAAACAAAAACGCTTAATAAATTTGTTCAACTGCATGGACCGCAGCTGAAAGAATCGACGCGGTGGATTACAGTAAGTCCATGATCCAACCGCTGACTGTTTTGTTGATATTTGATTTAGTAAATAATAAAGGAGTCGGAATGTAATTTATTTTATACTTTACATGATGCTGTTAAGCTTCTTAAAAAAAATTAACTAATTTTTTAATATTTTTTTCAAACAATCCAGGCTCCGAAGAGTCAATCGGTAGGTCAAACAATAGTTTAAATAATTTTTTTTAATTCGTGCATTAATTTTTTCCACCCTGGCATAAATGATTGACAGGTGAAGACGAGTTCGCACCTTCCATATTTGGTAAGCTATAGAACCTTGGCTTATTAAATAACTCCTGAATTATATAATTGATATAGCACTAAAGAAAATATACATGTACACTCTTCGTATTAAAAAAACCTTTTCCTCAGGAGAGCAAGACCTGGGACAGAGACCGCTGTTTGGTAAGGGATCTTGTTGTTTGGAGATCCCTATTTTGGGATAATTAGAAAAATACTGCTTTGCTTTCTTTCTTTCTGTTAGATTTTTACCTACATGTAATTGAACTAAACTGAAATTGTGTTTCCCAATTAATATTGGCAGCAATCCTGGACTTCGGACCTTCGGGTCGTAGTAAGTTAAATTTTCTTTTTTTTTATTAATCAACTACTTACAATAATAGTAGTATCTGTAAAATTAACCGTAACTTAATGCGTAATTTCAAAGTATCTGATGGCGACATAGAAACTGGCGACACCGACTATGACAGTGAGTGACAAATAATTTTCTGCAGCTCAACAATATTAATTTTAGCCTTTATAGTTTTGTTTAATGTGTTTTTAATAACAACAAAAATACGAAAAAAAATTCTAGGCACAGTTGATCGAGGAGGATCCTGGACAAACGGTGAGTAAAAAAGTGTGAAAATATTAAAAAATTTAGGGTAGCCTCAAGACTCGTTTTCATAAAATATCAAACTGGCAATTTCAGGTGTCGAAAGACCAGGGATTGTTCCGCCTCTTGGTGAGCCGAATTTAAATTTCCATTTAAATTTTGTGTCTCTGCGCTTTTAGTACTAGAAAAAAAACCGTAAAATAAAATGTTTTTGTTAAAATTCGTTAAATTTCGTTTAAACCGTAGACAATTTTGCGCTCCAATTTAGCTTAAACTAGCTTTATAATTGTTGCTTTGCAGAGCCGCCACTAACGCAACCGCCAATCATTGGTGAGTCAGCAGCAAGGATTTTTAATAATTTTGACTTTTTTAGCGTTTTTTAATAATCTTTGATTTAGTTTATTAAGTTTGAGTCTCTATTTGACTTGGTTTTTTTAAAATCATTCAGTCCTTAGTATTCTTTGTAATATAGAGGGTATTCGTTTAGTAGTAGGAAGCTGCAGCAAGTACAGAAGTAACACGCGTCATTTCATTTCAGAGCCACCTCCGCCTCCGCAACCTGAAACACTTCCTCCTCCAGGTGAGCTGGATCTGAATGTAACATAGCTCCTTACTTAAGAAATCTTCCAATTTATTTTACTGAGTGTCGAAAATAATTTGGATTCCAAAAAAATTGCTTACTTAACTTCAGAGCCTACGAAAGGTGAGTCAGTGTTCGTTTTGAAAAACTGATTGATGGCTTGTGTAATTTTGGTAGTTTGGTCTGTGCTAATTGTGTGCATTGGTTTCAAAAGGTAAGTATTTACGGCGAGTTATTGCATCAGTTCTTGCTTTGTATTTGTTTGGCAATGTCTGATTAAGTGGATCTTTGTTAAAGTGGAAGGGTCTTTGTTTAGCCAAAATGCGGTCTTTGTTTAGTCCCCTCATTGATTCATTTATCTAGCAGACAAAAACGACTGTCGACTGCGTTGGTAAACCATGTCCAGCTAAGGGTCTTTGTAATATTGTAAGCTGGGCTTTTGTTTAACAAGGTGGGTCTTTGTAGAATGCAGGGAGATTTTAGTGGTTCTCTTTGTTCAATTATGTGCGTATCAGTAGTTAGGTGGGATTTTTCGGGCAGGATACGAGTGTACAAACCCTTGCTATTTCTTTCTATTTTAGAATGTTTTGGGTCTTTTTTCAGTACTATGGGGTCTTTGTTTTGCACGGAGGATGTTTGTTTAGTAGTGCTTCCAATACGTTTGTAATTTCATTTCTTTGGTCGTCTATGACCAAACCAAAATTTTTATGTCTCATTAGCACCATATAAGATGAGAATTTACAGAAAAAGGGAAAAAATAGAAAAAAATAGTAATGCACAAAGAAACTACTTAAAATAGCTTAAGTGCGAATTTTTTTCTTCAGATGTCAGAGCGTCCGAGACAATTCTGGATGCGCGCTGAATGTGGGGAGGGGGGATGCGATAAACAGAATAACTCAATAAAATTAGAGTCTAAGAGGCTTGCTCAACAAGAAAGAGCCTGAGGCGAGAAATAAATATTGGCACCGTTCGAATTTAGGTTTCAGCTGCAGTTAAAAAAGTTTCGGCAAATGTTTAAAAAGCTGTTCAAATCTTTGTTTGATGTGGTAAGCGTTCTTTGTTTAGTAAGCTGGAATCATTGTACATTGAGATGAGGTCTTTGTTTAGCAAGCTGGAATCATTGTATATTGAGATGAGTTCTTTGTTTAGCAAGCTGGAATCTTTTTATATTTAGACGAGGTCTTTGTTTAGCAAGCTGGAATCTTTGTATATTAAGACGAGGTTTTTGTTTAACAAGCTGGAATCATAGTATATTGAGATGAGGTCTTTGTTTAGAAGTTAGAGTCTGTCTTAAGTAACTTTGGTTTTTATATCATAAAGTCATGGTTTTGTAAGACAGGATATTCGTTTAGTAATACGATGTTTCTGTTAAGAAAAGTGAGATCTTTGATTAGTACAGCACAGGGGAAAATCAGCTGCTGCAAGTACAGAAATCTCACACACCATTTCAGCGCCACCGCCGCCGCAACCTGAAACACTTCCTCCTGCAGGTGAGCTGAATCTCAATGTGACATAGCTCTTACTTTAATAACCTGAGTGCCTAAAAAGTGCCTGAAAACAAATATTACCGGGAATTCCTAGCTTAGTTTCACGCAATTTTATCATTTTATTTTGTTTCAGAGCCGCCAGGTGAGCCAGTGTTGGTTTGGACAACTTTTTCTTTGAAAAGAACCGACTCGTACAATAACAGAAATTTTCGCATAGCAATATAGTTGTTCATAGCTCGTGTAATGTTGGTAATTGGCTATGCAGGTGCCAATAAGGTGTGTCTTGACAAAAATCTCAACAACTCGGTATTGGTACCAGCACAGCATCTCAGAAGTAGTGAGTGAGGAAGCTAATCTATCAACGTTCGAGAGACAAGCAGGAGGCACTTATATTGAGAAAGACCTATCCAGAGACCTTGTCGAAGATGTTTCAGGCGGTTCGAGATTTTAACTTTCTCCGGTGATAAACACCAGTACAAGGCGTGGACAAGGACTTCTAGAATAGAAGGACTATACACTCCAAATTTTTGAAGGCTGATTTTTACACTGGCGAGATAGAAATTTTATTGTCTATGGCTAAACTTATTATTTCAGTGTATTTTTGGCCTTCAATTTGTTTAGTGTTGCGTCCTTCTAACCAAAGTGACTTCTAGTGGTCCTTGGGTGTGGAAAGCAGCGTTGTTTTTTGGCGTGTGTGGACAAGGCCCCTCCCTGCGACGGCGGAGTTCAAACTCACTCCATTGAGACAGTACCTGACTTGCGTTGAAGTGAATCGAACACCTTGGCTACTCTGCCGCAACGTACAATGCTGCTAAGGTTCGTACCTGTGTACGAACTATGTACGAATCCTGTGAAAGAGCTCGATAGTTTCCCACGGCGAGGGAGATTTCCCATGATGTTTTAAGTGAGGAGGAGCCACGCAAGAAACAAATAAATTTTACTAATCGCTGAAAGGCGCTTCAAGACGCTAGAGCTTGCTATCGTTGTTTAGCTCTCATGGTCGTTTTTGACATTTCAACAGGTGAGGAGGAGAGATATTTTAACAATTAAATCTTTAACTGGACCAAAGTTTTCGCGAGACCTGGTTGATGTTCTAATCCGTGTACGACAGAACCCAACAGACCATGTGATGTGTCGGAGAGATTTACCTGCCAATTGAGATGGAACCTGAAGGCAGGGTTGATTCGTATGTTGTATTAAGAGTTGCGAGAGTTTTTTTACCGAGCAGGACTGCCTGCAAGAAAGTGGGTTTCGAACTTAAGGAGGCTGTTAAAGTCAAGTGCCGCTTCAAGGTCAAGCCGAGGACTACTAAAGAATGCCAGTGTCGTTCGAGGATCTATCCGTATTATACCAAAGTAGAATATGCATCGATTAGTACAACTTAAAGGAGAAAACTACAATTCATGTGTGTTTGTTGATGCCTCAGCACAGAAGGCTTATGACGCTGTGGGCTATTCACATCTGCGCGATATTGCAGAGATATCAAAGACGGATAAATATTATATATTCTATATTCTATACAGAGGAGCTTCCGTCAAGCAACTGACTTGGAATGACAGCTAGTGGCATTGACCAGACTTGCTGAGAAGCAGCTCAGTAGCCCATGGCTCGAGAACTCAGAGAACTGGCGAATTCACTTGCAGCCCAAGAGCAGCCAAAGTGGCACTTAGAAAGTAAGATTAGAAAATCTTAGAAAATCGTAAGGCGATTTTGAAGAACGCAAAGGTAAACAGACGAAGCGATACTAGCAGCATTTACCTGCGGCGGAGTCCTTGATAAACTCGAGGCCTTTCGAGCGAGAAACTGTCCAAAATTTTGTTGGAAATTGACTATAATATTACTTTTTTTTACTTTTTTGTTTTTAAAGCATTCGACAAGTGTTTTATAAGCTGAGTCTTTGTTTAATTTAGCAAGCTGGGATCGTTGCATATTGAGATAAGATCTTTGTTTAGAAGTTGGAGTCTATGTTAAATTGGTTTTTTTAATAAAGATAAAGTTCTTAGCTTGTAAGATAGGATATTCGTTAAGTAATACGAAGTTTTTTTCGAAAATGGAGATATCAAATTAGTACAGCACGGGGAAAATCAGCTGCTGCAAGTACAGAAATCGCACACGTCATTTCAGTACCACCTCCGCCGCCGCAGCCTGAAATACCGCCTCCTCCAGGTGAGCTGAATTTAAAATTGCTCCTAGTTAAAAAAACCCTTTATCTTTTGTTTCGCTTTAGAGCTCGCAAAAGCTGAGCTTGTTTAGGATTTTTTATAGCTCTCATAGCTCGCGTAAGGTTGGTAAATAGGTCTGTGTTAATAGGCTTGGGTCTTAGTTTCGCAAAGTAAGTATTTGTTAAGTGAAACTCAAACTTCAAGCATTTAATAAAAATGGGAATATAGGAGATGGCATAAAGTAATCGATCATTTCCTCCTTTATAGCCTTATTTTGTATTGTGATTTTTTAGATAGTACAAGTATTTTTTATTTTTGTTTTCAGTGTCGCCTCCAGTTGAAGATCTAAATGGTGAGTCCGGAATTTATAATGAAATTTTTATAGAATTAGACTAGGGCTAGTTAGCTAAATAAAAAAATTGCCTAATCTTTGCTGTGGTAAGTGTCAAAGGCCAGGTTATCATTAATTAGGCGCTATAATTTCTAATTTTAGCTTCAGGCATTTCTATTACAGCTTTATTTATAGTCCACCATTCTTTATCAATCAATTTGCAGCTGAGAATGATTTCACTAAGCTGCATGGTAAGCCATCTAATTATAGATATTTAAATTTGAAATGGTATTTTTGAAATATGCTCTGCTCTGAAAATATACTAACGCAAGCGTAATTTTCCTTATTTCAGGCTCGAGAAACTGTAAGACACTATAATATTTCTCTGTACCAATAATTTTTTGTTGAAGTTGGTCCCAAAAATATTTGCACTTTTAACTACTCAGCAAAACACACAGACCGTAATAAAACACTGAACTCACTATTGAGACACCCACTCCTGATTGAGACACCTCACTCCTGATTGAGACACCCACTCATTGAGACACTCCACTCATTGAGACACCCCACTTCTAATTGAGACGCCCCACTCATTAAGACACCCCACTCATTGAGACACCCCACTTATAATTGAGACACTCCACTCCTCATTGAGACACCCACTCATTAAGACACCCCACTCATTGAGACACCCCACTCCTGATTGAGACACCCCACTTTTAATTGAGACACCCACTCCTTATTAAGACACCCCACTCCTTATTGAGTCACCCCACTCCATATTGAGTCACCCACTCCTCATTGAGACAGTCCACTCCGTATTGAGACACTCCTCTCATTATTGAGACACCCCACTCCTCATTGAGACATCCTACTCCTCATGGAGACACCCCACTCCTCATTGCGACATCCTACTCCTCATGGAGACACCCCACTCCTCATTGAGACATCCTACTCCTCATGGAGACAGCCCACTCCTTATTGAGACACTCCACTCCTTATTGAGACACCCCACTCCTTATTGAGACACTCCACTCCTTATTGAGACACCCCACTCCTTATTGAGACACTCCACTCCTTATTGAGACACCCCACTCCTTATTGAGACACTCCACTCCTTATTGAGACACGCCACTCATTGAGACACTCCACTCCTTATTGAGACACCCCACTTATCACTGAGACACCCACTCCTTATTTTACCTTATAAATTAAAGTAAAAAACACTTTTTCAGTCCAATATCTAGGGTGCTACTACAGCACCGAAAATACAAGCGCCCTGAAGACATTTCAAGTAGAGAGTTCGGAACTGACAATTAGCAACTGTTTCTACTACTGCACGTCCACCATGTTTATATCCTATTTCGGCCTATTTAATGGCACCAAATGCTATTGCGGAGGGGCGATTGAAACGCAGCAAGTGGTGAAAACGCGCTGCCGAATGAGGTGCCCGGGAGACAGGAGTCAGATCTGCGGCGGCAGCAGCTCCATAAGCATCTATATCTTCCCCAATATAACAGGACCTGATTTGCCGGGTAGGTGGCTGCCTGTTGTTCTCTTCTCGCTGCAGAGTTGTGCTTTGTTCTTGCTGTTAGCTGCCTATCTATATCTATCTATCTATCTATCTATCTATCTATCTACCTACCTATCTACCTACTTGTCTATCTATCTATCTATCTATCTATCTATCTATCTATCTATCTATCTATCTATCTATCTACCAGCCTATCTACCACTCTATCTTTCTTTTAGTCTATCTATCTATCTATCTATCTATCTATCTATCTATCTATCTACCTATCTATCTATCTGTCTATCTGCCTATCAATCAATCAATCTATCTATCTATCTATCTATCTACCTACCTATCTACCTACTTGTCTATCTATCTATCTATCTATCTATCTATCTATCTATCTATCTATCTATCTACCAGCCTATCTACCACTCTATCTTTCTTTTAGTCTATCTATCTATCTATCTATCTATCTATCTATCTATCTATCTATCTATCTATCTATCTACCTATCTATCTATCTGTCTATCTGCCTATCAATCAATCAATCTATCTATCTATCTATCTATCTATCTATCTATCTATCTATCTATCTACCTATCTATCTATCTATCTACCTATCTATCTATCTATCTATCTATCTGTCTATCAATCAATCAATCAATCAATCTATCTATCTATCCATATATATATCTATCTATCTATCTATCTAAATTATTATGCATATGCAGAACAATCGGTAAATATTTGTATTATTTCTAAATCTCAGAAATGTTTCAGAAATGCTGAGCCATTTCTAAGAAAAGAAAGCTTAACTAGGTTCCTATAAATTTAGTACTTTTAAACCAATAAATAACTTTGTTAGCCCATATTTTACATTATAATTAGCCTAAACCCATTCGCCTCCGACACTGCAGCCGCTGCGGTCGGCTGCTACCTATACACAAGTGGTCAAGGCAAATTGCTGGACCGCATGGCCCTGAAAAGTGAGGAAATGACGCACAGCGCGTGCGCAAGCGAGTGCCTGAACTATCAAACTAAGTACTTTGGCATGTACAATGCGAACACCTGCTACTGCGGCAACAGAATCAAAGAGAACGGCGTCAGCATACCAAAAGAAATATGCCGCTGGAAATGTCAGGGCAGTTTTAATTATGACGAATTTTGCGGAACTGATTCATCTATATTGATCTTTCTGTTGAAAGAGAAAAATATTTGAGTAACTACTACTGATGGACGAGTATGATGCGAGACAAATTTAAATATAAAATTATATTTCGGACTACGAAAGTGCGGCATTAGCTGAAAGTTGGCTTATTCATTTAATAATTTGTTTTTCAGTGCCTCAGTTATTAATCTTGTAGACAAGTATGCATATGTACATGCAGTACACTATAGTAACGAAGTTATAACAAATTTTAGTTCGTTAAAATTTTCCGTCAAATTTAGTTTACTGTGGAAACTGTATGTATAAGGTTTCTAAGGTTTTTTTTAACAACTTTGATCTTTCGTCCAGATGTACAACTCACACGGCACAGCCGCAGCTAGTTGCGCGGCGCATGCGAGAGCTGTGTACAGCTGCTCAGTCCCAACGGGCTGGAGGGGCCGCAACACCCACTCTAAATTTACCCCAGCTCAAACTGGTACCCCATTACCAGCTGGGTGGACTGAAGCAATGCGGGACTAAGTGGGCAAGCCTAATTAAGGGCACAATTTATCTCCTAGAGCCGGGACTCGAACCCACAACCTTCCGATCATAAAGCAGATGCTCTGACCGCTAAGGCTACAACTCATTCGGTCAATGGATATATTTATAAGTAGTTACACGCGCTATATTTATTTTTTTAAGAGTCATACAAGAAAAAAACATCTGGTACGGTTTTGTTTTGTACAGTTTTGTACGGTAAGGCACCAACTAATGCATATTTTTCTGTAATATTGTACTATAAGTACTGTGTGTCGTGTCCAAACTTCGTTGATGCTTGAAGATCATTTTTAAATTTTAATGTCAATTTAAAAATCACCGCATACTACTTACCAAGTAGGGGATAATCATTAGATTTATAAGTTTTTGAGATTTTTCACAACCCTGATTTTATGTCGAATAGAAAAATTTTATATAATAAAATGTACATTTGAAATTCCAAGATTCGTAATTAAAACAAATATTTCATAAAGTCATGATTCGTTTAAACAAGAAATCTCTCCTCGGAATGAGATCAAAGTTGAAATAAAATTAATTTCTTAATTGCAAAATTTTGAAGAAAATTATATTTCAGTAAGCAAGTACCATAATAGAGTTTTGTTAAAACTAAAATCAATTTATAAATTACAAAAAATAACAATCAACCAACACGGTAAAGCACAGTTCCAAATACTGCAGATTAATTTCTTTTTTTTTGTTAAAGCAATTAGATGACTTTCGTAGAAAATATCATAGAAGTTCAGCGCCGTTTAATAGCAACATAAATGTTCCACAGCAGCGACAGGGCGCACATAAACAGCACTCGGTACTGCAAGTAGTCATTAGCGATCATTAATAACAAAATTATTTATTTGCAATTTTTTTAGAAATTGTCGGGTTCTGTTTGAACCTCCAAAAAAACGTTTAAGCCACATTCTACTTTAGCGTACTGTATGAAATCTAATCTACTCAATGTACGTACCAGGAACCTTTAGTGCACAAGTTTCTAAAAATAGCTACTGTACAACCCCACTCTGCGCTCTGTCTCTTTCCATTTGTCCCTCTCCCCACTCCCTTCTAGAAATTTCTCAACGCATGACTTTAACGCGCACAACTGTTGCTTTCTTCCCGAAAATTCTATTCTAGAAACTTCCTTAAGCTATATAAGTAAGCACCCCCAAGTTTAATACTCTAAGTTCCTATCCTATCCTATCTTATCTTGTTCTCATTCTTCGCAAATAAACCCAGCTGAGCGGCAAGGCTTAAACGCAACAGCCGCATTACTCAAATTTAAAATATAATAAAAATTCAAATTTAATATAATAAAAATAAATAATAATCAGCTTCATTTACTTGTTGCGAATTCAACTTAGCGACAGAAATCAACTCACCTTTTGTGGAACGTAGTTTATGTTAATAAACTGGAACAGGGTCCAGATTTGCACGTTCATTTTGAGCACGGTGAGAAAGCTCTCTTTCACTTTGGCGTGGGCGAACGCAAGCGAGCGGCCCTGAGCGTTTTAAAGCAAAGATTGTTATAAATGGATCTTTAACTTGTGCATTGTCAGTTCTCTCCTTGTGGCCCTATTTATTAGCCAACTTTCTATTTTTGGTCTACTCCAATTATACCCGTCTACTTCTCCCCTGTATGTTACACCCTGTCTATTTCCCCACCTATGTCCTACACCCTGTCTACTTCTCCCCCTGTGTCCTACACCCTGTCTACTTCTGTTCCTGTGTCCTACACCCTGTCTACTTCTCCCCCGCTATCCTACACCCTGTCTACTTCTGTTTCTGTGTCCTACACCCTGTCTACTTCTCCCCCGCTATCCTACACCCTGTCTACTTCTGTTCCTGTGTCCTACACCCTGTCTACTTCTCCCCCGCTATCCTACACCCTGTCTACTTCTCTTCCTGTGTCCTACACCCTGTCTACTTCTCCCCCGCTATCCTACACCCTGTCTACTTCTCTTCCTGTGTCCTACACCCTGTCTACTTCTCTTCCTGTGTCCTACACCCTGTCTACTTCTCTTCCATCTGTCCCACACCCTGTCTACTTCTTCCCCTCTATCCTACACCCTGTCTACTTCTCCCCCTCTATCCTACACCCTGTCTACTTATCCCCCTCTATCCTACACCCTGTCTACTTCTCCTCCTCTATCCTAAAACCTGTCTACATCTCCCCCTCTATCCTACACCCTGTCTACTTCTCCCCCATCTGTCCCACACCCTGTCTACTTCTCCCCCCTATGTCCTACACCCTGTCTACTTCTTCCCCTCTATCCTACACCCTGTCTACTTCTCCCCCATCTGTCCCACACCCTGTCTACTTCTCCCCCTCTATCCCACACCCTGTCTACTTCTCCCCCGCTATCCTACACCCTGTCTACTTCTCCCCCGCTATCCTACACCCTGTCTACTTCTCCCCCTCTATCCTACACCCTGTCTACTTCTTCCCCTTCTGTCATACACCCTCTCTACTTCTCACCCTCTATCCTACACCCGTCTACTTCTCCACCTCTATCCTACACCCGTCTACTTCTCCACCTCTATCCTACACCCTGTCTACTTCTCCCCCTATGTCCTAGACCCTGTCTACTTCCCTTCCTGTGTCTTACACCCTGTCTACTTCTCCCCTCTATCCTATGCCCTGTCTACTTCTCCCCAACCAGCCCTTGCCAACGGCAACTCACCTCGAATATGGGCACCGAATAATACAGCAACAGCAGGTAGGGCGGCGCCAGCAGCAGCCTGTCAATTAAGGTGCGCTTTAGCGCCACAAATTGATCACCGCCAGCGTCTTTGGGCAGCGCACGATCCAGCTGCTTATAGAAGACGTGAATCAATGGGCCGGAGATGAGGAAGCCGAATGCTGAGTAGGCGAGGGAGCTGCGCAAACTGAATCGACCATCGATGCCAGGTTTCGGCGAGATCAATTGCGACAGAAGATCGCCGAGGCCGAAAATCGCACCGCTTTAAGGGAATTAAGTTTAAAGAATAAACAAATATTAATGACTTTCGATGAGGCTTAATCCGTTATACAATAATCCACTGATCTCCACATGAGTTTACACAATGAGGTCAGTTGACCTCCCTATGAGATGAATCTTGAAACTGGGGTCAGTTGACCTCATCTTGAGATGCATCGTACAATTGGGGTCAGTTGACCTCATTTTGAGATGCATCGCTACCATTGGGGTCAGTTGACCTCCCTATGAGATTAATCTTAAAACTGGGGTCAGTTGACCTCATTTTGAGATGCATCGCTACCATTGGGGTCAGTTGACCTCCCTATGAGATTAATCTTAAAACTGGGGTCAGTTGACCTCATTTTGAGATGCATCGCTACAATTGGGGTCAGTTGACCTCCCTCTGAGATGAATCTTAAAAATGGGGTGAGTTGACCTCATTTTAAGATACATCGCTACCATAGGGGTCACATGACCTCCCTCATAAACTAATCTTAAAACTGGGGTCAGCTGACCTCATTTTGAGATGCATCACTACCATTGGGGTCAGTTGACCCCCCCTGAGATGAATCTTAAAACTGGGGTCAGTTGACCTCTCGTTGAGAATTGAGATACATCGTACAATTAAGGTCACTTGACCTCCTTGTGAGATGCATCGTACAATTAGGATCAATTGACCTTCTGAGATGCATCATTACGATTGGGGTCATTCGACCTCCTTTAGTCAGTGTTTGATCACTAAGCAGATACAAGAAAAACAGACAAACCTGGTAGCCGCTTTAGTTAGCATAGGCCGTTCGTTCAGCAGTCGGTCGTACTCTTTCATTAGACGGCTTATCGCAGACAGCAGCGAGCCATCGTTGCCACCTTTTTTGTTTGGAT